>JAOXNO010000016.1:146335-161849 GCA_028565335.1 Limnodromus scolopaceus
CCCAGCCAGCTCCCCCCAGGCAGCCCCGGCTCCTCTCCCCCAGTTCCACAGTGCTGGGACGCCGCAGTGCTGGCTGGTGTCACGGGTGTGAAGGCAGGGGAGAGCGCACGGCCGGGCACCCCGCAGTCCGAGCTGCCCTCGGGAAAAGCGAGGGCAGGGGGGCTCCGGCACTCCCCCACCCCATGGGTTGCTGGCCTGATGCCGGCCTTGGCAGCCCCTCCAGGTGAAAAAAAACAGAGTCACATAAGCCCACGGGGCTGAGGATGCCCAGCCCTGGGCTCCTACTTTCTGCGTGGGGCGAGGGCAGAAGGGGAGCAAAGGCCTGGTGGTCCAGAGCAGGAGCCCCCGGGCTCCGCGTCACATGATTTCACAGCAGGAATTCTGCTTTCGGGCCTGGGAAGAGGAGGAAAAGCGGGACTGATCCTGGCTGCAGCTCGCCATGGGGCCCAGGGCTGCCTGCACAGCCCTCTTCCCACCAGCACGATCCCAGCCCTTACGGTTCCCCACGAAGCCCCCATGCCGATGGCTCGTGGCACACATCTAACCCCCTCAGCCATTGCCACCCCCTGTGCCAGGAGGTGGCATCAGCATCACCCTCCACCAGCCACAGGGCCTGAGCGAGGGCTTGGGGGGCTCTGTAGCCAGAGTTTGGGCAACCCAGCTCCCTCCAGGCTGAAAGCAGCCGGGCCAGGGGATGGTGGTCCTTGCCTGGCACCCACATCCACTGCCCCAGGGGGTCACTCTGCCCTTCCCCAGCCCTGGGCCAGCTCTGGCTCCTCCGGGAGGGGTGACGCTCCCCCAGATGAACTCTGCACTCACAGTTTTATAGAAGGCTTTGGACTGCGCCCCAAGCACCTCTGATTTGGAGACCAAGTCATCCAGCTTCTCCCCTCGCTCCAACAGTGACTCCATGGTGTTGTGCTGCCAAAAGAAACTGGTGCTGACCCCACAGCCCTGGCACCCCATGCCCCCCCCCGCCTCCCCAGCTCCCTCCCCAGCCCTGAGCAGAAGACAGGGGTGCCACCATGTCCCATCTGGGGAAAAGCCTCCAGGCGCCCCCACGCCCCAGCCCCCAGCAGACGTGCCCACTGGAGCATCCCAGCCGTGGGTGCAGCATCCTCCTCACCAGGATGATTTTGGTCTCGTCCAGCTCTGCCTGCACTCTGGTCATTGGGTCTGCGTCGCGGGGGTTCTTGGAGAAACAACAGGGTGTCGGCACCACAGCCACAGGGACATCGGTGTCCCCCAAGGCCACAGCCCCACAGCACCAGTGTCCTGGCAGGCGCCAGGTGTCACCCGCAGGGACCATACCTGGTATTTACTGAGGTACCCGTCCAAGGCGGCGTAGCTGATGGTGGCCGGGGAGCCCGAAGGCCAGTCCATTTTGCTGACTTGCCTGGAGAATTCATCCAGCACCTGCGGCGCAGGGGGCAGGCGGTTACTGCCGGGCAGTTCTGCCTGCGGGGCCGTAGCTGGCAAAAGGGATTCTCCCCACAAAAAAAAAAAAAGGAGATTTTTCTCCTCCACCTTGTTCCCTTTTGAACCAGCCAAGGAAAGAGACAGAAATCAACTTCCTCAGCAAACGACCGACAGAGCGGTGCCCATGTATGGGGTGGCCATCCCCAACTGTCCCCAAAGCCCTGTGCCTTGCCAGGGCAGCCAGACACATTATCAGCATTTTTTGGCAAGGCTGGGAGTGCGGCTGCACTGTGTTTTCCCCACATAAAACCCAAGGCAGACAGGGAGGATGGGGTGTTTGCAAGGCCAACACCTGGGCTGGCAGCAGAAGGGAGCTGCGACCAAGTCCTGGCTGGCAAAGCCAAGTCACTGCACGGCTTGGAAGTCTTTGGGCTGGCCAGATCCTGCTCAGCTCAGCTCTGATGTCCCCCAGCTGACGAGCAGGAGATTCATTTCCTTGCCAGAGTGTGAAAGGGAGACCTGGAGGAGCTCCTGGGATCAGCCTCACTGCAGACTGTCACCTCCAGAGCCACTCCTGGCCCTGCGCACTCACCTTGTCCAGCAAGGTGAAGCAAACCCGCTGGGGATACTCGTTATCTGCGATCACCACACCAGCCAGCCCATCGTTCCGGACATACACGTGGCAGAGGTACTCTGGGCAGAGAATTCACATCAGAGAGGCATCGGGAAGATCCAGAGCTTCCTCCAGCACTCACTGCCTCCCGCCCAGCCCCAGCAGCTCTTCCATGACCCATGAATTGCCCTGGAAAGTTTCATTCAGCGACCACACTTCACGTGATTTCATTAGGAGAGCAGGAAGGGCTCAAGGGAGGATCAAAATCAGCCCCAAATTGTGCTTCAGCGGGTTACTGCAGCCTGGCCACATGGTGCGGGACACAACGCTGCCTTTCCAGGGCAGCAGGTACTGCCAGAGTTAAACAAAAGGCAGTGGAGAAGCGCTCAGCCTGATTTTAATAAATAACAACTTGTCACAAGCCTGGAGTGTCATTAAAGAGGCTGCGGTGGCCAGCTCCCAGCCGCACCCTGCGTGTCTCAGGAGGCACATGGAGCGGGGCAGGGAGGCTGCAGAGGAGGCCAGAGATCGGGGTGCAAAGCCCGGACTTGCAGGGCAAAGCTCAAAGGAGAGGGGACGGAGGCTGTGCCGGCACAGCCGCCCCGTGGGAGACAGAGACCATGGCTGCCACGCGGGCCGGGGACGGGACAAACCTGTGGGGCAGCAGGCAGACAGCTCCGAGCGTCCCAAGGGTGGCAAGGAGGGTAATGAAGCTGGAAGGTGGCAGCCAGCTGCCAGACAGGTCCCTGCTCCTCCCATAACCTCTCAGAGGCAGGCTGGGCTCTCACCCAGCTCTGCGGCCTCATGCCTTTAGTGTTACTTGCCCAGGAGAGCTGTTTTGAGCTCTCCTTTTTTTATCATAAAGGGATAAGGAACGAAACACTTGCAGCTGCACGTGCTGACCCCAGGTTATCCTCCTACCTTGTTCCTTGACGGAGGCTCTGCTGCCCAGCTCCGAGCGCTCCACAATCAGCTGGCTCGTGAAGGTCATGAATTCCTGCACGCTGCAAACACAAAGCGTTGGCACTCGAGCCTGCCAGGGGACCCGGGTCTGCAGGAAGGGCACTGGCACTGCAACCGTGGGGGAGATCATCTGTCCCGGAGGTCCCTGGCATTTTAGGTGGACTGAGACCCCTCCCCACAGCCCCACCACCACATGTGGGCAGCAGGGACGTGGCTGAGCCATGGGTTTTCCTCAGGGAAGAGGCCGGACCCTACACAGAGCTGCAAACACCCAAGCACCTGTGTTGGGCCCGGGGGAGCCCCCACACCCCCTCTGGTCACAGCAAGGGACTCACATCCTCAGGTGGAACTTGCCTTTTGGAGATTTAGCAGAAAGTAAAATGCTGTTGAACCGTGGATCCGCCCCGACAAGCAGCTGTGCACTTGCAGCGAGGGGCTGCAGAAGCACCACAGCCCCTTCCCTCCCCTCAGCTTTTATCCCATGCTTGGGGCCTTTACCTAAATCCTGTACAAGGCACCGGTACTCCAGGGAGCCTGCTCAACCTGCAGACACCCCTCAGCTTCCTACCACTTTGGGTCAAAATTAAGGAACAGCCTTCAGCCAGACTCGATCTAAGTCTGGAAAACATTCCTGAGCCCAGAGGCAAGTCCTGCCAAACAGCTCCTCTTGTAAACCCTCCTCTTCACCCCACAGGACAAGAGAGGCCAAAAATCATGAGCAAGCGCAAAATAAATCTGTTCCCAATGCACACCATCCTGGGCACACTGGGATTAAGGAACACAAGGTGAGACATTCCCCACTTCAGCTGGGAAGCTCAGACAGCAGTTTGCTCAAACACCCCCACACCAACAGCTCCTGCTCTGGAGCTTCACGTGACACGGTGCTGATGAAACATCAGCGGACTCCAGCCCAGCAACAACCCCGGTTCCTTCACTGCCTTCCACCGCTGGACGCAGCTCCAGACGGGGATTTGCCCCTCACAGTTTAACATATTCCTTTGGAGTCGATTCCTTGCATTTCTCCCAGCCCAGACACCGGCTCCACCACGACTCTGAACTGTTTCCAGGTGCTGCAAAGGAAAGACTGGCCCAAAGATTTCTTAACATCCATCGGCAGAAAGAGAGGACTGACATGTTCCTCCTGGTCTGGGGATCTGCTGGCAGCCATCGCAGTTCCAGTATTTCACAGTATTCCCAGGGGAATCTCTCACCGAAGACTTCATTTCCTCACACCGCGTTCCCGACCCTCCCAAATGACCCGGCAGAGGTTAGAGGGCAGACGTCGGCCCCATCCTCCTGCCCAGCAGCTTCTCACGGCTCCCCAGAGACACAACGGTCTTTACCCCAGATTCAAACCCCAAACACAACTCTTCAGTAACTCCATAGCCTCAAAAAAAAAAAATGTACATGTTGCATTTTTAACGCAAACTTATATTAATCACATCTTAAATATCATACATAGGCTGCACTCTCACAGGTGCTGAGGCGCAAGAAGCCCCTCTAAGCACAACCGGGAAACCAGCTCAGGACAAGAATTAACCACCAGAGAAAAGCTGCGAGACTAACGAGCACAGCCATCCCCCCGCCCTCCACAAAACGCATCCCTGTTCCCAAAAAGCTAAGACTTTTTTCAAGCAAAGAAATAACCAGCTGCTGGGGAATTGGCTCTTTTGGCCACAGCTGATGGCAAAACCAGGCAAGGAACGTTCTCGGGATTTGGAAAACTGAGAGCTGCAACTACAAAGCCATTTGGGTTTCTAGGAGATTACTTCACTCATCGCAATCCATCTTCAAGCGCGTGCGTTGGCAGCACTGGCAACAGCTCTTCTATCCCTCTCACATATTTGGCTAAAAGAGTATTTTTAAAGACAATTTTACTTCAATATTTTCCCTTTATCACTGGAATCGCAGAACCAAATGTGCTCGAGGCTCTGTAGAATCTTGGCAGGGACAAGGCATGGAAAATTCGAGTCCTGTACGTGAGTATTTCCTAAAGCCTTTATCATCTGGAGCCAGGGGATGGGAAACAAGTTGTTTCACAACCAGCACCCACTTTATTTTACTGCTTTTAGAGGCTTTTGGGAACTCCCTTCAGCTGTGAGTGCAAGGGCAGCTGCTGAGAGCTCCATGACACCCCTCTGTATCCACAGAGCAGGATGCCCAGAAGCCCGGATGGGTTTTCAGGGCTAAACCGGTCACCCAAAGCTATCAGAATAACCCAAGCAGAGGTTTGTGGGCTGGGAAAAGTTTAGGATTCGACCAAGCACCTAAATAAAAAGATACCAGAGGTGTCAGGTGAGCCCTGTTAGCCTGGCACAAAGACAAGCCTCCTCCCCCTCACCTCTCACACCCCAGGAGCCACTGTGACTACTGAGTTCAGGCACTTGCCAGAGGGAGAGGAGCTGACCCGAGCACTTGGGGTGTTTCCCCACACCCAGATTTTATCCTTCAGTGGCCAATTTATCGAGTTGAACCCAACCTCCTGCTGCTAGGCCTGGGCGGCTCGCGGGGAAAAATGGGGTTTCACTCTGTTCCTGAGGCTGGAAGATGGCTCAAAGTGGATTTTGCAGCGCTGAACTGCACACGCAGGGTCCCAGCTCCCCAGGGGAGCGCCTCTCAGGGGAAGGGGATTATTCCTTAGGAGAATCCTCTTACCATCACCACTGCATCCCCGGGGACATGGGAGCAGAATAAGGATGAAACCCCCCAAAAAAAGGGGAGCGGTTCTACTCCCTGAGGTCCTGCCTGAGCCATGTGCCAGCCCTGCAGCACCCAGGGGAGATCCCGCCCGTCCTCCCAGACACCCACCTGGACCTCTGGAAGAAGTTGAAGGTGGACACGTCATAGGCGGCTTTCAGTAAATGCACTTTGGGGTCTCCTTTGTAAAGGACACTTAGGCTGTAGAGCCTCATGGCGGCGGCTCGGCTGCCCTGGGCCAGGGAAGAAGGCCGAGGGTGAGACAGGGCCCGGGAGCCACCAGCAGGACCCCCCCGCACCTAAGGCCTCACCAGTAAACCCCCTCCCCGCACTGTGGGGCCTTGTTGGAAACCCTACCTGCCCCCAGCATAACCCAGTCCCCCGCCCCAGTACAACCCAGATACCCCAGTCCCTCACCCCAATACAACCCAGCTAACCCAGTCCCTTCCTCTCCAGCACACGTCAGCCCACAGCACAACCCAGCTAACCCGGTCCCCAGCACCCAGTATAACCCAGCGGACCTGGTCCCCTCCTCTCTAGTATAACCCACGCCCCCGCTCCAGTACAACCCAGCTAACCCATCCCCAGCCCAACCCAACCCAGTCCCACTCAGCCCTCCGTCCCGGCAATACCAGGACTCCGGCACCGGCTGTAAGGAGGCAGCGGCCGAGGGGGAAATGAACCCAACCCGGAAGCAGAACGGCGGCAGCCGGAAGTGACGCCGCCCCCTGGCCATTGCCACGGCGCTTCCCTCACCCTGCGCACGCGCCAGCTCCGCCCCATCCGTCTTGACCAATAAGCGCCTGGTCCTCCCTCTGGTCTCGCCCACTGCTACCGAGCGGCCAATCAGCGCTGCTTCTGAAGCTACGGGGCGGAGCTTCTCCCGCAGGATCTCCAGCAGGGGGCGCTCTGTCCCGGCGTCCTTTGCGCGGAGGGGGGGGGCCAAGAGGCCGGGGGCGGCCGTGGGGCTGGCCTGTCCTGTGGTGTGGGGACTCACCTGTGGGGCGGGAAGCTCTCTGTGGGGCGGGGATCCCCCTGTGAGGCTGTTGTGCCCGTGGATGGGGACTTCTCTGTGGGGCAGGGGCCCCTCTGTGGGGTTATGACCTCTCTGTGGGGTGAGGACCGCTCTGTGGGGCTGCCCTGCCTATGGGTGGGGGCTGCCCTGTGGGGTGGGGACCCCTCTGTGGGGCTGGCACCCCCGCTCAGGCTGGGCAGCCATTGCTGGGGCAGGGATGCCTGAGCCCTCAGGGTGGGAACGAGGCACTGTGGGATGACCCCCAAACCCTTGCTCTCCCCACAGCCTCCTTGTCCACCCGTGGGGCTGCCAGCACCCCCAGCCCCTTGGCCCCCATACAGCCTTCCAGGGGGACCCATCCTGCTCCCTCCCCAGCTCCGTCACTGAGAGGACACCACCACCAACTGACACCAGGAGGTTTGGGGTCTTCCCATGGCCAGGAGTCTGCGATCTTCCCCTTTGCCCATCGAGGACCCCCATGAGCCAGTGTTTCCCCGACGCTTGGCTGATGGCAGCGATAAGGGGTCATGGCCACGTCCCCGTCCACCAAAACCGGCCCCAAATCTGCCATCAGTCCCACCACAGCCGGAGTGTTTCCCATCCTGGGGACACGGAGCACTTCCCAGTCACCCTCTCCCCCAGACGGGCAACCGTCACCTTTGTCATGGAGCCACTGGCTGCTCTGGCTGCCGCCGTCGCCATGGGAGCGTGCTGGGTTGCTAAGCCGTCCGGTGGAGTGCTTGCCACCACCGCCAGCACGTCGAGCCGTTGATATGACAACTGGAGCGGGGACACGGATGGCCTGGGGCGTGGTGCTTCGCATGACAGGGCCAGCGGCCCCCGGCGGGGAGGGGTCCCAGCGAAGCCTGGCCACCGCACCGGGACTTCCCCGCCAGCTGTAGGAACCCAGCGGGGTGGGCTCGCCACCCCTCGCCCCCTGAAAACAATCCCGCACCCCGGTAAATAGATTGACCGCCGGTAGGAAGAGAGTGGGGAGAACGTGACCCGCGTCTCCCCCCGGCACGAAGGATGTGGGGCGAGGGGACTGAGCCTGCTGGGGTCCCAGGCCCCTCTCCCTGCCCTTCCGCTTGAGGGTCCGGAGCCCTAGGAGGAGGGGGGGGAGAAGATCGGGACCCCCCCCCCCCAGCAGGTGCTGGAGAGGAGGCGGCCACCGTCGGCTGAGAAAAAGCAGCGAAAGTGGAGCATCCTCCGGCAGAGCGAGGGACGGAGCAGCCCAGCGCCAGGACGGGGAAGGGGGCTGAGCGCCCCGGGCAGGCACGGCGGCGGGGAGCCCAGGGTCTGCAGGGGGGACGGCTCGGCCCGCAGCCCACCCCGCCCCGACGGCTGCCCCCATGCTGGATCACCGAGCCAGGATGGAGAGCGGCAGGAAGGAGAAGGTGAGGCTGCTGCCAGGGCCATCCCAGGGAGGGTGTTGAGGAGACGGGGTGAGGGGTACCCGGTGGGTGTGGGGAGCGACATGGATCCTCCCTGAGCTGCCAGCCATCCCTGCAGCGAGCAGGTGGGCACCGCGGGCATCTCCCTCTGGGAAAGGTGCCTGTTGGGGATGGAGGTCGCTGGAAGGGGAAGACGGCTGGCAGGGGGAACAGCAGCTCCCAGGGCAAAGCCGTGCAGCCTGGGCTCAGCCCCGGTATGTCTGGGGGGGTCCCTGTACCTGAGGTCACCCCTCGGCACGCTCCGTGGAGGGGGCCCAGCGCTATAAGCCCAGGGTGCTGTGTTTTGGTGCCACCGGGTGTGGGCACGTCACGGGCCATGCCCCGTCCCCAGGGCGCTGAGGACTTGGACGGAGCCGGGAGCGTCTGCGGGACCGCACCGCCTGGCTGGGGGGCTCCCGCTGCCCGGGCATCGCCCCTGGCATTGTGCTGCCAGCCAAGCGGCTGCTGGCCCCGGGATGAGATGGGGCCCATCACCTCCTTTGGCTGGTCGTCACTGTTGTCACCGAGGCACCCAGGAGGATGGCACCTGGCTCATGCCCAGCCAAATATCGGTTGGGGGCAGCTGCTCCCGTCTCCTCTTCCAGATGGATTGAGCTCACGGGGCCAGGCCATGGGGGAGGACACGTGGGCTTCCCCACCGCGGACTGGGACATCCAAGGGAACACTGAGGAGACACAACATGTGCCAGGGGTGGGAACATGTGGCTGGCAGAATTGGGCAACACTAGCCACAGCAGCCTTCAGCCACGCGGTCTCCAGCTTTGTCCCTTCTGTGGGATATGTCAGAGCAAGCAGTTTCCTTGGGAAGCCAAGAGCCGTTTTCCATCGCATGGGAAGAGCTGAATCCCACCGAGGAAGAGCCAAACCCATCATTTTGGAGGCGAAAGAAGGGATGAGTTGGGGCTCGTGGTGTCTGAGATGGAAAAACTGCTGGAGGAATAAAACTCGGACCTTCTGCTGCCATCCTCGGGTGCCAGCCCCAGGGACAGGGACCCTCCAGCCGCAGCAAATTTGGCGTTGATGTGCCAAATGGGGCTGCAGGGCTGGCTTCTGCGTTGCGGAGCACCGGATGCCTTCAGCCACCAGCTCCAGCAGGACGGCCGAATCCAGCCCCACTCTTTTTTCCTGTCGGGATTTTTCTAGCCGTCCCAGCCTGAACACCCTCAGTGTCATGGCCAACCTCACTGCGGCGCTGCCTTGGGCTCCCCCCGGCCCTTTCCATGGTGGCCCGTGGCATTCCCCAGCACAGTGGTGTCCCCCCTGGTGCAGCCACATCTTGTCTAACGGGTTAATGGAGCCCCTGGGCTTTGGCATTGGGACAGTGGGGACAATTGCTGGAGAGGTGCCGGCATGCTGGGATCCCCCCCAGCTGGGGATAGGGGCTGAGGCTCCCCGGGTGCGAGAGCTCTGCGGGGCAGGCACTATAAGGGCAAGGAGATGTTTAGGATGAGCCCCTGCTTGGGGCTGAGGGACCGCCTTTGGGGCTGGGTGATTTATCGGGATGGTCTTGGGAGGAGCGGCCGAGTGGCCGCAGGTTTGGCTGAGCCGAGGCACTCGAGGTGCTCCGAACCACATCCCGAAACACATTGGGAAATGGCAGCAGCCTTGAGGAAAACATCCGTCCACTGGCGAAAGTGCCAGCGGGAGCGTTTTAAGCTTGCCCGGATCCCGGTGACTAATGAGCCCTCTAATGCCGCCGGCTGCATCTGGCAAAGCAGCGAGCGCTCGCTCCCCCCGGCTCCATCTGACAGCCCGGGGCTGCCTGCCCCCGATTACGTGCTGTGGCTAATGGAGGCTGCGCCGGCGGTGGAGCCCAGGGTTGCTACGTAAAGGGTAAATACAGGTCCTGCTTGCCAGGCGCTTCCCTTGAGTGGGCCCTGCGATGCTCCCTGGTAGCGAAGCGAGGGAGCATTTCCCGATAATCCTTTTGATATCCTGCCCACGGTCCTGCCTGCCCTTGGCCCCCGCTCGCGCCAAGTTTGATGGTACCCATAGCTCTTGGGGGGATACAGGGAGAGAGGTGCTCCCAGGGGACCGAGGAGGACGCAGCATCCTCATCACAAACACAGAGGGGTCCCATGTCCTCGGCGGGAGCTGCTGAGCCCCTAAATGGCATCACTGGAAGTGCTTCTCACTGGGAAAGACCCTGGGATGTGGCGGGATGGGATGTCCCAGGTCACTGGTCCAAGCCCTGCTGGAACAGCACCAGCTTCAAAGCAACCGGCTGAGCTCATGGAATACGAACTGGCTAAAGGTGATGTCTCGCAGGCAGAGTCAGGAGAGGATTTGGGGCCAGCAGTGGCTCATGCTGGCCCTGCAGATTCACCAGCATGTCCCATAAGTTGGAGGCAGGATAGCGGAGAGTTGGGATAAGGTGGTCCGGGGTGTCTGTGTGCTTATGGAAAAAAACAGGGTGAGGAGAAGGAAAATTTGGATTGTTTATAGCAGTTCAGGCCACCCAGGTCCCTGTCCCCAGCTGATGCTGTCCATCCCGCTGCAGGTGGAGCAGATACTGTCTGAGTTTCGGCTGAAGGAGGAGGATCTGAAGAAGGTGATGTACCGGATGCAAAAGGAGATGGACCGAGGGCTAAAGCTGGAGACACACGAGGAAGCCTCTGTCAAAATGCTGCCCACCTACGTCCGCTCCACGCCCGAGGGCTCAGGTACAGCGCTGCCGGGCTGGGCAGGCATCGCTCCCAGTCCTTTACGGTGTCACTGCTTCCCCGGACCTCACCGAGCTCAGTGCGGGAGTTTGAGACATCCCCCTGAACTGGTCACCTTGTGTCCCTGGCTTTGCAGAGGTTGGAGATTTCCTGTCGCTGGACCTCGGTGGCACCAATTTCCGCGTGATGCTGGTGAAAGTGGGCGAGGGGGAGGAAGGACAGTGGAAGGTGAAGACGAAACACCAAATGTACTCCATCCCAGAGGATGCCATGACGGGGACGGCCGAGATGGTGAGCTGGGCAGAGGGGGCATCGGATCCCTTCCCATGTGGCCCTGTCACTGGGCAGGGGCACACCGTGCTGCGTTTCGGTGGGGATGGTGGTGCGTACGTCCCCCATCCCTCCAGCTGGCAGAAGCCAGGGGGTGGCAGGGAGGTGGCCATGCTCAGGGGACCCGTGGTGGGGATGGTGGCTGGTCACGGGCAGTGGGAGGATGAGGATAGCCCCTGGCGAGGGCTCCACCTCCTCTCTTTCAGCTCTTTGACTACATCTCTGAGTGCATCTCTGATTTCCTGGACAAGCACCAGATGAAACACAAAAAGCTGCCCCTGGGCTTCACCTTCTCCTTCCCTGTGCGGCACGAGGACATCGACAAGGTGAGGAGGTGGCTGGGCAGCATGAGGACTTGGGGGTCCCCATGAGCCAGCTACACCCGCAGCCCTATTTTGGTCTTTCCCCTCACTCCAGGGCATCCTCCTGAACTGGACCAAGGGCTTCAAAGCCTCCGGTGCGGAAGGGAACAACGTGGTCGGGCTCCTGAGAGATGCCATCAAACGGCGAGGGGTGAGATGATCATATGGTTTGTGCTGGTACTGTAGTTGGGGTGAGACCCCGGCACCCCTGGCTGTCCCCATGATGGGGCCACCAGAGCCCTGTGTGTCCCTGGGAAGGGTCGTTTCATGTGTGTGCACACACGTGTGTGTGTGATGTGTGTGTAAACTCACCCCACGCTGCTGCGGCGCAGCCTGGACTCCCAGCAGGACCCCAACAGTCCCTCTCCCCTCCCCAGGACTTTGAAATGGACGTGGTGGCGATGGTGAACGACACAGTGGCCACGATGATCTCCTGCTACTACGAAGATCACCGGTGCGAGGTTGGGATGATTGTGGGTAAGATGGCCCCTTCCTGCTGGGATGGGCAGGCAGCGGGGGGCAACCGTTCCCACTCCCCTGCTCACACTCCCCTGCTGCGAGCAGGGGCTTGTCCTTTTAGGGGGACACACCAAGGAGCCAGGGGGTGCCAGCAGCACCCTGCTGAGGTCTCCTGAGGTTGGAACACCGAAAGGCATTGCCTGGCCCCGGCACGGTGGTGGGAGCACCTTCCAGGTGGATGGGGGGTGGTCACCGTAACAGGTCTGGTGACCCATGGCATGGGTCTGTCCCCAGTGGATGTCCTCTCTCTGCCTGCTGGTGGCTCCAGCATCTCACCATATGGGTGAGGACCCGCTGGAGGTAGCTGGTGCCAGCTGTGCCGGGAAGCCTGGGGGGTGGGTTTGAACCCCTCAGGATCCTTCACTGCCCCAGGGGAGGAGCCCCCCGCCACCCCCCAGATCCTCGCTGTCCTTAGTGCCATCAACCACGCGGCCATCTGGGCTCTCTGTGCCGGCTCTCAGCCTGGGTAAACACCGCGCTGGGCTGTTTATCAGCTCCTCCGGGAGCCGGGCTGCCTCTGCCAGGAGGCAACTGGAGACCCTGGGACCCTGTGCTGGCAGTCCCCAACACCCACTGGTGACCAGCAGCTGCCGAGGCTGCGGGGAAGGAGGAACAGGAGGGCTGAGCTTCCCGATCCGTGTCGGGATGGGGCCGTAGAGCTCCGAGGGCAGCCCCCCAGCCATGGTGCCGTAGGGGTGGGAGAGATGTGGGTGTTGGGGATCCCATCCCTGGTTCCCGCTGGCAGGGACGGGCTGCAACGCCTGCTACATGGAGGAGATGCAGAACGTGGAGCTGGTGGAGGGCGATGAGGGGCGGATGTGCGTCAACACGGAGTGGGGGGCCTTCGGTGCCTCGGGGGAGCTGGACGAGTTCCTCCTGGAGTACGACCGCGTGGTGGACGAGACCTCACTTAACCCCGGTCAGCAACTGTAAGGAATAGGACAGATCCAGTTCCTCTGGGTGTCCCCACCCGGCCCTGGCCCTGGCCACATCCCCTCTGCCCACCCTTCTCCTTCCCCCTGCCCACCCACACCACACTGGGCTCAGCTGAGACCGGAGCAACTCATCACAGGTACCCCCAAGGCAGGGGTCCTGGCTGCTGTACCCGCATGCAGGGATGCGTCCGGCAAGGGGGGGGGGGGGGAGGAAAGAGGAGGTGCCACAGGACGTGGCCCCCACCCCAGGTCCTGGCTCTGATGGCCTCCCCGTGCCTGTTTTCTCCCCAGCTACGAGAAGATCATCGGGGGGAAGTACATGGGGGAGATCGTCCGGCTGGTGCTGCTGAAGCTGGTGGACGAGAACCTGCTCTTCAACGGGGAGGCCTCCGAGAAGCTCAAGACTCGTGGGACATTTGAGACCCGCTTCGTGTCGCAGATTGAGAGGTACGGGGCTGGCAGGGCCGGCACCCCCAAACCAGCCTGCTGCGCTGCCCCACAGGAGGGTCCCCTGTTCCCTCACCCCACAACAGGGTGTCCCACCACAGGGTCCCTATGGCCCATCGCCCCACACTAGCCCGCTCTGTACCACTTTGGGGTCCCCTGTCCTCTCACCCCACGCCAGCCCTCTGCAAGCGCCACACACAGGGTCCCTGTGTGTCCCCCTCCCCTGACCGACGCACCGCCCTCTCCCTGTCCCAGTGACTCCGGTGACCGCAAGCAGATCTACAACATCCTGACGGCCTTCGAGCTGCTGCCCTCGGGGACAGACTGTGACATCGTGCGGATGGTCTGTGAGAGCGTCTCCACCCGTGCCGCCCAGATGTGCTCGGCCGGGCTGGCCGGCGTCATCAACCGCATGCGGGAAAGCCGGAGCCAAGAGACCCTCAAAATCACCGTGGGTGTCGATGGCTCTGTCTACAAGCTCCATCCCAGGTGAGGATTCCCCAGGAACTTTCCTCCCACCGCCATCCCCTTCCTCCTCCTCCTGCATCCTCTAAGCCTCGACCCCCATTTATTTCCCCTCCGGCAGCTTCAAGGACCGCTTCCACGCCACGGTTCGGCAGCTGACGCCTGGCTGCGACATCACCTTCATCCAGTCAGAGGAAGGCAGCGGGCGTGGGGCTGCCCTCATCTCAGCCGTCGCCTGCAAAATGGCCTGCATGATGGGGCAATGAGAGAGGACTCGGGGGAGGATGAGGATGATGATGGCCGGGGGGAGCGGGAGGACAGTGGTCCCGCTCAGAGCTCTGCGAGGAGCAGAGACAGATGCGGGACGGGATTTGCCGCTGGCGGAGGCAGCTCCCGGCTCCCCAATAAACGGGGTTTGTGTGGACTTCTCCTCTGGGGCCGCTTGAGTGAGAGCTCCTCGTCGTCCTCCTGCTCATGTGGAGATCCCCCCCGTGGGGCTGCCCCACACGTGTGGGGCAGCCCGGAGTCTTCCTGGGCCTCCCCGGTCCCCTGCATCCTCACCCAGCTGCAGGGAGTGGGGCTTCCAGGCACCCCCCAGCCCCTTCTCTGGGGGTGAGCCTCCCCCAGGGGAGGTGGCTGAGAGATAAGGGGATGGTTGGGGGATACCTGGGGGCAGGGGGTGGGCCAGGCCAGCCCCCACCAGTGAGCCCGGGGATGCAGGGACCAATGGGTGCACCGGAGCTGTGCTGGATGTGACGGAGATTTTTGGGAATCAGCTCCAGCCTTGTCCCCATACTAGGGATGGGGCAGGGGGGGCAGAGCCTGAGGGCACCCACCCTCCCCTTCCCAGTGCTGACCCCCCCCAGAAAGGGGGCACAGACCCCCACCAAGGGCTAAACCCCACTCCCACCAGCAGCAGCACCCCAAAACCCAGCCGGGTCCCAGCCTGCCCCAAACAGGGGGCACAGGAGTGCCCCACCTGGGCTGTTCCATGCTCTGGGTTGGCACAGCTCTGCCACCTTCCCCAGCAGCCAAAAATAGTGTCCCCTGCCTCCGGTGACACCCCGGGGGTCCCCAGCCTGGTTTGTGGCCGGCACAGCCTGGCAGTGTCGGCACTGAGTTTGGCTCGGCCGCCCACGTCCCCTGCCGGATTTAGCTCGAGGAGGGGGGAATAAAAAACATGGCAACCCGGGGACCCCCAGCCCAGACCCGCAGTGGGGATGGTGACTGCAGCCAGGGACCCACCCAGGAGCCAGCGATGGGGCAGTCCAGGGTGTGGGGATGCTGCCGGGAGGATTGGGGGTACCCCACCGTGTTGGGGTGCTTCTGGAGGTCTGGGGACAGCCCAGGGATTTTGATCACCCTGAAGGTTTGGGGTACCCCAGGGTGTCAGGGTCCCTCTGGGGTGTTGGGTTCACCAGAGGGTCCGGGGCAGGGTTTTGAAGTTCCCCAGGGGAATCTGGGATCACCCCTCAGTGTTGGGGTCCTCCTGGGGCACTCCAGTCTATTGGGGTCCCTTTGTGGGGTCCCCAGGTTGCTGGGGTCCTCGTGAAATGCTGGGGCACCCCAGGGATTTGAGTCCCTCAAAGGGAGTGGGGCAGGGTGTTGGGGTTCCCTGGAGGGTCTGGAGCAC
>JAOXNO010000016.1:249854-262403 GCA_028565335.1 Limnodromus scolopaceus
GGACTCCCAGGTCTTTCTCCTCAGAGCTGCTCTCCAGCAGGTCACCCCCAGCCTGTCCTGGTGCAGGGGGTTCTTCCCCCCCAGGTGCAGCACCCTGCACTTGCCCTTGTTGAAGTTCCTCACGTTCCTCCCTGCCCAGCTCTCCAGCCTGTCCAGGTCTCTCTGGATGGCAGCACAGCCCTCCATTGTGTCAACAACCCCTCCCAGTTTTTTATCATCAGCAAACTTGCTGAGGGTACATTCCATCCCCTCGTCCAGGTCATTGATGATCATATTGAAGAGGACTGAATGTCCACGAGGTGTCCCAGCCCATCCATCCCCTCCGCTCCCATCCCAGCTGGAGCTTTTCCCCTCTCCCCTTGCTCACCGAAGAAGGAAGCCTGCACAGACCCAGTTATCCATCGTGAGCTCGGAACTACCTTGAGCCAAATGCTCCCATGCCCACTCCCTGACCCTGCTCCAGGTCCCAACTTAACCCACCAGGCTGCAAATCCTGCTTAACCAACCTGTATTTTATTATTAGGTCTTTTAAAGCCTTGAATTCTTCAACAGCCCCATGAGCAAACAGCTCAACCATGAGACGGTCTGTACAGCCAGGGCAGCGGTATTTTTGTTATGGGTAGGGCACCAGCCAGATAAACGTGTCAGCTTTGCTGCTGTAAGACAAAAGTCCGCAGTTTGTGCAGGTTTGTTTCGATTAAAAAAATTAAAATAAATAAATTAAGACAAATGGCTGAGATTGCGTTGCACGGTTGGAGCTCTTTGGTGGAAGAAAATCAAGGGGAGGAGCAGGTCTATGTCCTGCTCGGGAGCTGTGGGTGAGGGTGGCACGGGGTGCTGCTGTGGGGCACCCTCCTGCGCTCGGATGGGATCAGAAGGTCCCACAGGATGATGTTCCTCAGCTCCACTTGCCTTGTTAAAACCTCCCCCAGGGCCGCTCCGGCACATCCCGGGCTGAGCCCATCACCTTCCCACAGGGGGTTTCTGTTGGTTTCCTTGTTACTTGTCCTTTTATTTTTCCTCCATGCGTGAGAGGGGACTTCTTGCAGCCAAGGTGCTGCTCTTCACCCCCTCAGGCTTCTCCAGCAGAGCCAGCAGCTCTCAGACACTGTCTCCCCCCTCCGCGATGGGCGCCGAGAAGGGGAAGACCTCCTGCAGCAGGTTGGTGACGAAGCAGGGCATCTCCTTGCACCCCTGGTGGGTGCCCCTGGCCTGGCAGCAGAAGGCCACCTCCCAGTTAATGCGAGTCATGAGGCGGTTGAGGGCCAGGTGACGTTCCTCTCCCTCCAGGACCTTGAGCAGGGCCTGGAGGAACATGGAGCCGGAGATGTTGCGGAAGGCCACGTAGCCTGCGGAGCGCAAAGGAAGGAGAGGGATGTGGGCTGTGCCTGCGGCGGCAGCGCATCCCAGAGGGGACATCACCGGGGTGTCGGGGCTGCTCCTTACCTGGGCTGCAGGCGAACATCACAGCGGTTTGGGGAGGGATGGAGAGGTAGTCGGAGAAGCCACCCAGCACAGGCTCCCCACTGTCACACTCCACCATCACCCCCTGGTCCAGTTCTCTCCCCCGACAAGCCTGTGGGCACAACGGTGGCCGTGAGCTTCCCCCACTCCACTCTCTCCCTTCTGCCCGACTCCGGGGCTCCCAGAGGCACCGTGTGGGCCTGGGCCCCCTCCTGGCTCCCATTCCCCGAGTCCTACAGCCCCACACAGCTCCTCTCCCACCTCATCCATCAAACATCCTCCTCCCGTCTTGGTCTCAGCTTCCCCAAGCCTCTCGTCCCGATGAGCCTGGAGCTGGGGCTCCCTCCTCTCTTCCCCAGGCATTTCTCATGAGCCTGGTTCCCCCTCCCCTCATTTTCCTGGTTCCCCTTGTTCCCCTCATTTCCCTGGTTCCCCTCATTCCCCTTGTTCCCCTCATTTCCCTGGTTCCCCTCATTCCCCGGGTTCCCCTCGTTTCCCTGCTCTTGGTGTTTACCCCTCCCCTCCATGGCGAATGCGGTGCCGCCTGTCCAAACCCAGAAATACACCTGGGAAATGCAAGAGTCCACTGGGAAAGAGCTGGGAAAGAGATTCCCCTTGGAGCGCAGTTGAAGGGCAGCCCAGTTCCTGCCTGGCCCTTTATTCTGCGCGATGGTTTGGTCTTTCCCGCAGGGACGGGGCAGCGGGCTGGCGTTGGGAAGGTGCTGGAGAGGGACTAGAGCTCTGAGGACACATTTCACCCCTACATGGAGCTGATGGTTGGGACCCAATGGAGCGGGGGACATGTCCTGGCATGAGGGGAGCGTCGCCTCGCCCGTCCCTCCGCCAGCACCCTGCCGAACGCTGGCCCTAAATGGATTGATTGAATTCCATAGAATCATGGAATGGTTAGAGTTGGAAGGGACTTTAGAGATCATCGAGTTCCATCCCCCCTGCCCTGGGCAGGGACACCTCCCACCAGACCAGGCTGCTCCAAGCCCCCTCCAACCTGGCCTTGAACCCCTCCAGGGATGGGGCAGCCACAGCTTCTCTGGGCAACCTGTTCCAGTGCCTCACCACCCTCACAGCGAAGAATTTCTTCCTAATCTCTAATCTAAATCTCCCCTCTTCCAGTTTAAAACCATTACCCCTTGTCCTGTCACTACAAATCCTGGCTCAGGATGAGGCGCCAGCGATGCCACAGCACGGAGAGGTGGATGGAGACCACCAGGAGCCCAAGAGCCGTGGTGACACTGAAGGGACCAGCCCTTCTCTTGCACCCTCTACCCCGTGGTGTTTGAGAGCCTCCCCCAGCGCCAGCTGTGCCCACTGACCCCGGTGCCCCGAGCAGGGCTGGGGTCTGCTGGCCTGGCTGGGGGATGTCCCCAGCTGTCACAGCAGCCAAGCCCTTTCCCAGAAGGAAACGAATGCCGGGAGTGATTTACACCGGCTTTCAGCTGGCAGCGCTTCTGGATATTTGCATAATGTTTGCTCAGCTCACGCTATCTCCTGGTGTCTGCCCAGCTGCTGGGTTATTTCTGTGTTGGGTGAGATCATCCTGCCTGCTGGATCAGCGTCAAGGTGGACTTCCAGGGCACAGGCATGTTCAAGTTCCCCCTCTGGCCTTAACTTATTTTTTTTTTTGGCCCTGCTCCATCACCAGTTCTCAGCCGGGCTTCTCCCAGCCCTCCCCTGGGGGGGGGGGGGTGTCTGCTCTGCCCAAAAGTCAGGGTGATGGGGTTTGAAGGCAGCTTTTACTGATTCATCCGCATCCCGGAGGTGTCTGGGGGGAATATTTCAGCCCAGCAGCATCACGTATCACAGCAAACGATTTGGTTTCAGCCCAGGTTGTCCAGAGGGTGCTTAACGCTCCCGCCTGGAGACACCGGGAAAAAACTGGAGCTGTTTCCTGAAGAAGGGACACGCGTAGGGGCGATGAGGGGCCAGGAGAGGAGTGTTTTCAGCGAGCAAAGACACCTCACAATCAGTGAAAGCACAAAAAAAAGGAGGGATGGGGAGTTGTGGTGGAAAGATGGGGAGCAACCAAAGGATTGAGTTCCACGATTACAATAGACTTTGACCAACAGCAACCTTAAGCCTCGTGCTTATGTCAGTCTCATTCCGCACAAACTTAGCCAAAAGGGGATCAAATTATCACCCTGTTACCTGGATAAAGAAGATTTTGGGGATTTTGGTGAGCACTGGGCACTTCTTTGAGGATAAAATCTGGAAAATCCGGGTCAGTTCAACTGGCTCCGAGTCACAGCCGAGTACGAGCCCCTGCTCCCCGTGGCTGGAGAT
Organism: Limnodromus scolopaceus; assembly: GCA_028565335.1. Lineage (NCBI taxonomy): Eukaryota > Metazoa > Chordata > Aves > Charadriiformes > Scolopacidae > Limnodromus > Limnodromus scolopaceus. The sequence continues at coordinate 253,617 of JAOXNO010000016.1, forward strand.
GATGCTCACGAAGTGCTCCCCGTGCTCGTGGCCACACTCTGCAACGACACGGCCAAACCCCTGCCACCGAGCCTCCAGGCAGGGCGTCACGGGGGGGGACATGGACCCAGAGGTGGGAAACGGGAGGTTACCCAGCTCGGAGGGAGGCGAGGAGGGGGTTCAGGGCTGGCAGGGGGATGCCTACCTTGGTGGTAAAGCTCTTCCATCTCCTTGGCCGTCTTGTTGTGCTCCAGCTTCACCTTGTAGTTGAGCCGTGAGAGCGTGTCGGAAAGCTTCTCCGCTTCTCTCCTGGCTCCCCTCCGCGTCCCCAACTCACCGTCGCTGCCGCAGAAATCGGTGTTGACGATGATAAGAGCCCGGCTTTGCCTGGGCTGGGCCATGCTGGGGTGTCCCCTCGGGTGGGTCGGTGGCCTCCAAGCCCGCACCGCGCCGGCGGGGAGCTGGGGCTTGTCCCCGCCGTGTGTGCTCCCTGGGGAAGTGCAGGGGAGCGGATCCCAGCTGACACGGCGCCGGCGCCACTGATCTTCAAGGGCAAGGCAGGAGCGGTGCCCTGTCACCTGCCGAGGGAGCGCGGTGGCACCGGGCGTGCGTCACGGGGGACCGAGAGGGCTGGGGCTTGTCCCCGGGGTCGGTGGGCATCACCGGCTGCGGGAGAGCTGGGCTGGCACCGTCCAGAGCTCGTGGGGCATATATGGGGAGGGGGAAAAAAAAAAAAAAAAGAGGAAAATTTTTTCTCCGAGGGGAATGTGAGGGTTTGGAGAGGGCAGGGGGATGGAGACACCTGCATGGCTGGAAGCACCAGGAGCAGCCAGGCCATCCCGTCGTGCCCTTCTCACCCTCTCCCAGTCCTGGTGTCACCCCAAAGCCGGGCAGCTCCTGCTTCCCATCGCTGCCCGCGGGGAAACTGCCCCTTCCAGCTTCCCCCGTGGGCTCCTCGCGGGGCTTTTCTGGCCAGTGTTACTCGTCGCCCGACCCTGCCTGCTCCCCGCTGGCCTTGGGAGAGACCCAGTTATGCACTGGTGCGTAACTGGTGCATATGGAGTACCCACTTCTGCAATCATTCCTCCCCGAAAGCAGCCGGTGCTGGAGCAGGATGAGCCCCCAGTGAGGCGCTCGCAAGGAGGGTGTCTCCACCGCACCCCTTCCCCCCCCAAAACCCCTCAAAAAGCGGCAGCCCTGCTCATCCCACGTCACCAGGCGCCAATCACGAGGCGGTTGTTAGTGTTTTATTTATTTCTGCTCTCACGCGCTTCCCTTCCCCTTTGGAGAGGACTTTGATCAGGTTCCCAAGCTCTTCCCGGCAGACAGAAAGGCCAGACTTGTTCTCTTGCTCAAAGGAGCGGGTGTTTGCACCAGCGTGTGTCTCCGGGCGATGAGACACGTCGGGGGCGGGGGGGGGGGAAGGGAGGGGTAGAACAGCACCAGAGTATAGGCAGCGTTGCGGGGTCGAGGGGCTGTGTCGCTGTGGAGCACGCCGGCCCTGCTGCTCCACCGCAGCGAGGCAGGACTTTGGAAGCACCGTGCGGCTGGCAAAGCACCGTTGCTCTTAAATAGCTCGTCTTAAAATAATCCACCTGCTCTTAAATAGCCTGGCTTAAGTTAATACGCTCTTCACACCTGGCCCCGGCGTGCCGCGAGGACCTGCTTGCTCCACCACCCCGTTGACCGGGAGCCAGCTCCTTCCTACAGGACCGTGTCCGGGAGCCTCTCCGGGGCACCTTTGTTAAAACGCAGCGATGGGGCTCAGGTTCCCCTCGCTTAAACACAGCTGGTGCCCATCCAGCAGCTGGCAGGGGTTTACTGAACCTGCCCAACGCTGCCTGGACAAGCCTGTGCACGGCCCCGTCTCTGGGAGGTGCCACCTCCGCAACCACCAGGGTTGGGGTGAAGCTCCCATCTGGAGCTTCAGGAGCCCAATGAAGCTTTAGGAGCCCAACTAAGCACCCAAGCTGCCATCTCAATGGGGGAAAGCATCACCAGGGGGCTCGCTCCCCTTGGCCCAGCAGGTCTGGGGGCTGCAAGGAACAGTTGATGCTCTTCTGATGGTCCACACGGCTCTCGGACATTGGTGGGGATCAAGCAGCCCTTGGGTGTTGCTGGTAGAAGCTGTTGGGTCTTGCCTTCTGGTGTAACCTGGGTTTGTTGTTGTTGACTTGACTTCTCTGCTGGCCATTGTTGCACATGGCAGCTCTTGGAGCCCCTCTTCCTGGCACCAGGAGAAGGGGTTTGTCCTCAAAAGGATGGCCGAGGATCAACACCGGCTTTTACTCAGACACTGTGGTGAAAGGAGATGAGCTCTCGGTGGGTGAGGTCTAAGGCAAGCTGGCTGGAAACCAGGAATGGCATCTTCCTGGGCTGTAATCCGTTGACTTTGCGTTGCAGAAGGATGTGCTATAGGCGACTGACAGCTGAAAATAGGGCAGTGGGGGCGATCTGGTGGGCTGGGGAAAGGGAGGTCCTGGCCGGTGGGATGGCAGGTATCAGTCCCCCTTCTTAGAGTTGGTGGCCTCCGTGCGCTTTTTCAGCTGCACCAGGTCGATGTAGAGGTTGCGCTTGAGGATGCTGCTGGCGCAGATGAGGGCTCCTTGCAGGGCTCCCATGAAGCCCCCTAAGCACAAATCCTGCCCTGGAAGAGAGCGGGAGGTGGCAATGGCAGCAGCCAGGGTCCCCCGTGAGCAGCCCACAGAGCTGACCATCAGTGCTCTTCCGGATGCTCACCATCCCCAAACACTTTCCCCACCCTCCGGCTGCCCCCACGCCATCCCTTGGGATTGAACCCACAACCCCCCTCCCTGTTTGCACCCTTCCTTCTCCACAGGAGGAAAAGGGCCTCATCCTGCCCATCTACAATAAATCAGTGTGGGGCAGGGAACCCACATCCAGGAGCCCTCTCCTCCTCCCATTGGGACCATGCAACTCCATTTTGATGTGCTCCAGCATCACCCCGGGACGCAGCAGCAGCTTGTCCCCTTATTTCATTGAAGGAATGGAGTCTTTTTCCCCCCATATCCTGCTTCCCCAGAGGCGTCTTCATCTGAGAAGGTGGTGCGGCCATGGTACCTGTCAGGTAGAGGTTGGGGATGGCCGTCTGCGCCCTCAGAGTGGCAATGGTTTCAGCTTTCATGCGGGTGATGTTGTGGTCAATGCCATAGATCTCCCCCTTGGGGCTGGCGATGTAGTGCTGGTTGGTGAGGGGTGTCCCCCCAGAGATGTACTCGATCTGGGGGGGGGACAAGGGGACAACATGGTCTGCATGGGTTAGGCGTAGTGCTGCAAGGTATCTCCTTGTGCTCCAGAAAGCTATTTTCTTGGGGTACAGGCGGGGACAGGTTTGCTTGCAGACCCTTGGATAGTGGTTCTGGCCAACTTTGGTCCCAGCATGGTCCTGGAGAACCATCATCCCTCCACCTTGCACCATGCATGGTCAGGAGGCAGTGGCAATGGGTTGGTGCCATGCTGCCCAGCTGGACCTCATGTCCAGCAGTCCCAGACCCAGCTCCTACGTTTGCAGGATGGGGCTGGGTAGACAGGACCCAGGAGAGGAGCTGGAGAACCCCTGAACCCCCTGGTTTCCTCACCCTGTCCTCGATGCGAGGGTAGAGCTTGAAGACAGTCTGCATGATGGCATCCACAAAGGTCTTCTTCAACTCCTCATAATCGTCTCCCCGCTTATTGACCTGCTTGTCCTTCCACTCCTCAAACCACTCGTATTTGGCAAAGGTCACAATGGCCAGAGTGGATTTACCTGCAGCAGGACGAGGTTGGGGCGGTTGTCCCTCTGCCCACCCTCATGCCACCATTTCAGTGCCACAAAACCAAACCCAGGATGTCCCCAGGTCTTCGTGGTCCTGTATACTTCTTCCAGTTATCTTGGAGACCACTTCCCATGAGCAACCTGCTCAGCAACTTTGACCCTGGCTATTTTCGGAGAAACTCCTCGTTTGCTCTCATCAAGCAAACCAAACCCCAGCAGAGTTTCCAAGCCACTCTCAAGTGCGTGTGGTTGGGCTTCAGCCGTTACCTGGGTGCCTGGTTTCCCAGGTGGGGTCCTTGGCCGATGGGCAGGTGACAAACAGGAGAGGGATGTTCTTGGCAGCTTCTTCTCTGGAAGAAGCCAGGTAGCGATTCGTTCTGCAGAGAGATGCAAGGGGTTTGAGGTGGGTTTGGATTCAAACCTTGCCCTGAATACCTGTTATGCCTGAATCCCCACGCGGCGAGGAGAGCCACGAGCATTTTCTGAATCACGCCTCAGGAATCCACCTCCTTGTGCTTAACAGAGCACATCTAAGGCGACGCCAAACCTACATTTCATCCAGGTCAGTTCCTGTGTACATGAAGTAGTTGGTGGGCTCCAGCCCCAGCTCTTCCCTTGAGCCGTTAAGACCTACGAAGACGGTGAAACCCCCTTCACCGTGTGTCGCCATGCCAAGCTGTGACTGGATCTCTGCGATAGGGAGGGGGAAGAAGGGGAAAATTAGTATTTTCGGGGGTCCTCAGCTGTGGAGAAGTGGTTTCTCCTAGCAGCAGCCCCACTTAGACCTTCGTTGCTCCCGTGCTGATGGGTAAACTGGTTTATCTCAAAAGGTCTACGTGTGCTCAGGGGGTGGTTCGGCAGCTCCTGGGGACTGCCCTTTCCTACAGGGGATGCTTTAGGGGACCCGGGGATTGAGCTTTTGCCGAATTTAACGACCTTCCTGGATTCCAACGTGCTCCTGCTCTGCCAGTGCGGGGTGGCTGTAGACCAGGACCCCACCAGCGCCCAGAAAGCTTCCCCCTGGGCCACGCTCCTTCCCCCCGACCCTGTCCCCTTCCACCCAACCATGCTCTTTCCAGAGCACCAAGACGATTTTGTGGCAGCGCTAAACCCAGCTTTAAGTGGCCGATTCACGAGCTTCCACAAGTTTTGGGGTGCTCCACTGTGGTTTTTTTAGGGCAAATCGAGCAGCAATCTTGATTAAAGCTCGATTAAAAACCCTGCAAAGCAATGTACGGCCGGGGGTGGTGTTGCGAGTGCCGCAACGTGAAAGTTTGGCTAAAAAATAATCATAAAGGAGCCGCTTTCTGAGGTGGCCTCGGGGTGGGGGGGGGTGAATGCCACAGCCCCAAAGGAGCCCAACGCTGCCGTGTTTTACCCGGCAGCGCCCGCGCCTCCGCCGGCAGGAGCCGTTCGTAGGTGTTGAAGATCCCAGCGTCCGAAATGACGATGGGAGCAAAGATGTTCACCAAATCCTGGCCTTTCTTGACGCTCACGCCTGGAAGGGAAAGGCAAAGTTGCGGGGGGGGGGGGGGGGTCGGCGCTGGTGAGAAGCAGCGTGGCGACAGCGGGGGGGCAGCCGCCCGTGCCCCCTCCCACGCCGGCGCTCACCGCAGGCTTTGCCCTGGGAGTCCAGCAGGATGCTCTGCACCGGCGCCTTTCCCAACACGTTGCCTCCGGTTTTCCGGATAACGGGAATGGTGTGGAAGGCGATTTCCCCGGCTCCCCCTTTGGGGTACCAGGCGCCGCAGAGGAAGTGGTTCACCAGGATGCTGTGCATGGAGAAGCTGGCCTTGGAGGGGACCACGCCTGAAGAAAAAGGGGCAGTTTGTGCCGAAACGTGAGAGTGTGGCTTTTCCTGAAGTTTTTAGGAGGAGGAAGGCCCTGTCCTCGCCTGGATGTGGTGCTCTAAGGCGGGAGAGATGAGTCATCCATACCCGGAGGAGCAGGGAGGGCATCGGGTGTGGGTGGCCCCGTGGCTCTTTGGCAACTCAGTCTGCACTGGGCAAGTCATGGGGGGCTGGGAGCAAATCCTGGGGGGGTGTGGGAGGGGGACAGCCGAGGGCAAGAGGGGTACGGGGGGGGCTGGGGCAGTGGGATGTTCCCTGGTGCAGGAGGGATGCCGCCGCCCCACGGAGCCCAGGCAGGAGGAGGGAAAGAGATGAAGGGGGACATGGGGACAACCGGGGGACATGGGGACAACCGGCCGCTGGCTTGGGGACAAGAACGCTGGCAGAGCACCCACACGCACAGCATCCCCCTGTCCCCAGACCGTGACAACCATAAAAGCAAGAAGAAAAAAGGCTTTTACTTGGGTGGGGGGGTTTTTTTGTGCCCCTAAGGGTTCCACTTCCCCTCCGGAGCCTCCTGGCCACCTACCGTAGGTGGGGAAGATGTAGCTGAGGACGGCCCGGAGCTCGGGGTTGGCGGTGAGACCCTCCACCACCTCCTTCAGGCTGCGCGAAGCCAAGCGGCAGAAGGGGCTGAGCCGGGGCAGGACCCCCGAGCGGCAGAGCAGGGCGACCAGCGCCCGCGGCAGCATCTTCAGAAGTCCCACCAGCACCGTCCCTCTGCCCACGCTCTGCAGAACAGCAACCCCGGGGTGGGCTCGATAGCTGCTCCAAAGCAGCTTTTCCCCCCCCCCCCTTATTTTGAGTTGAAATTAATTTACATTCATTGCTCGCCTGGCGCTGCCGGCAGGGGCTCTTCAGCTCCGCATCCCAGGGGAGCTGCGGGCAAGGGGAGCGCTTCCCACCCCCCTCCCCCGAAAAAAACCCTCCCCTGAGGCGGGGGGGGGGGGGGTTGCATGATTAATGTTGATTTAGCACCATTTGATAATAATTGCAGCCCCCCCACCGGCTGGGAGGTCCTGCAGCATCACCCCACGGCGCCCGGCAGGGGGAAGTTGGGGCTTGGGTGGGTGCCATCCGGGAGCATCCGCGGGGAGCGGGGTTACAACCCCGGGTGCGAAGGCACGGTTTTGAGGCAGAAAAGGGGGATTTTTTTGCCACATTCCCCCCCTTCCCCCCCCCCGCTGCTTTTGGGCCGGGTTGTGCAAGGCCATTACTCCCTGCGGGATCTGGGTTTCGGGGTGGGGAATTTTTCCCTCCCGGCAGAAAGGGACCAGAGCCCAAACAAAATAATCCCGAGAAGCGGCGGTGGGGGGGGGGGAAGGCGAAGCCCCCTCTACCTTCACCAGCCGCTTGAACTCATTGATCGCGGCTTCCTCCCCAGGAAACTGCTCTTTCAAGCCTTGGAAATATTCCATCTTCCCAGAATAGAGGCGGTAGGTCCTGCCGCTGCCGGGCTCCCCCAGAACCACGGCGTCGAAGACGGCCGGCAGCCGAGCCCACTCCAGCTGCCCCTCCGTCAGCTGGTCCACCATGAAGCGAGTGACGGAGCCCTCCTGCATCTGCCCCACGTAGTGAATACCTGCAAGAGGCATTTTTCATTTATTTGGGGGTTGCTTGTTGGGTTTTTCTTTATTTTTTTCATCCCCGATCGCGCACGCCCGGGATGCACAGGACCCCCCTGTGGAGGGGAAAGGGAAAAGCCAGGAAATATCCACCTCCCCTTCCCGGGGCCAAGGGAAAAACCCAGCGCTCGCCGCCAGGTTTTTAAGCAGCTTTTAGGAATTTTGTTGCACGTGGGTTTTTTGCCTTTCCCTGTCGCCATCAATAATTAATCATGTCCAGCTCATGGATGGGGCTGGACTTTGTCTTGCTGGAAGGAGTTCGCCCGGGAAGACTTGTCCTGAGGTGACATCCCCCAGACAGGGAATTCTAAAGGGGCCGAGCAGGATACGGCAGATTTTCTTGGCCCTGAGCTGGGTCAGGGGCAATTTCACAGGGTTTTGGTGTTTTTCTGCGGGAGCGCCTCGTCGCTCGGCAGGAGGAATTTGAGGCGAGGGAGGGTGCGTGAGATCACGCAGAAAAAGGGCTTGTGCAACACGGAGCGGGCGCTGGGGACACCTGCGCCGGGTCCCCCACCGGTGTTTTGGGGGCGATTCCCACCCTATGGGCACCCCCCCCCTCCCCAACCCTCCACCCCGTGGCTGAGCCTCCCCCCAGTGATGCCGGGGAGGAATTTGGGACCCCAAACACGGGCCGGGGGGGGGGACGGGTCGTACCAGTGTCGAACTCGAAGCCCTTCTCGGTGAAGGTGTGGCAGCAGCCCCCCAGCTTCCCGTGCTGCTCCAGCACCAGCACCCGCTTGCCCGCCTTGGCCAGCAGCGCCGCGGCCCCCAGGCCCCCGATGCCGCTGCCCACCACGATGGCGTCCAGCCCCGCGGGGACCTTATCTGCTGAGAAAACTGGGGAACGGGGTGGGGGGGAGGAGGGGGTGGCATCCTCAGCAGCGGGACGGAGCATCCCCCGGTACCCGTGGGTGAGACTGAAACCTTGCCGGGAGGTGGTGCCACCCTGGTGGGGTGATGCCACCCCAGGGGGGTCATACAGCCCCCCAAGGGGTGATGTCACCCTGGGGGGTGATGCCACTCTGGAGGGGGGGGTCATACAAGCCTCGCAGAGGGTGATGCCACCCTGGGGGGTGATGCCACTCTGGAGGGGGGGGTCATACAGCCCCAGGGGGTGATGCCACTCTGGAGGGGGGGGTCATACAGCCCCAGGGGGTGATGCCACCCTGGAGGAGAGATGCCATAAGCGGAGGGTGGGAGGTGCTGGCTCAGGGGGTGATGCCCCCCCCGGGGAATTAATGCTGCCCTGGGGGGTTATGCCACCTCACCAGGCAGTGTCAACCCTGGGGGAGATGTCACGCACTGGGGAGGTCCTACGGCCCCAGGGAGGAGATGCTCTTCGGAGGGGAGGTGCCACCCTGGGGCGTGATGCCACCTCGCCGAGCGATGCCACACGGGGGGAAATGCCACTCTGGGGGGGTCACACAGCCCCAGGGGGGGATGCCACCCCACGGATGACGCTGCGCCAGGGGAGGGTGCCACCTCGCTGGGTGATGCCACCTTGGGGGGTTAACGCAACCCCGGGGGGCGATGCCCCCTCGGTGGGGTGCAGGGGCGG
>JAOXNO010000016.1:337124-354635 GCA_028565335.1 Limnodromus scolopaceus
GGGCTCCCCGGCTTCACCACGCTCAGGACATCAAGCACGTGAGTTGTATGGGTGCAACTTTCATCCTCCCAGGAGCTGATGGACATCAAAGCAGGGTGCAGCCCCTGGCCTAGAGATGGAGAGGTCTGGACCTGCCCCAAGGGTGCTGGAGAAGGCACATAAAGGACGCTTTCCCCTCCAAATAATTTACATGCCCAGCTAGGCTGGAGCCAGCCCCATCCTATTTATAGATTTTTAGAGTCTTTGATAACCAGGGAGTCAAACACAGCCCGATGCCCCCGTTATCTCTCAGCTCATGGAGATTTGAATATGCCCAGTGAGGAGAGCCCTGACAAATCAAAGTCTAAAGGACAAAGAGTGAAGTAGGAAACACTGTAGAAAAGAAAGGAAAAAAACCCAGCTGTCCTGCAATCCTGCAGCCAGTCTCATCCCTACGGCCTCCGGGCATCGCTGCGGTGCGGGGTACAGGGCAGAAATTTGGCTGTAAAGCAGCGTGGCAGCCCTCTATTAGCCTGTTGATAAGGAGAATCACACGGACTCACTGTGCCAGCTGCGAGAAGGGCAACACCGACCCGCAACAGCATTAACCTCTGTCAGTATTTCCAAAACAATGTCCTGAGCTGGCCGTTACCTTCATCCCAGCTCGAGGATCCAGGCGCCCAAAGCCCTGCGCCCCAGGCAGTGGTGCTGCTCTTCAAACTGAGCTCGGCACCCACCCCACGGGGACGGAGCCCCATTTCTTGTGTCTCCCACAACAGGTGGGTTCAGTGGCACTGACCGAGCCCACGCTCACCTTGATGTGCAATTTGGCTCTCGTTAGTAAACTCAGGGTGGTGTGTCTGCTGGCTTCAGGTCCGAGCGGTACAATCCCTTTCAGCTTCTCCAAACAGAGCCGCAGATGGGCACGCCTGTAAGAACACACAACGTGCTCAGCAGTCAGGTACCTGCTTCCCAAAGGGCATTTCACCCCTGTGAGCGTGGATAATCAGGGTGGCTGGAAGCTGAGCCAAGCCAGACGCCTTCCTACACTCCAGTGGGTTCCATACACCAGGTGAAAACTGCAGCCAGACAAAAGGACATCTCTGAAAATCCCAAATCCAGCTTTGGCCAACTCCGACAAAACCCTGCCGGGCTGTCGGGACACTTCCTGCTGAGGAGCTGCCTTTTTGGCAGCTTGACTTTTTGGGAGAGAATATCCACTTTTGGTCTTTCTCCTCCCAAAAAGCTTCCCTTACAGGGATGTTGTTTGGTCACTGCTTTGCTCTGCCGACAGCTGAAGCCGTCCGGGCCGATGCCACGCAGCCTAAACCCAGCGCATCCCTTGGGAGCGCTTCCTTTCCCTATTTTTAGTAGGGACGGGCTGGTTTTGGATCCATCGCCTTGGCACGCGTGGCTCAGGTCAAAACAAAACCAGCTCCCTGAGGGAACGCTGGCCCCAAGTAGTACCACGCTCCTCGGCAGCCAGGAGCCTGCCAGGAATCCCTCCCTCCCTATAACACCTGGATTTCGTCTGCATTAATACGCAGGCTAATGCTTCACTGCATGCACGCCGCTGCCCAGGGAAACTCTGGCTCTTTGAGGAAGTTCCCCTTATCCGTGGATAACCAGGATGCTCCCAGCATGGGCTGGTTTCCCTTCCATTCGGCACTCCAACCCCAAGATTTAGGTCACATTCTTGGGCACTGGTTGCAACACCCACCTTTGTAACACCCAATCGACACAGGCAGCTGCAAATTGGGATTTTGCAAGTACCTGCCTATCTTGTTTTGGGCACACTAGGAGTAAACAGGCATTTGCCTACACAAAGTACCTCCTGAATTACAATTCAAACAAAACATGTGATTTTGACTCTTCGGGTGAATCCCAAACTCTGACAGGCTCAAAGATGAGCCTTTGCAAAGATTATTTTCCTGAGCAGGGGGAGGAAGAGCTGCCCGGAGCGGTGCAGACCTGTCTGACCACGCTGTGGTAGCTTACAAGCGATTTACCTGCGAGATCTACCGATAAGGAGCCAGCCCAGCCACGCTCTGCGAGGGCCGTGGCAGCCAAATCAAAATCCTCAGCTACCTCTGCTAAAAAACAAAGCCTTGTCGCGCTGGCCGTTCACACCAGAAAAAAAAAACAACAAATGGCACAAAACCAGCCCGCCCTGCCCAGCAGAAGTTACGCAGAGGGGAGGGGAGTGCAGCAAGTTTCTGGATTACACAACGCCAGCGCCGGAGTCAAACTGGGGTTTCTGCTCCAAAGTCAGAGGCACAGCATATGTAAAAGTTTCTGCCTTGCTTCACCCAGCTGAAACTGCTGCCAGGCTTAACCCCCCGCCTCCAAAATCCCACTGGCTCTTAACAATAATAAAAAATAAAGCCCTCAAAGGATTCGTTTCCTGGGCAAAGGATTTTCCAAGCCCATCGGCTTATTTCATTGCCCTTGTCCTTACACTCCGTGAGATCTCCATCTTCTCATTGCTCTCCCTCTCCATACCAAGCCCAACTGCTCCTCATGCTGGGGAGGGGGAAAGCTGGCAAATTTTGGTTAAGATTCGCTGGCTTGACCATTGACTTAAGGTATGAAGGACTGAAGAGGCGCGTAATCTCTGTCCAGAGAGAAGCTCATTTCTCCGGCCACCCTGTTTGAAGGGGTGGAAAAGACGGAGCATTTACTGCGCTCGCTTGTGCAACGTTACCAGCGGGATTTCGACACGGCTCTGCTCTAAACAAGGCCAGAAGGAGGCAAGGTGAGCCTGAAGTAATCAAATTATAACTTTCTCAGTCTTTTCAAACGAGGAATAAATGGCCCATGACTTTTTTAAGCCGTGTCACTTGGGACACTGCCTCTTAAGATACAAACTGACCGAGTTCACAAGAATCCTCCGCTGGCAGCAGGACATGGCCAGGTTTGAGCTGCATCCAAGCCATGCTGAGAACAAGAGCAGCCCATGGAGGCCACAAAGCCATCTTTCAGCTGGACCGTACCAATCTGTCTCGAATAATCACAGTTATTTGTGTGCACAGCTCCGGCCATGTACCTACAGCCCGACTGCGGGCAAGCAGAGGATGCTAGCCATCCCCTGGCACGGGATTGCCCCCGGGAATTGGGAGAGGGCTGGAAACCCTTCTCCCTGGCAAGCTGAGAGGCAGGACGAGGGGTTTCACTTGTGAACCGGGAGCTGGCAAAGGAGAGAAATATCATTCCCACCTCCTTATTGCACAGTTGCTCCGGCAGCCGAGGACAGGGAATGCCTCAAGTTCAAGCACTCACCTTGGGCCACATCAGGAACCTCCCTGGTGGTCACTTTAATCCACCACCCCGTCCCTTTCCATCCGCTTCCCACCTCAACGCCGCCTCAGCTCCCCAACCCCGGTTGCCAACCCCTGGAAAAACAGCGATTCGCCCAAACCCAGCTCCTGACGAGTCTCTGACACTCACCTATTCTTTTCCATCTCATTGTGTGTCGACCTGAAAAAGAAAGAACAATTTATTAACTCCTCCATCTGACTAAGTACACCGCAATTAGGATTAACACATGGGCCTTAGTAAATGCTCCCCAGAAAAGTTGCCAACCTCCGGGGCTTTCAGAGCCACTCGCTAGCCCGGGGACGGCGATAACAGCGGAAGGGATGCAGACAGCCAGGCGCAACGGAGAAATTGCAAGATAAATGGTAATAAAAAGGCCAGTGAAACCATAAAGTGGGATTTTAATGAGGAGAGGCTCCAGTTTTAGAACAAGGACTAGGATTAAGCAGCGGTATCGGTACCATGATGCAAGAGAGGGTACGCCACCCAACAGCGAGCGCTTGCTGGGCCTGTGGTGGCAAAGGGGAAGCACCAGCCCTGAGAACACAGGGCAGAAGGGCTGATATCCGGGCAGGGGGAGGGAAGTTGCTCCATCGCAAGACAAACCTGCAACCGAGCCTCTATCGGAAAGAAAGCGGGTTTTCGGACAGCGCAGGTGCTCTGCTGAGCTTTTTTTAAAAGCAGCTTCTTAAAGACTTCTTGCACAAGAAGGGCAGAGAAAGCAAGAGGAGAATCTACAATTCGTGGCATGTAAAGTGAAGAGATGGGGGCCGAGAGCTCGGGTGCTCGGTGCCACCTTTGGGGAAAGCACGCTGCTTTTTGAAGGCTGCGCAGTGTCCGACAGGTTGTGTCTCGCACCAGGAGCTCCAAACCAGCCCAGGACACGCCAGCCATCCAAGATGGGGACTGGGAGGGAGCCCCCAAAAGTCCTGGTGACATTCATGCCTGTCTCCGCTGGTCGTCTCTCTGCAAAACCAGGGTGAGCTGCCAGGAAGACAAGGTGTAAAGAAAAGAGTCCCTGTGTCCAACAACGGGTTACCAGCTCTTAACGGGAGATGCCAAATGTGAAGTTAAAACCCAGGTGGGCAATACCTCCATTTACAAATTCCCCCCAAGCTCCTAATTTCAACAAAGCTAAGAAAAGGCAGAAAACACAAGCTACTACTTATTTTCTCTCCATCGAAACCCAGGACAGCTACACAAGGCCATGTTGCTTGCGACACCAGTCCTGTCACAGCCGTGTCCCTGCCCGGGCTCTCCTTAAAAGCTCAAGAAGCCACCTACTCTAAGAGAAATGTTATGATGTGCTTGAAAACCTAAGGGGGTGGAAAACCCACGGTTTTTGGATAAAGATGCCTACCAGGCCCAGGCCCTGAGGCTGACGGAAAACAAGGGATGCCACTGACACACTGGTTGAAGACGCTTGCTGGAGTCTTCTTTGCTTGGCCAGCAGTGCTTTGTGATGGATCACCATCGCTCGGGAAGCCATCGCAGCCCTCCCGTCTTTCTAAGGAGACTCATCTCAGCCCAGCTCCTGTTTGCTTTCCGCTGGCACTGGTTGAAGCAATCTGCTCCCGAAGGCCAGCATCCCGCTCGCAGGAGATGCAGAGTCCAGAACCATTCAATTCCAGTGGAGAAGCTTCTCACTTAAACGGACGGGCGTTGTCCTGAGTTCTCCCGAGCAGAGCATCTCCAAACAGCCGGGAAGGACTCGGGTCTTTGGCTCCCATGGTGTCTATCTCTCTATTGAACTTTTTTTTCTGGATAAAAGTCCTGTGTTTCACACCAAACCTTTCACCCCAGCGCTTGCGAACCCCACACAAGGCGATGGATTGCAGCAAGCCTGAGCTCTCCCCATGGTCAGAAATAAACCAAACACCTTTTGAGCACCGGTGCTGACAGAGATGAAGGCTCCCATCACCACTACACTTTTATTAATAATAAATTCCTTCCCTCTTCCACAGCTTTGTTTCAGAATCCTTCTTAGCCTGAGGATGGTTTTTTTTTTTTGTTTGTTTGCATCCACAATTGCTAATATTTAGAAAAAGGTTCCTTAGTTGACAGATTTTAATTTTGGATAAAGTAAAAAGGGAGAGGGGATCAGAGGGGATGGCAACTTCACCCTGGGGCTGGCAGAGCGCTTGGCTGCGTGCCCCCAGAGCCCGTTCTGAGCACCTTCCTGGCCCCTGAGCCTGTGCCTCTCGCTAGCTGAAACCTTGCCTTCAAGCCCCAAAACTTCAGCTGGTCACCAGTGTTGCCTTTGAAATACAGTCTTTTCTTCTGCAGACCATAACGACAAAGAAGGTAACAGCATGTGCTGCATCTACCCCTTCTTTTCTTAATACAACGCAGACCTTCACTCTGCTGCTACGATTTGCCTTAAGTGAAGAACAACCTCCAAATCTTCCGAAAAGGAAATTTGGAGTGTGTGCAGGGGCAACAAACACCCATGAATTCACTTGGAGCCTGCTTGAGAGGAGATTGAGAGACCTCATCTGCCTTTTGCTCCCCTAACGGGGACACAGCAGCCCCGAAACGCCGGCTTGGGAGGAGACAGGAACGCCCCAGCTCGGGGAGACAACGGGACTCAGGGCATGAACCAAACCTACGGGGCGTTCCAGGTGGTATTTGTTGTTACAGCAGCTACCAAAGGTCAGCTGTCACTGCGTCACGCAGATGAGTTTGCTCCCAACCAGGAAAATGTGACATATCTGGTGACATCGCCGCCTTGCTCCTCCCTGGGCAAACAGCCTGAAATAAGCCAGTCAGAAAGGAAGTGATTGGCCACCGGTGACGTGTCGGGATGAACCTGCTCAGACTTCACTCTGCCCGACGAAATTTCCCTCGTAGCAGTTTCGAGGGGCTGGATGTGCGTGTCCCAGCACCGAGGTGGCATTCCAGAGCTGGCCCTCCTGACAGTCAGCCGAAAACTTCCCCTCAACGACACCTGAGTGATTTTAATGTTATTAAAGTCAGCAAATAAACCACAATGGGTGCTGGAAAGAAAGAAGTCCCCATGGTGACTCTGGTTTGCACCATGGCACAAGTGTCAGCTCTGAGGTGACACTTTCTGTCGTACAAAACAGATGAGCGAGCGAATAAAATGAGACATGGGAGTGTTAAGTGATTAATCCATGGGCATGGGGAGGCATAATTAAATATCCCACCCCCCCAAAAAAACCCAAATCCAGACTAGTGGGACGTGCATATTTCACATCAGCAAAGAATAACATGCGTCAAGGCTCTGGATGGATTTCAGGGAGGATAATTAAGGAATTTCCTTTTTTCAAAAGAAAGCAGGACCAGGTGATTTAAATTAAGTACCGAACAAAACCCAAGCGATTCCCTGAGCTCGGCCAAAAGCGTATTAGAAAAATCTTGCTTTCTTTACAGAGAATCCTCATGGACTGAGAGCAGTTTCACTTCCCGAGCTTCAGCATAAGCAAGCCTGAAATCAAAAGCCCAACTTCCACATTCCCTTCAAGCAAACTCCTCCGCCACGTCAAACGGTTGCACGTTTCCTACCTAAGTTTGCCCAAGATGGGAGGTTTCCCCTCGCGTCTCGCCAGGATGTTCTGGAGAAACACTGGCCCGGGCCGGTCCAAATTTGGGGACGTGGGGACCGGAGGGTGCCGACAGGAATCTCTCAGCAGAGGCGTGAAGGGGAAAGGGGTGGCAGGGTGGTGGTGGGGGACCATGGAGCTGGCAGGATGGTGGCACAGCCCAAGCACCTGGTGACAGGAGGGTCCCCCAGCCCTGCCAGCACCCCGTGATGGCAGGACCTTACTGGATCCGGGCACCCCATGACAGGAGGGTCCCCCAGCCCTGCCAGGTCCCCTGTGATAGCTGGACCTTATCTGATCCAGGCACTTGGTGACAGGATGGTCCCCCACAGCCCTGCCAGCACCCTGTTGATGGCAGGATCCTACCAGATCCCAGGCATCCCCTGGACAGGAGGGTCCCCATGACGGCAGGACCTTACTGGGTCTGGTCACCCGGTGACAGGAGGGTCCCCAGCCCTGCCACATGCCCTGTGACAGTGGGACCTTCCTGGAGCCTGAGCAGCACTGGTGACAGGAGGGTCCCCCCCAGCCCTGCCAGCACCCTGTGGATGGCAGGATCCTACCGAGATCCCAGGCACCCCCTGACAGGAGGGTCTCCCACAGCCCCTGCCACAACCCCCACGACAGCAGGACCTTACCGGATCCGGTCACCCGGTGACAGGAGGGTGCCCAGCCCTGCCACACGCCCTGTAACAGTGGGACCTTCCTGGAGTCCCAGCACCCCTGGTGACAGCAGGGTCCCCCCAGCCCTGCTAGGTGCCCTGTGACAGCAGGAGCTTCCCAGGCTCGCTCACCCGCTGACAGGAGGGTCCCCCCCGAGCCGGACCAGGCCCTTTAACACACCCTGTGACGGCAGGACCTTACCGGGCCCGGTGGCCCCGGTGACAGCGCCCCCCACCCCCAGGCCTGCCAGGCGGGACTCTGACAGATCCGAGCACCCCGCAACGGCCGGGCCAGGCCCCGCCAGGCCTCGGCGGGGGGGGTCGTCCGCCCGCGATCCCTCGCCGGCTCCCGGTGCAGGGCCCCCACCTCGTCCCCCCCCGACGGTACCGGCCGTTACCTGCTACCGCTGCCGCTCTTCCTGGCCTTGGCGCGGCGCCGCAGGGCCTCCCCGTCCTTACCGCCGGGAAGCAGTGAGGCGTAACCGTGCTCGGCTTCTGCGGAGACACAACGGCGGGCGGCCCGTCACCGCCGGGCCCGACTGAGGCGAGGGGAGGGGGGGGGAACCGGGCGGCACCGGACCGGTGAGTGGGGAGGGGGGTGAACCGGTACCTCGCTCCCGCCGCTCCAGGTACTCGGCCGCCTCCAGCAGCATCTGGATGTTGAGGCGGCCGCCGCAGGCCGCCATCTCGCCGTACTGTGAGTGTCGGGCCGGGCCGGGCCGGGAGCGGCGGCGGCGGCTTTGGGGGGGCGGCGGCGTCTGTCCGCCTCGCCCGGCCGTTCCGCCAGGCCCCGCCCCCCTCCGCCGCTCATTGGGTGACACCCCCCCCACCGCCGCCGCCCATTGGAGGAAGGGGGAGGGAGGTGCCACCTCAGGCCGGCACGAGAGGGAGGGAGGGAGAGGGGCAGTGCCCGAAGCCACGCCCCGCGCCCGCAGCTATTGGCTGAGAGCAACACGCCCTCGCAGCGCCCCGCCCACCCCGCGCCGCCATTTTGACCCAGCGCTTCCCTCAGCTCCCCCACCCGGGGCCGGCCGGCGTTAATTAGTGAAAAACGTTAATTAGCAAACGGCAGAAGCCACGAAGCGAGCGGAACGCCGTGCTGTCAGAAAACACCCAGCCGGGCCATCAAAAAATAAGCGAAAAACCCAAAAAGAGTCGTTTTATGCAATAAAAGGCCCCAAATGCATGCATCTTCTGCCATGCATTTTTAAATTTATTTACATAAATGTGTATGTATTTGTGTGAGATGGGAATCGAAGCGTTTTGGGGTGTCAGGTCCCCATGCCACCACAGCAGCTCAGGGAAACAGCTGGGGATTTGCAGCAGCCTCTTTGCTCCTGGGCGTCATTCCCAAATTAGAAAAATGAAAGGAAAAATACACACATTTTATTTTAACGGGGAACAAACACCGTGTCAAAAAAAACCAAGAGGAAAACCACCATGAAATCACAGTGAGGAATGAACCACGGAGGATACTGTAAAAAAAAATAATAATAATAATAATTATAATCAAAAACTCCAGGAAACGGCAACTTGTACCGACTGCGGGGCAGGGATTTGCTGGGAATAACCCAAATTCCTGGGAACTCTGGTCTCTGAGGAAGCAAAGTCTGTCTCGGCGGGTGGTTTCTTGCCCCCCAGAGCGAGCCCAGCGTCAAGCGATGAAATCCAGGGGTCTGTTGAATCCTCCTTTTCTGTTCATGTACTGCCTGCGGCCGGAGGGAAGGAACCAGCGTCAGCCCCAGGGGCACCCACTCCGCGCACAGCAAATCCCCACAAAAGCACCCAAAAGAGGCCCGTAACGGCAGCCGCACAGGGTGGAATTCCCCGTGGATTTGCCCAAGTCTCCCACCCAGGAGGCATGAGCAGATGCTAGGCTGTTTGAGGAGCAGGTCCGAGCCGAAGTCCAGCAGTGCAGCCTGGCCATCCATCAAAATGTACTTTTTTGACGGCGCTTCCATCAAAAAGGAAACAGAATTAACAAACTGAGCAGTGTTTTGTGGGGATGAAACAGGGAAACTGCGCTGCTTATGCAGCTCCCACCCGCTCAGGCCACACTTGGGACGTCCTGCCTGCACACAGTGTGCTCTTTTTCTCCTCATCTCTCTGCTTTCACCGTTTCCAGGAGAAAACAGAGGCCTCTTACCTCCGTTTGACAGTAAAAACTGCAAACTTTGCCTTTTTCCAAAGGCGGATCACCCTCCTGCACGCAATGAGAGACAGCAGCTCCGACGTACAGCCGCAGCTTCCTCTGCGCTGTCTTATCTCATCAAAGAAATTCTTTCTACCCCCGCCAAAAAAAAAGGCTGGACACGAACCTGTACTTCCTCTTCTGGGAGACATTGATGGCGTAGGCATTTGCAGCGCCGTCCACCTTCTTCCCCTGAAAGGCATAAAGAAAAATGGTCTCAAACCTCAGCATACTATCCCCCAAAAAGGCCTGTCAGAGGCAGCTGCGGGCTCCACTGCACTAATCCGCACTCACTTTTGTCGTGTCAAAAGAGGCGAAGCCCATCATCTTCATCATCTCAATTTCCTCTTCCGTCTTGCCCTGCAAATCTTCCTCTGCCGAGGCAACAAAAAAAAGAGTTCAACACAGCTGCTGGGTTTCACCAAAAACATTTAAAATTAAGCACCCGGGTGTCACCCTGGTCCCAACTCAAGTGGGGAATTCAGTGCCCAGGTCATATTTAATGAGGAAAATTACCTGTGATCTGACGCTCTTTGCCTTTGGAGTCCTTTATCTCCTTCTTCTCTTCATCTCGCCTTTCCTTCAGCCGCGGCGGGGAGGAGGAGCTGGATCGGTGCCGTCTCGGAGACCTGATGTTGCAAACGCAGGTGGGTTTGCAGCTTCCCAGCTGTGCCGTTACCAGTTTTACAGTGTTAATGAGTTCCCGCTGTCCCCGTACCGCCCAAACCGCGCCTCACCCGGGGCTCTCCAGCTTGTCCCCGCTGCAGCATTGCCATTTCTGACCCTCACCTGGATCGTCTCCTGTGTGGGGAACGAGAACGGCTCCTCCTCCTGTCCCTGTCCCGGGACCGGGATCGCTCTCTTCGCCTCCTCTCCCTCTCCCGTGAGGTGGACCGCGAACGCCTCCGCTCTGCTTGGAGAAAGGCAAGGCTCCGTTTAGCTTCCGCTTCCTCACGTTTCTCCCACTTTTCAAAGAAAATCTCGTCTACGCTGTGACAGCTCCCAAGCAGAGACCCCCACAGCAGCTCCCTCCCACCTCCTCCCCTCCATGGCTGGGCTCAGAGTGCCCCCCAGCACCCGCAGAAGTGAGAAGAGAGATAGGAAAAGTCACCCGGGAGTAGGGTGACCAACCTGTCGGCAGATCGGTCCCCGAAAAGCTAAGGTGCCTGGAGAGGGACACGAACCTGTGTGGGGAGGAGGAGGAGGAGAAGAAGGATGAAGGTCCCCTGTGCTCTCCCCAGAGAGAAGAACTGAGGCCCCACCACTACCGCCCCCCCGCCCTGGAGGGGCCTTCCCCCCTTGCCCAAGGGTTGGGATATCTCCCAGGGCCCGCTCCTACCCCGGACCTGGCCTGCCCGCCCCAGGCCTGCCTCCCCCTTAGGGCCTCCATACCGCCCCCCTCAACGCAGCCCCGGGGCCAGTCCCCCCCGGCCTCTCTCCTCCCCAGTCGGTGTTCCCTTTCGCCCCCCGTCGCCCCTTACCGCGCCGCGGCGGCGAGCGGGAGCGGCTGCGGCCCATGGCCGCCCCTCAGCGCCAGCACTTCCGGCCGCCCGGCTGGCGCACTTCCGGTCCCTACGTTCACACCCCCCCCGGAACCCGCTCCACAGCGCTTTGGTTCCGCAGCGAAAACGGTCCGACAGCGTACCCCTGGAGGGGCTGAGCTCCCTCTCCCGCATCCACAGCCCGGGGGGGGGACAGGGCTGGTGAGGCCGTGACCCTCCAGCCCCCCAGGGAGGCCGCGACACCCTCTCCTCGTCCGCCCCCCAAGCTCCACAGCACGAGCAGGTGCCAAACACGGGGTTTATTTACAGACAGGCATTACACAGCGCTTTCCAGTGACGATTGTCAGACACCGGCCCTCATCCCTCGCCAAGCCCACAGGGTGAGGGATACCCCGCTCCCTCCCCGCCCTGCTCCCCCCAAGCCGTGGTGGCAGACCTGGGGATGGGGCAGCCTCCTCTCGGCCTCACATTGATGGATTTTCAGCAGCCACATCCTCGCTGGGGACTGCTGGGCCTGGGCCGGGGTGTCTGCCAGCCCCCAGCGGCAAAATGGGTGCTGAAGCCAGCTAGAACCCCGGCATCGCCCTCTTTTCCTGCGGTGTGTTGGTGGATCTGCAGTCGAAGATGGAAACCTTTCTTCAGTTGAGGGTGTAAATGTGGAGGGCGATGAGCACCAGGCCTGTGGGCAGCAATTGGCACCTCTCGGGGTTACCGGATTGATGGTTTGCCTCGTGGCCAGGGGTATGTCCCTGCCTCCCCACCGCCAAAAACCCACACCCAGGGCCTGGCCTGGGGCACGTGCACCCAGGCAGTCTGGCCTAAAGGGGGTGAGAAGGAAAGCAGCCAGCCCAGGGGCTGAGTGTGAGCAGTTGGCAGCAAAACGCTGGCAGGGAGAGGGGGAAAATTATCTGGAGGGGTGGTCCTGGGGATGCCCTAGCGGATGGGGAAGCTGTGGCATGGATCTGATCCTGTATCTGTTTTCTTCTAGCTAATGGGTGAGGACGTACATCGCAATGGTGGCCATTTGAGCCTTCCTCCCTGCTGAAGGCACCGGTGTCTCTCACTTCCCAACGCTGCACTAGACACCTAATGCACACCGGACTGCCACAGAGGGAAATAAATCCCTGTCTCCACTGCGAAGCCCATGGCCCATGGAGAAAAGGGGTCACGAAGCCCCTGGGGACAGACCCTTGGAGAAAAAGGGCCTGCAGCCGGTCCGGTGGTGGGGCATGTGGCAGTGCTGTAATTCAGGTAATCACCGTGGGAGCGGCCGTGCTGTCTGAAGGAGGCAACACAGCTGCCCCTGCGGGGGCTTTCCCAGCCAGGGTTGCGCAGAGGGATGGGCCAGATGACAAAAACGGCCTCAAAGAGCCTTAAAATCAGTGGCAGTAAACAACACCCCATGGGAAACTCTTACAGAGCTGTGGTTTGCTGTCTGCTGAATAGACGCTGAATATAGGCACCAGAATGGGGCTGGTCCATCAGTCACAGGTGGTGAATTTAGGAGCTCAGGGTCCCCTGGTCTTTACAAGAGTGTGATAGGGACCCGTGGCTCTGACCCCAGCGCTGACATCAGATAGGACAAACACTCTTCTTGAACACCAGGCTGAGGTCGGCCCTGGGGCTCCAGGTGTGTATTTCTGGAATTTTTTGCTTCTTATGTTTTACCTTTTGATTCAGAAATTGCCTGGTATGCCCCGTATCGCAGCCCTGCACAGAAAACCAACCTGCCTTTACAGCCCTCCTCTCCTTGACCCACAGCTGCCTGCACCCCAACTCCCAGCCTGTGCCCTGCTGCCCCCAAAATCGCCACCAGGCTTTCAGCTTCTCCAGAGGGAAAAACAAAAGCCAAGAGTTGCCTCGCAGCAGTTCAAGGCTTTGAAAACAGGGTGGTGGCGTGGGGGAAGATCATACTGAGGTGAGGAACCCAGTGCCCTCAGAGTTGGGGGTTCTGGGGGTCCCGAGCCCAGCAGAGAGGACCCTGGTGCACGTTTGGGCTGGGGTGGGGAAGCCCCCCATCCCCGCAGGCAGTGCTGCCTGTGCAGGACCTGGGAAGACAGGAAACCTCTGGGGCTTGTGGGAGGATAGGGACTGATCCCATTGGTTTTTCTCCCCTAAATCCCAGCGTTGGAGCAGCTGCGAGGCAAATGGGCATCGCTGGTTTTTCTTCTTCCCTTTGGGAAGGGCCGGGAGCGTGTAACGATGGTGGTGTCACTGGAGGGAGCGCTGGAGGTGGGGAGGCAAGGCTGGGTGGGAAGGGAAGGCCAGGGAGGATTTTAACTTGTACTTGGGAGTCCGGAGCTGGAGAAAAGCAATGATCTGGGCTCGGGGGCATGTGGAGGGGCACTCGCTGAGCCTGGGGTCGGAGCGAGCAGAGACCCGGCCCAGCCTCGGCCATGCCATGGTGGTGGGGAGGGGGGTGGCGGCGTCGGCAGTGCCTCTGGCTGAAGTGAATTGGCAGCGTGTGTTCATCCCGAAGTAGCACTTAGTGAGTGAAGTTTTGCTCAGTTTTAAATAACACAGACAGTTCCCAGAGACTCTTTTCTTCTCCCTTCTCAGGTGTGGCTCGTGCGGTGCAGCGGGGGGCTTTCCTGGCAGCGTGAAATCGTGGGACGGTGCATACTTGAGACGGTGGCACCAGGAGAAGGGAACTGAAAGTGGCTCTCCAGTCCCAGGGAGAGGAAGATTACGATCCGGGAAGGAAAGGCTCCCAGGCCCACTGCCTCAGCCTCTCCTTCGGGGAGAGCAACCCCCCCCCCATGTTCAGCTTGATCCGATTCCCCACGGTGAAGCAGCAAACAATTTTACCTGGGGGGGTGAAGCCAGTGCCATTCCAGCGGACCTTGAAACAGAAGTTTTTTAAAAAAAAAAAAAAAAGCAAAACCCAAAAAACAACAAGACACCCTTTTCTTCCTAAACCAAGTGGATCCCCACATTTCACGAGGGCTCGGCAAGCGGTAGGTGGGGAAAAAAAAAACAACAAACCAACAACCCTCAGCCCACGCGGGAAGGAGAAGGGAGAGCTCGTGGAAGGAGCGGGTATTTCCCCAAGCGGCAAACAGGGGCCACAATCTTCATAAACCTCGGTGAGCGTCTCCAAAAGCGGGTGACAGGAGGGACGAGGTGCCCCGTGCCAGGAGTACCCAGAAAACAACTCGCCTCCAGGGTTTTCGCCTGCGCCTCAGCCAGACACACGACGCAGGAGCCTTCCCCTCCGCCTCAGCACCTCCATCCGGAGCGGTGCCTGGCTGCTGCTGCGGCGGGAGGCCTCAGCAGAGACTCAAGATTCGATCTTTTCCTTCTTTTTGCCTTTTTTCAGGAAAGAGGGGGTCCGGAATTTCTTCTTCTTCTTGGAAGGCGATTTGGAGGGTGAACCTTCAGGGGAGATGGGGTTGCTGGTCACCGTCTCCTTCTCCTTGGGGGCATCCGGGTCAGCGTTGGCAGGGGAGGTCGTCCGCTCCCCCCCTTTGCCCAGGTTTTCTTCAGTGCTTTGTTCCTCATCCTTCCCGTTCACCACTGCCGGCAGCTCCTTCTCCGCAGCGGAATCGGCCGGTGCTTGCCCGCCGTCCACCTTCTTGTCACCTTGGTAAGAATAGAGCAGAGAGATGAGGGTTGGGGCATCAGGAGGTTTAATTCCCACCCCCACCCCACCCCCCAATTGCCCAGTTTGGCCTGGGCAGGAGCAGGATTGGCCCCTGGGGATGGAGAGATCCACTCCTGCCACAGGCACCGCTTTCCTGAGCCTTCCCCCTCCCCTTCCCTGCAGGACAAGCGATGGTGGGATGGAGAGCTGGGAAAAGGCAGGCGGGGAGGGCAGCTGGCTCCATCCCGGCCTCGCCGCTGGAAATAAAGCGAGCGGGAAAGACAACAAGGCGACCCAAGGCATTTCCTTCTGCAAAACCCTGAGTGGGGCACCGCTCCTCGCGGGAGCGTGTCCAAAACGGGGCCACAGAGAGCAAGGTCACCGCGAGCTAGCCGAGAGCACGGTCACCCGCGTCCCTCCGCCCGCAGCGAGGCTCGAGGATGGCCTCTCCGTACTTACTACGGTGACAAGTATTCAGAAGTAACTCCTTGGGGGAAAGCCACACGTGGAGGAAAAAGAAAGGAAGACGTTGTGGAGACAGACAGACAGACAGACACCATGAGACACGATGAGAAAGCAAGAAGCCGCGCGCTTCTGCTGCCCTCTCCCACGCCCAGAGACCCACCACAGTTTGTCAATGACAAATTTGCCCTTGGGGACATACAATAATGGGAATATCGCACCCATGGGCACTTTAGGAGGGGACCGAGCTGTCCCTCAAAGCCACCAGCAGGCACTCATGTCCTCCCACCATGAAGGCAAGCAGTGGCTTTGGTGCCTTTGCAGCGTGAACCCCCATTGGTGCTAGGCCCCACCACAGTGGGGACCCTCCCCAGGGAAAAGCAAAAGGTCCCCTGGGTGACATTTATCTGCGTTTCAGCGGGGTTTGGCTACAGCCACCCTCATCCCCGCTCCTCGTCTCCGCTCGGCTGGTGAGCCCAGGTGCTCACTAGCCCACTCACCCTCCGAGGGCTGGGCAGGCATCGGGGCCGGGCTCTGTGGGGGGGAGCTGGGGGGCGATTTGGCAGAGGGCTTCTGACTCTCCTCGGCTGCAGCGTCCTTCTCGCCTGCCAGCAGAGAGATCGTGCTGGCCCTAAGGTCCCAAAGGAGATTTGGGATTAAGGGGCTCCCCCCCGCCCCATACCCCTCTTACTCTGCAGCCCCAGCTTTTTCCTCTCCACCTCCTGCTTGTACTCCTCCAGCTCCTGGTCGGTGAGCTGGCTGAAGGGGTTCGGGGGCTCTGGCTCGGGGGGTGCCTCCTCCCGGGACGCCTCTTTGGCCTCTGCATCCCCCAGATGGCTCTCTGTGGACTGAAACACCCCCAGGGAGTGGTGTCAACCCCTCACTGGTGACATGCTGGGGGAGCCAGGGAAGGGCTGGATGGTCCCGGGGGGCACACGGGGTGACCTACGGGGCTGCGGCTGGTCTCGGCAATGACGCTGGCCAAGAGCTGCGACTGGGGTCCAGCCGACTTCACGTCCTGGCGATTTTGCTCCCGGATCTGTAGGCGAGATGCAGAGTGAGGAGGGGGGGAAAAAGCCTCCTCCTTACCATGGGGTCTTGCTAAGACCCTGGCACCCGCCTCCAAAAACCTCTGGGGGCTTTTGGGATGGGCCAGTACCTTGTTCCTCATCTCCAGCACCTCCTGCGGGTCTGTGTAGAGGGGCACGAACTGGTTGGGGTTCTCAATCCGGATGGGGGTCCCGCTGCTGCCTTTTTCCACCTCGTCTGCTTTCAGCCACTGCGTGTCACAGATACGAAACCCCGATAAATACACACGGTGAGGAGAGGAGACCCCGACAGACGCATCTTGTGTCGAGGAGAGATCCCGGTAAGACTACTGGTGCTCAGCCCCCTGGGGTGGGGAGGTGGGGTTTTAAAATAAATATTATTACAGAGCAGGAAATAGAGGCAAAACGGAAAGCCTCTGTTAAAGACAGACACTAAACGAAGCATTTCTCGCTTCTGGGGGATCCCTGGTTGGCTCTGCTCACGAAATTTTGGTGGGATAACATCCCAAACATCCCCCTTGTCTGCCTTTTGTGGTTTTTTTGATATCCCAAAATCCTCCCACCACCCATCCAGCTGATGCCATTCCCAGACCCCTTCCCAAATTAACCCAACGCCCCCCCCCTCCCCTCCCTGGGATGCCGCAGGAGCCCCGCACCGTTGTCTTCGTCTTCTGGCTGCCAGCGCTGCCCTGCTGCTCCTCGGCCACGTTGACCCTCATGTAGGTGTTGGGGGTGTTGAGCCACCGCGTCTTCTCCTTCTGCTGCTTCTGGGCGTGCTGCCGCAGCGCGGGGACGGGGGCCGCATCCTCCTCGAAGATGAAGGCCGTCACCGTGGCGGGGATCAGCACGTCGCTTTTGGGCTTGCTCTTCTCCTGCACGAAGGGGTAGCGGTAGGTGTAGCCCGTGCGGTAACCCTGGAAAGGCAAAAAGCGCTTGGTTGTGAGTAACGTAGGGATAAAAAGAGATAATTTTGCGCACGCTGGGGAAGTTTGCCATGTTTTGGCATCGGCTGGCGCTCACCAGGTTGTCCAGCATCCTCATCAAGGCTTCGAATTCGTGCTCGCCCAAGCGGCTCTTCTGCATGGGCCCGAAGGTGCTGCCGGCCCAGCGCACGGAGCCCACCTCGTGGGGCCGGTGCTTGGTGCGCTCCAGCACGATCAGGTTCTCCGCGCCGCCCGCGCTCGCCAGCGCCGACACCTGTGGGC
>JAOXNO010000016.1:375814-388183 GCA_028565335.1 Limnodromus scolopaceus
CGCGCTGCCTGCCATGGAAAACAGGTTCTTGCCTCCCCTCTGCCTTAATTTACGGGTCCTGAACGACCAGAGCCTGTTCCTGGACCGCAAGTGGAAGTGGAAGCGTCCTGTTGGGATGCACGGAGCGTTTGTCACCGGTAATTCCTGAGTTCAGGCACTTGAAAAATGCAAGTGTTTCTGCTCCCCGGTGGCTGGGGGAGAGCAGCCGGCCTTTGTTTGGGCAGGACGGGGTTTAGGCTTCAACCAGCAAGTATTAAATAAATGATTCCTGGAAAAAAAAAAAAAAAAAAAAGCCTGCTGGCTGGGAGACTGCGCGTGGAGGCTCACGCTCTTCCTTCCAGCTTTTGGGGCATCTAAGGATATATCAGAGAGAGGCTCGGCTCCGAGTCCTGAGGTCGCGCTGTGGTTCCTATTACTGGGATTACAGTGCCTGGGTGGGGGGTGTGTGTGTGTGTGTCGAGATTTGCAACTGCCCCCCTTAAAAAAAAAGAAAAAAAAAGTAAAATAAAAAAGATGCAAAATGCGTTGGTCGCAGAGAGCCCTGGCTCGCTCTGTCGGCCAACGCCGGGGACGCTGACGGAGAAACCAAACTGCCACGTTGGCCCCTCGCCTGCAGTAAATAGGAAGTAAAACGAGAGAGAACATTAAAAAAAAAAAAAAAAAGCTTAAGCAAAGTGTATAGAAATAACTTCCCAATGCAAAGCCATCTGTAAGGAAATACGGGCTCGGCTTCTCCCTCCGCTTGCGAGTGGCCCCGGGTTGTGCAACAGCCAAATAAATCCACGGGAAGGGGTTGTGTAACCCGACGGCAGAAATAGGCCAGCGGCACGGCCCGACTCCGGCCTCTCAGGCTCTGGGGCAGCTTACGAGTTCCTTATCGGGAGCTGGAAATAATGGAGAGGAAAGGTTTTGGTTTAAGGTATTCAGCTTTGTTACCCGTTGGGAAAAGGGTGTGCAAAGCCTCGGGAACCAGATTTGTTGCCCCACCCCCCCCACCCCGTCCCCCCTCCCCGGCTCCCAAACCCAAACAAAATGGGTTGCTGAGATGCGAGGTTGGGGGGGGTGGAATATCCAGGAGCCATAGGGCAGGGGGCTGGGCTGCTGCGGGAGATGGCTCTGCTCTCCCAGCCCCAAACAGCCACCTCCACAACTGGATTTCTCTGGGATATTTTTAAACGAACGGCTGTGAATCTTCCCGGGGCAGGAAAGCCGGGGTCGGCGCAGCCTCCAGCGAGAGCACGGAGCTCGGATTCACTACAGGGGAAAGGGGGGGTTTCTGAGCTGGCTGCTTCCACCGTGGATGCAAAAATTATTCCTGGTTTCTCAATCTTCCCAGGCAGGGAGAGGGGAGTTCCCAGCACAGGGAGAAGTACAGGCTGAAATTCTTGGAAAGCTGTGATTATTATTTTTTTTTTTTTTTTATCAAACCCAGAGGGTTTTCCTGGAATTTGCGACTCTATTTGGGAAAAGGTTTTAGGGCGGCAGCCCGGGCGTGTTTGAGTCGTACATCTTTTTGCTTTGGATCAGGGAGAAAAGGGGCTCGGCCGTGGGAAGAAAGTGCTCTTTCCAACAGCTGTGGTTTGTGTCCATGTCGGGGCCTTGAAAATAGCCCCCAAAATAGGATGTTTTCTTCCCATTCTTGACAGAGAGTGGCTATACCTGCTCTGCTGCCCGCCTCGGGGGATGTCTCATGTGCCCCCAAATTTCTCCTGCCCTTCGCTTGCCCAGCTGGGAAGTGGGTTGCCGTACTGACCTATCTAACCCCCAAGGGATTGGGCAAACTTTAATTAACCTCAGCAGTGTCCTTTGAGATCCTGGCTTGAAAGTTTGCTGCGCATGAACCACCTTCCCTTCGGATGTGCCAGCTCACCCGGGGTTTCCTGGTCCCTCAACCTCAGCCTCATCGTGCGACGGGAGGCGAATGAGCTCAATAACTGGGCTGGCGGTTCTTCTCCCCCATTGCTTCTTTGAAAGAAGGAGAAACTGGTGATTGAGTTAGTTTTTCCTGTATTTGCAGCCATTCCCAGGCAGGAGCAGGATTCCCTATGGTTTTTTTTTATTTTCCCTTTGCTGGGGGATTAGGTTTATCTCACTGATTCCTCCCCGGCTGCCTCTCGCCGGCTCCTCTGCGGCTGTGGGAGGGACACTTGATTGCAAATTCCTGGAAACCAACTTAACAACTTCTCTTAAACCTGCCCAGGTCAGTGGGAGGACAGCCCTTCCCACCATGGGCACCTTTGGGGGAGCCACCGCGCGTCCCCCCGCTCCTCGCTGCCTCCTCTGAGCGGCCACGGGTGCTGCCTCAGTTTCCCCAACCCCAACCTGCCAGCATCTGAGGGGGAAGGGCTTGGTGCCATCGAGGCTTCCTGAGCCAGCAGCATCCGAGGGGGATGCTGCCCCTTCTAACTGCCCCAGAAACCTTCGGGGTTTAAAATGGGAGAGAAAGAGGGTGTGTGGGCAGGGAGGTGGCTCAAAGATCGTCTGGGGCTGCTCAGGGCCAGTGGGAGCCGGGAGCAGTTTGACATCTCCAGCTCCCGAGCTGGAAACCAGAATGTTTTCCTGGTTAAACTGGGCTTTTCATGGGGCTGCAGGGTCACCCAAGGACGGGTCCCCGGCCTCCGCTGATGCTCCGCAACGTGATTTCTTCGCCATTGGAACGGGGCTCCACCTCCAGCATGGGGTTCAGCTGCTGTCCCGGGGGGGGGCGAGGATGGGGAGGAACCGGCGGAGCAGGAAACCATTTGACTCACTCAGAGGTGAAGATGACTCCGGGCGTGTGTCATCAGAGGCTTGGCTGCGGCGGGGAGGGCACGTGGGGTTTAATTCGGCGCGGAGCCCTCAATAGCAGCCAAGGACGTGGGTGCTGCCAGGGTCAGGACGGGAGGAGGGTGGGTGCAGCATCAGTCCTGTGTCACCCAAGGCGGGGAGGTCGGGGAAGGGGACGAGCCGGTTCCCCGCATTGAGTCAACCCAGGCTGGGTAACGGCACCGTGACACGGAGCCGGGAAGCGTTGGTTTT
This sequence comes from Limnodromus scolopaceus, assembly GCA_028565335.1. Classification (NCBI taxonomy): domain Eukaryota; kingdom Metazoa; phylum Chordata; class Aves; order Charadriiformes; family Scolopacidae; genus Limnodromus; species Limnodromus scolopaceus. The sequence goes on from JAOXNO010000016.1 coordinate 378,833, forward strand.
CGGTCTGCAGGGGCTGAGGACGTGGTACAAGGTCTGTCCCCTGCTGCCGGTGTCCATCCCCGATCCGACAATAAAAGTTGCAAAGGTCTTGTCTGCTTATGGTCCCAAGCCAGGAAATAATCCACTCGCCGTGCCGAATGCTTTCCCGGATTTCACCCTGTGACCTCGGTGAACTGTTGTCACTCCCTTTGCCTCAGTTTCCCTGAATCTGTCGTGTCTCAACACACAGCCAGGCGGGGGGGGGGACACGCACGGGGGACGGTTACTGGCTTGTCCTGGTAGCTGCTGGGTGCTCGCACAGCATCGCCCGCTGAAAGAAACAGGGAGGGGGTTGGTGTTCTGAAAAGTTTCAGTGATTTTTTTCAAAAAGTGGTATGTTTTAAGTAAAAACCTGGGGTAGGGAGGGAAGTAATTGAAAGAAAAAATTATTTCCGGCAGAGATTACCCTGGGGAGAGGGTTGGCTGCACACTGGGAGGTAAGGAGTACTCAAGCCTTCCCCAAACTTGAACCTCTATCTGTTGTTCTCGTACACAAATATTTGACTTTCTGTTGCCAAAAAGGAAAAGAATCCAGTCCAGAAACCAGCCCGTCTCTCTCTCTGTTACGCTTTTTCCCCAAATGCTGCTGAAATTACGCACATCCGGCTGAAAGCTACAGCAGGGAGATGCTGGAGGACTAGAAACAATTACTCCCAGTCCGGTTCTCGTGGCTTTGGAAAGAGACTCAGAACGAAACTAAGGCTGAAGAGGCTTCCCCTTCCCAGGGCCTGGGATCGTTTTTGGGGACGATGTGGCCAAGACCTTTTTGAACCAGAACAAACAGCCCCGAGTCCTTCCCCTTCCCCAGCGCCGTTTGCTGGGCAGGAAGCGGTTGCGCTTTGCCGGAAGCCACTGTCACGCTGTAATTTCCATCCCCGACAGCAATCCTGCCCCGGGTCCCAGCCCAGCGGTGGGGAGAAGGGTCCCCACCACCTCTGCGAGGGGAACGGCATCCTTCATCCTCCCTCCTTTGGACTGCTTGAGCTGGACCACCGCCCCTGCATCCTTCCACCAAGGGGGGACAGCGGTACGGGATAGATCTCTCAGGGAGGGTTTTTCCACTCCTGCAAGTAGCTGCTTTGATGGGACCATCTTGCAAATTTATAAGCTGAGGAGTTTATTTGGTTTTGGTTTTTTTTTTTCTTCCATCATAGCAGCATTGAATTGGAATGAAGTTACTCTCAAGCTAATGTATTTGCAGCACTTTTCCCTTGGGGTCTTGCCCCGGTGGGAGGGTTAAGAGGGGGATTCAGGCAGAGGAGCATCAGCCAGCTGTGGTGGTGGTGCTGGTGCTGCAGCCATGTGGTGTTGTCATCATCGCGGAGGCGAATCTGGCTTTTGGGGTACTTGAAGCTCGGCTCAGCACGGCACAGCTCACCCAGTTCCCAGGTGGCAGAAAAAATTGTGCAACTTGAGGTTTCTTCAGCCTTGGGGTAGATGGACCTTGCCCAACGGTGGCCTTGAAGCTGGGCGCTTCCCCAGCACCCGGCGTAGAAATTAGCTGAACCTTTGGAGACAGCCCTGAGCTAAGAGATGGGGATTTTCTCAGATTTACTTCAAAAAACTCTTAACAATCTGGTTCTTTAACAAAACGTCCTGCCCTGCATGCAGCTGTCCTCAGCTGTGAGCACACCCAGCACTTCTCAGCTTAGATCTGTTCCTCCTCCATTCAGCTTAGATTTCCTCAGGGAAACACTGTTATTTATGATGGAAGCTTTCCAGGAATTAAATTGCCCCATTCTGGATCCTAACCTAGTGACTTTATTTATTTGGAATTGGCAATCATCTCAAAAAAGCCTAAACAACCAAGAAGGTTGTTTCTCTTGAAAGATACTCATGCTTCGGCGCTGCAGACTAAATTCCCGTGTCTTATCAGATCTTTGCTATGATTCAAGGCGCACTTGGGTGCAGGCGGGGGGTAATTGGAGTAACGAACTGGGCCACGGGGCTGGGGGAGCCTTGGGCATGAAGGTAGCCGTGGCTCTCCCTTGGTGGGGCTCAGGTGCTTGGGAAGGAGCTCAGGTGCTGCTCCCCTGGAGCCGTTCTGCAGGACACCCTGACCTGCCTTAGCTGCCAAGTGGGACGACGTCTACGTCCGTCGGAGAAGATGATCCAGGTTTTAAAGGGCTTTGGAGATTAGAAGAAGGTCAGGCTGTTTCTCACGCTGCTGATTATTCCTGGTACAGTGGAGCCTGGAGGACATGGGGAACGTGCTGAATGGTGCCTGTCCTGGAGAAGGGAGGTGAAGCCTCCATGTCGTTTCCCCATGCTGGGATTGTGGAGGCTGCTGGGTCGTGCAACCAGCATCTTTACAGCCCCAAGCCTTGGGCAGGAATTGAGGAGCAAACAGCAATGGCTTCTGCTGCATCTGAGCTTCCAAAGCACCCAGCTTCTCTGGGACGAGATCTTCACCTCCTGACTCTAGGAAGAAAAGCAAAGAATGTCAGGGTGGTGGACAGGAGAGAAACACCAGCAGCATGGGGTTTGTGCAAGGGTGAAGCTCTGCCACCCTGGTGTGGTACCCTACTGCTGGGGCGGGGACACCTCCTTGGGACCCCATCCCCACTCATGGTGGTCTCACCAGAACCCCTGACCACCCTAAGCTGCCAAAGAAGTCCAGTGGAGGAAGGTCTTGAGGGGCGAGAGGCAGTGGGGAGGCAGAACACCCAGTATCGTAGGGTTTGTCTCTAATTATCACTGACAGCCCAGGTCAGATGCTGCTGGAGAGGTGACATCGTCTGGCTGAGGTCCTCCCCATGCCAAGGGACGGGCTGGTGGCTCCCGAGGAGGTTGTGAAAGGCCCCTGCGAGCTGCGATAAGGCTGTCTCTCTGGCTGATAGATAAGAAATGGGGTTGGCAAGTCTGTTCTGGGTTGATGGCATCGACCGATAACGTCGGGGGGCAACTACACGGGAGATTTCCTACCCTGGGGCTGGGGTGGAGGTGGGTTCTGGACCTAGGGCCCCTCTCAAGGCTGGAGGAGGAGGGAGAGGGTGGAGGTGAGCTGGGGCAGAGGCCACTTTCCCTGTGCCTGTAACCGGAGCCTCAGTACATGGGTGGCAATTTTCAGCAAGCGAAAGCAAATAGGACGGGAAGGAGGAGAGTGTTTGATTTCCTGCTGCTGGGGTGGATGAGGAGGGGCTGGTAAACAGCGGCACCGGGAAACCTCCAGGTTTCCTTATCCTTATCCTTTCCCCACACCTGCCTGGTCTCCCAACTGGCGGGCGCTCACTCTCTGCTCCTGACTCATGGGAGGGAGCTGGAAGCACCAGAGAGAAATTGGGAGGTTTTACCCATCACACTCGCAAGGATGCTGCTCCCCAGGGAATAAAGAATCTCTCCTGGAGCAGAGCGTGCTGGGCTGGGCTTCCCTCCAACCCCCCCCCCCCTCGGTGCCACAGCAAGCGGAGCAACTGGGGACTCGGCTTCCAAATTTCCAGCAGAGCTGGTGGGGGATAAAGGGTACGCTGGAGCATCCCAAGCCTGAAAGGCGGGCAGCCCAAACCACAGCAGGGCTGTTTTGTTGAGCCCAGGGTCCGAGCGGCTGCATCCGTGAGCAAGGTCACGCTGGGGCGGGTGGCTATTACTCGCCCACAAAATGCCCATTTCCTATAGCGTAGCCCTATAAAAAAAAAAAAAAAATCATGCTTGATTTCTGATGACCTTATGTTACGTGCCTACAGACAGGTGAGCTAACTGGGTGGAGTTTTCCTCTTGACTTCGCAGGGCTTGCAGCTGCCCTTTAATTAATTTTAAGTGAAGTTAATTGAAACAGGGCATAGTTTGGGAGCTGGCAGTCTGTCCACCTCTCTCTTTCCCTCTCCTGCTCCGGCCAGGCTGCGGAGACATGCACGGTGCTAATAGATGGGTCGGGGAGGAGTTTTTTCCCGGCCTTTCCTGGGGAAGATGACATGCTTTGATGTCGTTTCTAGAAAGAGCCGGGCATCTTCATCGCCTCAGCACAAGGGTATAAAAGAATGCCAGGAGCAAGGGGGGTGGATTTCTTCCCTTTCCGGCCACGGCACCCACTTGTGTCACACAGCGTTGTTTGCTCAAGGGGGTTGAGTAGCTCTCGGCACCCCTTTGTAGGGGTGATCTCAGCAGCGAAGAAATGAATGGGCAGTGGATTCCTGCCGAGCATCCTTCACGTAGGAAGAGGCCCTAGGGGTCAAGGTCGAGGCACATTGCTGCCACGGCACAGGAAGGGCTCTGCAGCTGGAAAAACCTCGGGCACCGACCTCCTGACTCACAGCCCGGGCAGGGCAGGTTGTGGAGTTTGGGTCCTACTTCTGTCGCAACCTGTTTGGGTGTCTGTAGGTGAATGAGTGGAGAAGATGCTGTGGAGCATCGGGAGCTCCTTGGGGTCCGGCATTCCCACCTTGGCGTCTGTCTGGGCTTGGATGCTGCCAAGGAGGGCACAGGGTGGCGTTTGTGAGATCTTTGGATCTCTTTGGAGAGCGGCTCCCGATGCTCGGGAGGAGGTGTGAGAGCGGCACCGGGCGTTATAGGTGTGCCTGGAGATAAGCTGTTGTGGCACCGCCAGCAGTGCCATGCTGGCAACGTGCTGGCACGGCCATGTCCTGCCCTTCGGGATGGCTCATGACCTACTCCTGCTTCTTGCCTCAGCGCCAGCAGACATGGGGGTGACCAAATGCCGTCCTGAATGTGTCACAGGGGCTGTGCCCACGTCCCCAACCCTCCAGCTGACTTTTTGGCTTTATCTCCTCCTTTCAGATCGACAAGTACCTCTATCACATGCGGCTCTCCGAGGAGACCCTCCAGGAGGTGTCCCAGCGTTTTGGGAAGGAGATGGAGAAGGGGCTGGGAGCAGACACCAACCCCACCGCCATGGTGAAGATGCTGCCCACCTTTGTGAGATCCACCCCGGATGGGACAGGTACCGTGGGACAGGAGATGCTCCCTGCCACCGAGCAGAGGGACGGCGCGGTGGGGAGGTCTCAGTAGGTGCCAGGAGGCAGGGCTGGGGCCACCCATCCTCATGGTGCTGCCAAAACAGGGATGGCACCCATGGCCACCTTCACTCCTGGTCCTTGGGGCTTCATCCTGCTTCTGCTGAGCAAAGCTTAGTATGGGGACAGTTCTTGTTCTCTGCTCTGGGCGGGGGGGGTTCCCAGTTCCAGAGTGGGGGTGGGAACCAGCCCTCGCGTGCTCTTCCTGGCAGGACAGAGACAGTCACGGGTCCGGCTCATCAGATTTCATTAGCACTGAAGCAGGCAGCGGTGCCAGCCGCTCTCTGAATGCCACGAGGGCCACTGGAGGAGAAGGGGGCTCTCCAGACTTGGCTTCTCACAATACGGCCTTTCTTGCCCGCTTCCTGGGCAGAAGCCGGGCTGCCTGCAGCTCTCTCCCGGCCAGGGCCATCCCTGTTTTGGGCTCTGGCTTGCTCCTCTCAACCCCAAAACCTGTTTCCTCCAGCATCCATATGGGAAATGTCCTTGTGCCTCCTCTCCTAGCTCGGTGCTTTGGGAAGGAGCTTTGCCATGTCCCTGCAGCATCACCCCTTGCCCGCCGATGCTGATGCCACCCAGGACCTGCTGAGTCTCTCAGCTCGAAGCCGGTGGAGCGGTGCTGGCTCCTGAAGGGCAGGGGGGGGACAGAGAGCCCCGAGCAGCCAGAGCTGCCCCTGGCACATGTGGGCTGGCAGCAGCCCTGGGGAAAGACCTCAGGCTAGTCGTTCCTGTTGGCTGGAGTTGGGTCCAGCATCGGCACCTTCATGGGGGTCCTTGCAAAACCTTGGCAGCAGAGACTGCTGACAGCCAGCAGAAAAGGTGGATAAAGAGGCAGGGAGCTGCTGGAAAGACCCATCTGCCCTTCCCTTCCCATCCCCAGCTGTTTTGCCCCCGCTATATCTTCATACCTGGCTTCTGCAGGTGAGCGGGTCCCAGCAGATACTGTGGGCTGGAGTCTCAAGCGACCTGGCCTCCGCAGGCAGCGACTGGGCAGACTGGAGTTGCCTCTCCTGAGAAGCATGCCCAGCCGGTGCGAGCCTGACAGCGATGGTGTTAAATAGGGTGTACCTGAGAGGTAGCTGTGCTCAAACAGTGAAAAAAACCCAACCCGTTGCTGCTTGTTGTCCACTCTCTGGAGGCAAGGACCAAGGCGATGAGCTGAAGGTCTCCATCAGTGGCCAGCTCTGGGTTGGTGTTGGCTGGTAACATCTTGGGGAGATCTGAGGGGACAAGTCCCTGGGGAGTCACGAGCATCACAGAATGGTTTGGGTTGAAGGGACCTCTAGAGGCCATCTAGTCCACCCCCCCCCTGCCACGAGCAGGGACATCTTCAGCTGGATCAGGCTGCTCTGAGCCCCATCCAGTCTGACCTGGAGTGTTTGCAGGGATGGGGCATCTACCATCTCTTTGGGCAACCTGGGCCAGGGTCTCACCACCCTCAGTGTAAAAAGTTTCTTCCTTATATCTAGTCTACCTAGTCTGAATCTCTCCTCCTTTAGTTTAAAACCTCTTCTCCCATCGCTGCAGGCCCTGCTAAAAAGTCTGTCCCCACCTTCCCAATGAGCCCCTTTAAGTATTGAAGCATCCCTGCACCCAGAGCCATCCTGCCTGCTGCATCCCACGTGCTCGCCTCCCCCAGCCCCCCCCCCACCCCCAGTGCACGTACACCCAAAAGCTGGACCTGGCTCTCTGCCCCAGGACGGAGATTTCAATCTATTTAAACATTTGAGAATATTTTTAATTACAGGGAGAGCTGGAATGCCGCCCCTGGGCACGGGAATTATTGCAGCCAAAGGTGCTGGGTGCTGGCGGAGCGTGTGTCAGAGCTCCCGAGAGGCAGGAGCAGAGCTGACCTGTGTTGGGGAGAAGGTGCAGTCCCTCTCCTTGCCCTTACAAGAGCCAGCTTTGGCTTCCTTCACCGTATCCTCCCCCTTGGCAGCTTCTCGGGTGTCCCAGCAGCATTTCTCACCCAAAGCAGGCTCGGCGCAGGGGGGAAAAGGGGCACGGCAGTACGGAAAATGTCGTGCCAAAGGGATGCTGGGGCAGTCATGGGGCTGCAGGGACTGGAAAATGGGAGGGTTTTGAGCAAGTCCCAGGGAGCCAAGAGCTGGGATTCCCTGTACGGATCCGGGCTGTGAGTGGCGTCAGTGTCTGCTGTCGGGTTTCGGTGGGGGGGTTGGAAGGTCAGTGCCGGGGGGGTGAGCCGAGGCCGGCCCGTGGGGCTCGCTGCCAGCTCCCCTGGTTTGTCACTTTACGACTAGATGGTGTGACAACGGCTCAGGAACAGCTCAACATCCAGGCGTGCCTCCTTCCTTCTTCCTTTTTTAATGAAGCTTCTGGGCAAAGTCTGACTTCGGAACGGCACGACATCCCGTTCCCTCCCGCCCCAGGTGTCCGCGGCTGCCTCCCACCTGCAAGACAGGTTATTCCTCTGCTCCAGCCCTGCTTGCAGCCATGCCAGCTCTAACCCAATGCTGGCGCCGCACCAGCTTCGGGGGCTCCACACCTTCCTCCTCCGGAGCATCTCTGCCCTTCCTACCCCTCCTTGCTGCAGCGTGAGTTGTCTCTGCTTTGGGATTACACCCCCGTCCAACGCGCAGCCGGCAGCTCCCGGGGATCCGGGCGGATGAGAGGCGCTTATAGAAATACAAGGTCACATCTGCAGGTTGAAGTCAAAACACAGACGTGGCTCCCGACCTCTCCACCCCTTCTCTGCGCTCTTGGTGGCTTCGCCATTCTTGAGGCAACATAAAAGTGGTGGGGATTTCCGCTTCTGAAGCGTGATATCTCCTAAAAGCAACTTTTCTTGCTTTGTTCGGCTGCAGCACCCACCGAAATGTGCTGTGCTGTGCTTGCAGCGAGGCGGTGGGCATCCTGCCACACACTGCTGGGGGAAAACAGATCCCAAATCAGCTTTTTCTTGAAGGCCCAGTGACTCTGAGCAAGGGATCTCCTTGCTTAGCGCAAACATCACCTTCCTCCCTGCTCCTTTCCTGGTGTTTCCAGGCTTTACTGGCATTGCCACCTTTCCTCCTCCGTGCTGGTGCTGACACAAGGATCTTCTGGTGCATCCTCCGGTAAGCCCCAGCAGCTGATATCCATGGCCTGGGGTTTTCAGGAGGATGCTGCAGGACTTTGGTGCTCAAATTCCTGGAAATTCAAAGGGTGGTTCTAGGCTGGACATCTTGAAGGGTCTTTACAACACCCTTCCCTTGGCTGGTGTTATTCTTGCCGATAACCAACTGCCTCAGCAGGAAAAGCAGCTCACATGGTCCATGATCTTGAAAGGCTTTAAAGAAAAAGCCATTTTCATGCCCAGAGCCCCCCTCCTGGTGATTTACTGCACTCCCCAGCGAGGAATGGCATTAGGGAGTCTCTGCCGGGCTACTCTTGCTGTGGTCACTGTGAGTTGCTCTTTGCTGGACCCAATTCTGTCCAAACCAACCCACCAGGTTAATCCTGGATTTTTTGGTGCTGCAAACCTGGTATTTCACGTCCAATACATCATAAGCCCCTTTGCTGCTCTCCAGTGCTAATTCGGTGGAGATGCTGATGCAAGCACCAGGGCTTTTCTACTCCTTCTTCTGCTCGAATCCTCTCAGCTGGCTGGAAGGAGCCAGGGTAGGGATGGCAAGGGTGTCTGCAGACAGGGATGGAGTGGGAACCGCTGGGGTGTGCGCCTCCGCCTCATCCTGCATCTCCCTGGGGGTCAGAGCCTGGACCTGCTCCAACTTCTTTCTCTCGCTCTTTTTTTTTTTTTATTATTATTTTGTTTTTATTAAGCCAATTAACCAAGGATTCCTACAAAATGGGATTGTTGTCGGTTGGAAGCCTTGAGATTTGAGGCGGGAGGGTGTGGGGTGAGCGACCTCCGAGACGCTGAGGCATGATCCTGCACATGCTGCTCTGGTCCCCTGGCACGGGCTGTATTTCTAGGGATGGCAGAGCTCCTCTGCCCGCTTTGCCCTGTGCTTTCTTCCAGGGAGCACTGGCATTTTTTGAAGCCATGAAACACTCACCCTTAGGTGGTTGGCTGCGAGCGGACAATCAGAGCTCCGTGTTTGCCCTCGCTGTTTGGTTTGTGGGCTCAGCACCGCAGCCTCTATCTTATCTTGGTGAGGAGGGAACCCTAATCAAAGGGAGGACCCAGAGCAGCCAGCGGAGCCCGTCACGCATTGCTTCAGCCTGGGAATTTTCTAAGGGAGGTTTTGCTGCCTTTTTCCTCCTGCAAAGCCGATCCACCCACAAATCATAGATGGTTTGGTTTGGAAGGGACCTTAAAGCCCCCCCAGTGCCACCCCCTGCCCTGGGCAGGGACACCTCCCACCACACCAGGTTGCTC
>JAOXNO010000016.1:388364-425894 GCA_028565335.1 Limnodromus scolopaceus
CAAACCCTTCCCCCTCCTCCTAGGGCTCCCCTCCCTCATCAAGAGTCCCTCCCCAGCTTTCCTGGAGCCCCTTGAGGAACTGGAAGGGGCTCTGAGGTCTCCGTGGAGCCTTCTCTTCTCCAGGCTGACCCCCCCCCAACTCTCTCAGCCCCCCCTGACAGCAGAGGGGCTCCAACCCTCCCAGCATCTCTGTGGCTTCCTCATGGAAGGTCCATGTCCTTCTGATGTTGGTGGCCCCAGAGCTGGAGACAGGACTCCAGGTGGGGTCTCCCAAGAGCAGATCAGAGGGGCGGAATCCCCCCCTCGCCCTGCTGGCCACGCTGCTGGGGATGCAGCCCAGGGTGCGGGGGGTTTCTGGGCTCCCAGTGCATGTTGATGGGTCACGTTGAGCTTCTCAACCACCATCACCCCCAAGTCCTTCTCCTCAGGGCTGCTCTCCAGCCATTCTCTACCCAACCTGTATTTGTGCCTGGGATTGTCCCAACCCGTGTGCAGGACCTTGCACTTGGCCTTGTCTTGGCACCCCCTGACTTCAGCAGTTGCCACTTGAACCACTTGTACCTCTCCCGTGGCTGTAGAGCAGCTTGTAAGGGGGACTTTTGATTGTTAAGTTGGGTCGTGCTGCTGCTTTGTGGCGAAGGTCCTTGGCCTTTTTCCTTGGGACGATGTCTGTTCCTCCACATTATCTCCAAGGAGCTGAGCAACCTGTGACCCTCTTGGCTCCAGCATCCTTACCTCTGGTGTATTTATCAGCCCCCTGTGGTGCTTTTCATGCTCTGCTAGCAAGCAGAACGGCATCTGTGCCGATGGCAAGGGAAGCAGGAGTATGGTTTGACCCCTGTTTGGGCCGGAACATGATGCCAGTGGTGCCCAGCCAGGCATCGCGTCCAAAGCTAACTGGGCTTACGGGTGACACCAGGACAGCGAGGAGCTTCGCTGAGGGTTTTCCTGGCGCATTTTTCAGCATCCACGTAAAGAGACGTGGCCGAGGCATGCCCTGTGGCTGGCAGACAGGCTGCAAAACGAGCTGCCGAACTGGTTTAAACCTCATCCCTGCAAAGGGTCAATGCGGGCGTGAGGCGAGGAGGAATGACCATCCGGGGTTTGACTGCCCCGACACACGAGCTCCGGCACTCCGCCGGTCCCCTGCCCTTCTCCAGCCCTGTAAGCGCTGAGTTGGACATCTCTTGGCCCCATCGCCTTGCTCAGAGCTCAGAGCTGTGCCGAGGGTGTCATTCAAAGAAGAATGAGTTGCAAAGCTTTGATGGGGTCCAGGTTTGGGCTGCTCCGTGGTTCTGGGTTCGTGGTTGATCTTGGGGTGTTACCTTAGCCCCCAGGACTGCAGCCAGGGCAGCGTAGCCTGCGACGGTACGGTTTGGCATGGGCTGATACTGCCAAGAGCTGGGACCCCATCTACTCTGCATCACCCCTGGGGTGATGCGCTGACCCCCCCTGGAGTGATGCGCTCACCCCCCCCAGTGGTCCCCCCCATTCTCCATCCTGAGCAGCTGTTGGATGTTGGACCCTGCTCGAGACCTCCAAGTCCCTCTTATTCCTCATCTTATTCCCTCAGAGCACAAGGACTGCTTTTAATAGACCTTTTTAGCAGCGGAGTGACTTTATAAAGCTGCTCGCAGCCCAGGCTCCGAGTCCGTCACCATCTGCAGTTCCCTTGCCCCGAGGCCTCGGAGGGTCAGCCCCAGAAAAGACGCCAAGACAGATGGACGCCCCGCAGGCTTGGACGGCGAGCTGCCTTTTCAGCTGGAGTCACTGGAGATGCTGGCTGGCCTGCCGTCATTTGAATACTAATAAACCACACTTTTTGTTTCAACTGTAGCCCCTTTGTAAAAGCCTCGGCGGGCACAATGCGGCCCCCGGGCACTGTAATCTGCCCGGGGGAGCCAGCGCAGCACATTTAATGTATTCAGAAATCAAACAGTGCTGATAGAGGGCTTTCCCCCATCCCTCTCCCCACACCACTAGGTATTTAAAACAGCCAGCTTGGCACTTTTCCCACATCCCAGGTCTCATTTGGTCTGAAATTCAGCCTTAGTGGCTGTTACAATAAAAAGAAACGGGAGGTGAAACCCGCTGGGCTGAGCCCTCGGGTCTTGGAGGCAGCAGGACGTGGGGCTCCTCTCATCCAGTATTCTGCGTCCCGCGTCTGGCCGGGGAAGGCAGCAATGAGTCCCCCAAGGGCTTTTGGATTTCTTTTTCCTCCCTGGTTTCCTGCTTACACCTTTCCGTCTTGTCTTCAGCGAGAAGCCACATGCCAGGAGCGTGTGGGATTCCCGGGGCAGGGCAGGGGTGGTTGTCCTGCACTGTGGCAGCCAACCCTCAACAGGCAGGTTTTGATCATATATCAAATGTTTAGCCAAACTCTAGTATTTCAGCACCTTGTTTCAACAGGTTTTAACCTCCTGGGCTGGAGAGTTAGGTGCTTTCGCGAGCATCCTGCATCAGTAGGGTCAGGAACGGCTCTGCTGCCTTCTTCCTGATGGAGCCTGAGGCTGGAGCTCCTCTCCCCTGGGAGCGCTGTCGGTTTGAGCACGGGCTTGTCTAGATGGGGCCGACAGGACGTGTCCTCCTGCCAGCAGACGTGCTCCCAGCTTGGCCAGTGCCTCTGCACACCCTGCCCAGCGCATCAGGATACGTCTCAAAGATGTTGCTTTGATCCCCCATCAGCTACAGGGGTGCTGGGGGTGCCAGGGGTGCAGAGGAAGGGCAGGAAATATAGCCACAGCTCTGCTAAATTAAAAAAAAAAATACAAAATACAGTAATAATAAATAAAACAATGACAAAATACTAAAAAATAATGCTTTACCCTCATAGTTTGAGGTGGCTGGTTACTTCCTTGCCTGCTCCAGGGCTGTCTGGCATGGGAACTGGTGCTGCCAAAAATGACCTGCCGAATTAATGATTGTTCTTGTCTCTGGGCTCCCTCAGAGGATGGGGACTTCTTGGCGCTGGACCTCGGTGGCACCAATTTCCGTGTGCTGAGAGTGAAGGTGTCCGACAACGGCCTCCAGAAGGTCGAAATGGAGAATCAGATCTACGCCATCCCTGAGGAACTCATGCGAGGCAGCGGGATGCAGGTGGGTTCAACCCCTCTCTCCTCCATCCCTGCTCTCCTGGGCAACCCTCCAACTGCAGGGCTTCCCTCCATGGGGGAAACCACCCATCTTGGGACAGTTCTCCTGCCTGGAGGGAGGGCTGGTGTCACCCCAAGGCCCCGAGGTGTGTAATGGGATTGGAGCAGTATCCTACTGCTGCCTTGCCCAGCGGGATCTGGGGACATCCTTGACTTCCATTGCCTGGAGCTAATAATTCCTTACACCAAGTAACCATGATGGGTGAGGACCATGGAGGTATCATGTGGATGACAGACCACCAGCCCCTCAAGCGGGCAGGGATGCAGGCGCTGCTCTGGTGCAGCTTGGTCAGGGCAGCCGGACGAGGGCTCACTCTCTGCCTTATTTTCTAGCTCTTTGACCACATCGCTGAGTGCTTGGGCAACTTCATGGAGAAGCTGAAAATCAAAGACAAGAAACTCCCCCTTGGGTTCACCTTCTCCTTCCCGTGTCACCAGACCAAGCTGGATGAGGTGAGTGATGGTCCCGCCTGCCGAGGATTGTGGCTGGGATGCAGCGGGATGGGGTTGAGCTCTTGCTGGGGCCAAAAGCTGTCCTACACCAATTAAGCTTGTGCTTTTAATTAGGCTGGTTGAGTTTGGGTAGTGTGGAAGGTCTTGGTGTGTGCATAGGAAGTGTCCTGGGGCTTGCGGGGGTCTAGGAGGTGACGTTGAACGCGCCAGTTGCCCTGTGCTTCCCCTTTGCATGGGTGCCTCCTCGGAAAGCGCCTTTCCCCCCTCTGCAGACGGAGCTGCAGGAGAGCGGCTGCAGCGGGAGAGCGGCTCCAGCCGCCCGCAGCCAAAGGCAGCCCAGACGTGCCGAGCATCACATCCCCCGTCATGCGTGCGGGGAGAAGAGGGAGGGAGGGAGGGAGGGAGGTCACCCTCCCCGGCTGCTCGCCATGCTCCAGGCAGCCGGGAATCGATGGCTGTCAGCTCCGCTCAGCCGTGCCGGCTCTCCGCCGGGAGCTGGTGACCTCGCTGGGAGACTAAACATCTCGGCAAGCAGAGCCCAGCGGAGGCACGTGGCCCCTCTCCTGCCACCCACGGCCTCAGCCGGGCTCTCGCTCGTGGTGGCGGGGAGGGGGGGGCTGTTACTTTCCTTGCCCTTATCTCACCCGGCTTCCCAGGCAGGACTGGAAAGGAGGGCAGCTCCATGGCGTGCTGACGATCCGGCACGTCCTCCCTTGATGGGAATGCGGTGGCATTTTGTACCAGGGATGGGGCAAGTCATGCTCTCGTGCCCGAGCGATTCAGCAGACGTAATGAGGAAGAAGTTTAACGCTTGCCTCGTGGTAGTAGCGAGGGTTGTGAAAGAAAAAGCATAAAGAAGCTGGGAGAGGAAGCATCTCTTCCCAGTGACCTTGTCAGATTGCTTCCCTCTGTGCCTCAGTTTCCCCATCCATAAGGTAGGGCAGGTGTTTCCCTCAGTAAGGCTTCTGGGACCCTAGGGTTGGAGATTTCAAATGCCATCGAGTCCTTTCCCTTCCCCCAAGGCTCGGTGCAGCCTCCGGCCAGGTGACAGTGGTGGCTCTGCTGGGTGGGGACACAGCTGGTACCTCAAGCCACAGGAGACGGTGGGATCCCCATCGCTCAGGGATGGGCCAAGGAGCTCTTTGTAGGCTTGGGAACAGGTTTTGCTCCAGGGCTCCATAAAACCCAGTCACGGGAATCGTGTTCCCTCCCGCTGGCAGGAGCAACGAGCAATTCACATGCTGTTTCGTGGCCATAAACTTTATCTGCTCGGAGACGTGGAAATCATTGCTGATACCGCAGCTCGCAAGCTGATAACAGGGAGGGACTCACCTGTGGTGCTGTGTGTCCATCCAGCCCTTCCCTGCGCTGGGGAGCCCTGGAGACACATGGCTTGGTGGGTCTGTCCTCCGAGCATTCCTTCTTGCTGTTTCTCCATAGAGCATCCTCGTGACGTGGACGAAGGGATTCAAATGCAGCAGCGTGGAGGGGAAAGACGTGGTGTCGCTGCTGCGCAAGTCCATCAAGAAAAGAGGGGTAAGAGGCTGGGCAGGTCTGTCACCTCCTGGGGTGGTGGGACAGGGGCCCATGGTTCCCTGGGACAGGACACTTGCAGCTCTGCACCTTGGTTCCCCTGTGACAGCAGAGACGTTTCAGTCTGTTTTGGCCACGCTGACTCAATCTCTCTCCTCTCCACCATCTCAGGACTTTGACATTGACATCGTGGCTGTGGTGAATGACACCGTTGGGACCATGATGACCTGTGGCTACGATGATCATAACTGTGAAGTTGGCCTCATTGTTGGTGAGCTGCAGCAACGGAGGAGAATGGGGGTTCATCTCTCCATGAACTCCAGAAGGAGATTGCATTTCTTGCAGATTTCAGGGTGGTTGTTTTGGGGGTGGGGTAGGGGAAGGTGACAGCGATATTAGAAAACCAGCATTGCCCCATGTTTGTTTTCTTCCATCTTCACTTTCTATGGTGAAAGCAAGCTGGGTTTTTTGGGGGGTTGTTCCTAATTATGGGTAATATGGGAAAGGCGGCATCCTCTCACCGCATCCCTGTGTTTGGTTCAGGTACCGGCACCAACGCCTGTTACATGGAGGAGATGAGGCACATTGACCTGGTGGAAGGGGACGAAGGTCGGATGTGCATCAACATGGAGTGGGGAGCCTTTGGTGACGATGGTGTGCTCAATGACATCCGGACAGAGTTCGACCATGAGATAGACATGGGCTCGCTCAACCCTGGCAAACAATTGTAAGCAGATTCTTGGCTTCGGCTCAGGCTTGGGGTTTGCTCTGTGTCGTCCGTCCTCCCATTGCGCTGGCGTTAGTGGGACCGAAGAGGTCATCCTAGTTAACTGGGTCACTGCATCCTCTGCTGTGCCAGCTACACCAATGCAAACAGGGGCTGTACCACAGATTTGGGTTGGTGTGCCCAACTGAACCACTCAGCACCCGCTTCCCTCATGAGCTTTTCACTTGAATGTGTTGATTTCTTTGCCCTGCCAATGGAGCTACCATTTGCCCTGCCAATGGAGTTACCTACCAGCCAAGGCAAACACCACCACCGAATGTCCACATCCAAGTCCACAGATCTCCCGTTCCCCAGGTGGCAGCATGGGTGGGATTAGGGGGGGGCTCTCTGCAAACCGACAGACCCCCTCCAGGTAGCCATAAGTTCTCCTTGCAGAATGATGGTTATGTCAACACGGCTTTATTTTCTCACTGATGGGATAAACTACTCTGGAAAGCGATTACCTAGATTGCTTTTGGGCCTGGAAGGCTGCCAAGTGTTTTTAAGATCAGTCTGTGGCCACCTCACAGCACACGCAGCCAAACAAATGCATTTTGTTCTTCCACCGTCGGCAGGTTCGAGAAGATGATCAGCGGGATGTACATGGGAGAGCTGGTCAGACTCATCCTGGTGAAGATGGCCAAGGAAGGGCTCTTGTTTGGAGGAAAGCTCACACCAGATCTGCTCACTACTGGCCACTTTGAGACCAGATTTGTCTCTGCTATTGAGAAGTAAGTAGGACCCGGATGGTTTCCTCGGGTCCCAGCCCATCTCCTGACATCTGTGCTGGGGGAAAACAGGACCCACCACAGGGCTATTCCACTGAGCAAACCAGGACCCTTCAGATGGCCAAAGTTGGATTTCCAGGCATGAATCCTTTTTTGTTCTTTGGTGTGCAGGGAGAAAGAAGGGCTGCAGAAAGCCCATGAGATCCTCACCAAGCTGGGCCTGGAGCCATCTCATGAAGACTGTATAGCTACCCACCGCATCTGCCAGATTGTCTCCACCCGCTCCGCCAACCTGTGCGGGGCCACCCTGGCGGCCGTGCTGCGACGCATCAAGGAGAACAAGGGGGTGGACCGGCTGCGGTCCACGGTCGGCGTGGATGGTTCCGTCTACAAGAAGCATCCTCAGTGAGTCCACGGGGATAGACAAGGCTGGTGGGGAGAGAGGGTGAGAGAGCGCAAGTCTGTTCCTGCCAGCAGCGGATAAAGCTTGGCACAAGCAGAGCATCTCCAAATATTCCCTTGGGCACCTCCGTTTGGATCCCAAAAGGTCATTTACAACCCCAGAGGGTCACGTCATCCGTGTTGACAATACTCAGGTCCTCTTTCCTCCTCTGTAGCTTTGCCCGGCGCCTCCATAAGACAGTGCGGAAGCTGCTGCCGGACTGCGAGATCCGTTTCGTGAGGTCAGAAGATGGAAGTGGCAAAGGGGCAGCCATGGTGACGGCGGTGGCCTACAGACTGGATACCCAGCACAAGGCACGGCAGAAGATTTTGGAGGCGCTCAAGCTGAGCCATGACCAGCTCCTGGAGGTGAAGCAAAGGATGAGGATAGAGATGGAGAAAGGGTTGGGCAAGGAGACGCACGAAGAGGCAACGGTGAAAATGCTGCCCACCTATGTGTGCTCAACTCCAGATGGCACAGGTGATGTACCCTAAGCCCACATATGTCCTGTGTAGGGCAAAGAGCCAGCATGGCTGCTCCCAGCATCAGCACTCCTTAGGGAAGGGCTGGGACCTTTGCCATGGCCAGTTCCCTCTTTGTGGTGGGAGTGGCACAAAGCTCTTTAACCACCAGTATGATACTGGTAAAAGCGGCTGAACCTCCAGGACGTTCTGCACTTGACTTAAGACAAAGCCTGGCTTTCACTGTGGTTTTCACCGCCGCAGGTGTCTCACCACCATTGTCCTGGGTTGTGCTCCCAGTTCTCTGTGGCTTTGGTGTACACCTGCCCCTTGGCTTAAAATCCTGGGATTTCCCCAAGTCTGTAGCAAAACTCTCCATCGCCTTCCTACCTGCACCTCCATTCCCAGCCACGTCTTGGTTTCTGGTCCTCTCTCAGGAAGAGGGCACGTTTGGCTCAGCTTTGTGCCATACTCACAATACCCTGTGTCAGGATCTCTCTCCTAATGATTCTCTCTTGGCTTTCAGAAAAAGGAGATTTCCTGGCCCTGGACTTGGGAGGTACCAATTTCCGTGTGCTGCTGGTGCGTGTGAGGAACGGGATGAGGCGTGGAGTGGAGATGCACAACAAGATCTACTCCATCCCAGTGGAGATCATGCAGGGGACGGGAGAGGAGGTGAGAATGGGCAGCTGGAGGTGGAAAACTGGGTCATCTCCCCTGGGGTGGCAGCAGAAGTGGCAGGCAGTGGATCAGACAGCCGGTGCTGGCTGACCACAGG
Source organism: Limnodromus scolopaceus (assembly GCA_028565335.1). Lineage (NCBI taxonomy): Eukaryota > Metazoa > Chordata > Aves > Charadriiformes > Scolopacidae > Limnodromus > Limnodromus scolopaceus. The sequence continues at coordinate 396,678 of JAOXNO010000016.1, forward strand.
AGCTCTGCTTGTCGTGCTCTGCTTTCCAGGGTGCAGACCCGGGAGGGTGGAGAAGGCTGCTGCTTGAGAGCAGACAGTTCTGCCCAAGGCTCCCAAGTTTGGGCTTTAGGAAGCTCGAGACTGTTCTTTAGGTTAGAAATTGTGTTATTCCCAGACATCGCTGAACCCTACCTTGAATCCCACACACTCCACAAGGGCAGATAAGCATCATCCCCATTTCCCAGATAGATAAACCACAACACAAGCAGTAGATGTCTCCAGAGTCTTATTTGCAGATGGAAAGAGTTTTGCAAACCACTCCAGGCAGTGCTTAGGGACTGGGAGTGTTTCTAGCAGACAGGCGCTGGGATACCTTGCAGAGGGACTAGATTCCCGTGTCACCCCTGGGAAGCTGGTCACCTCCCCGCTAGCTCCTCCGTCCCTTCTGGGTGCAGTACAGGACCTGCAAGGTGCAGGTATCTCAGTGATGTGACAGCACTGTCAGTGGGGGAGAGGATGAAAGAGGAGGTGTTTTGGGCTTGCTCACCTCGTGCAGTGCAGCAGAGAAGCATCCTGGTCTCTTCAAAGCCCTGTTGGATTGGGAGTGGATCAGCACATCTCCAGTAGGTTGGGCAGGCTGGCATCCAGCTGAGTTTCTTGCTGTGATGGTAACTTCTCCTTTTGGCTTTGTGCACCCAGCTCTTTGACCACATTGTCCACTGCATCTCCGACTTCCTGGAATACATGGGAATGAAGGGCGTATCACTCCCGCTCGGATTCACATTCTCCTTCCCTTGCCAGCAGAACAACCTGGATGAGGTAAGCCCCAACCCACCTCATAGCACACATGTCCAGTACCCAGGGCTGGCTGAAAAGCCAAAGCACGCTGGAAACTCTGCCTACCAGCGTCAATGACCATGTGGCAGGTCAGAAGGGGCAGGGGGAAGGCAGGAGCGTGGAGCTGCTGGTGCTGCTGAAAAGCCCCCTTGCTGCATCAAAGCAGATGCAGATCCCTTGAGCCCTGGAGACAACCCAGTTGAGCCATCCTCCACGCATGAGGATCTTCACGTGCTGGGCAGTGCCCACCAAGAGCTGGTGGACGTGGGGTTGTTGGTCCTCCCACCCAGCAGCCTGGGTGATTTACCGTGGGGTATTTCCACAACAGGGGATTCTCCTGAAGTGGACGAAAGGTTTCAAGGCGACCGGCTGCGAAGGAGAAGATGTGGTGAACCTGCTGAAGGAGGCGATTCACAGGAGAGAGGTGAATGTCCACGTAGCTGTGAGAAGCTGGTTGCTTGCTCCCACATCCCAACTGTCTCTGGCATCTTTAATTGGCCTGTAAAGCAAATTAATGGGCTGAGCACAGGGCTAATGACTGTCTGAATTTTAACAACCACCTTAGTCACCACTAGAGGTTGGATTTTCAGACCCCGGAGCTAAGAGCTGGCTTCTGGCCAGGGCTGGAGCAGACTTGTCTCACTGCAGGTTAGGGAAGCACCATGCTTGTTTCTTCAGCACAGACCACCCAAAGCTCCTGCCCTGGGGGCTGTTTCTGGCAGGGCTGTCCCAGTGTTGCCACCTCCTCTTGAGGTGTCTTGACGTTTGAGTGTTCACCTGCAGACACGTGGGGCTGCAGGGGGTCCGTGGGTGCCTGGACTGTTCCCATGCTCAGCAGACAGGGCCCTTCCCAGTTGTGGCAGCAGATGTAGGAAGCTGTGTCCTCCAGGAGTAACCCACACAATCCCATCCCTCTGCAGGAATTTGACCTGGACGTGGTTGCGGTGGTAAATGACACAGTTGGCACCATGATGACCTGTGGGTACGAAGATCCGTACTGTGAAGTTGGGCTCATAGTCGGTGAGGACTGAAACTTTCTTACGGAGTTCCTCTGCCCACGGCCCCACATCTGCTCCCATGGGGCGCTCCTGGCTGCAGAAGGTGTCTGAGGGCTTTTATCTTGAGTACGCCCCCCGCTTCTCCAACAGCCCCGTTGAAAGATGCTTCTCTCTCTGCAGGCACAGGCAGCAACGCCTGTTACATGGAGGAGATGAGGAACGTGGAGCTGGTGGAAGGGGAGGAGGGCAGGATGTGTGTCAACATGGAGTGGGGGGCGTTTGGTGACAACGGGTGCTTGGATGACATACGGACAGAGTTTGACTTGGCTGTGGATGAGCTCTCTCTCAACCCTGGGAAGCAAAGGTGTGTGGTGGTTTTGGGGAGCTGGGAAGGGATCTCCAGTGAGGCTGGGTGTCCAGGAACAGTCCCACCAACCTCTTGGTGGATCATCAGGGGACGAGTCCAGCTCTGCGACACACCAATGTGTCCCTTGTCCCCTGCCCGCAGGGCAGGGATGGCACTGCTGGACGTGCTCCAGGTTGTCAGGCATCTGGCAGAGCTGGAATCCTGATCCAGACCCAGTGACCCTTCTTGCCCTGATGCCCAGCCTTGCCCTCTCCCTCCAGGTTTGAGAAGATGATCAGCGGGATGTACCTGGGGGAGATTGTTCGAAACATCCTGATGGATTTCACCAAGCGGGGTCTGCTCTTCCGGGGACGAATCTCGGAGAGGCTGAAGACCAGAGGGATCTTTGAGACCAAGTTCCTGTCCCAGATAGAAAGGTGAGGTCCAACAGGCGGGGTGGGCTCCAGCTCTGGCTGTACAGCTGCAGATCAGAGCAGAGATGTAGCTTGGGGAAAGCATTCCCAGGGCTTGTGGGAGAAGCCCCAAGCACTCAGTCTGGAGCCAGGATGACACAGGGTGGTGCAATGCAGGTAACTCAGCAGAATCCACATGGTTCTGACAGGGCCAATGTTGAGAGACAGCGGAACCGGCTGGGGTTGGCAGCACAGATGCCTCTTTATCCTCTGCCCTGGACAGAGATGGGTCACGGGTTCAGTAGTCGTCATGCTCCACATCAATGCCTTTGACCTGAAACGGCCTCACTGATTAGGATATGACATCAGAGCCACATCCAGGTCTGGAAGCTGAGGTTAGAAAGGAACTGTAGAGTCCCTCCAGTCAGTGTCACAAGTCCCTGGGCTCTGCAGGATGTAGATAAGAAAGGGGAAGCCACACATCCAAGTTGTTCCACCTTCTAATGCTCCCTGGCTCTCGTGTCCTCCCCAGCGACTGCCTGGCCCTGCTCCAGGTTCGCTCCATCCTCCAGCATCTCGGCCTGGAGAGCACGTGCGACGACAGCATCATCGTGAAGGAGGTGTGCGCGGTGGTGGCCCGGCGGGCAGCTCAGCTCTGCGGGGCCGGCATGGCAGCCGTGGTGGACAAGATCCGGGAGAACCGTGGGCTGGACTTCCTCAAGGTCACGGTTGGCGTGGACGGGACGCTCTACAAGCTGCACCCTCAGTGAGTTCTTGGTGGTGGGTGGTGGAAGGGGTGGCTGTCCTCCAAGGAGGCTCATGGCGGTGCCTCTGCTCAGCTCAGGCAGATGGGGTGCTAAGAGCCGGCGTGGAAAGCTTCTCAGTGTAGTTGGAGAGTAGGTACTTTAGGGTCTCAAGGGCCACCAGTAGCTCACTGGTCTAAACTCTGTCAAGGCACAGCAAGAACCAGCTGCTGCCTAAAGGATGGGGCACCAGGACAGATAACACAGCAGGGACCTCGCACCAGCCAGGACCAGTCCCACAACCCCTGAGGCCTGGTTGACCCAGAGGTGGTGACCAGGTCCAACCAGGAGTCCAGCTCATCAGGCAAAGTCATGGGGAGGAGGCAGGTCAAAATCAAGAAGTCAGTCCATGATCTGGTTCAAGAAGGCCCACAGCCAAGCACAACTATGACTATGCCTGAGGTGATGGCTGGTGCTCCCAAGACGATGGAGCTCAGGCAGGGACTAAAGGCACAGGGCAGAGCTTAAGTAGGGCTGAGGGATCCATGGGTGGAGGGGGAGCTCCAAAGATCCCCCCGGGGGAAGCTGGTCAGGGCTGTTAAGGATTTTTAATGCTCTCGGGGCTTGGTGGGAGTAGAGGAGGGGTCAGGTTTGGCCCGGAGTGGAAGGAGAACACAAGTCTGTAAACGATACTGTGAACTGAGGCTGAAGTGTGGAGCCTCGCGCTTCCCAGTGCCTCCTGCCTGGCAGCTCTCTCTCCATCCGCCTTTCTCCCCGGTGTCTGTAGCACCTTGGGTCTCTGCCGAAGGCAGCCGTGCAGATAGGTGTGGGCTGGTCCCCGTGGGCTGGCACCTTCAGCCCCAGGCGGGTTAAATCAGCCTCTCTTCCTTCCCCGCCTGTGCCCGACAGCTTCTCCACCATCATGCACGAGACGGTGAAGCAGTTGTCTCCGAAGTGCGAAGTGACCTTTCTCCAGTCGGAAGACGGCAGCGGCAAGGGCGCAGCGCTCATCACGGCGGTGGCCTGCCGGATCCGGGAGGCCGGCCAGCGGTAGAAGGAAGGAGGTTTGCCGAAGAGCTTGATTTCAGCAAAACAGGACGTTTTCCCCACCCGGTCCCTCCCTCCCTCCGTAAACACACACACACACACAGACACAGACAGACACACGGCCTCCCCTTCCAAGCAGACTCTTAGCTTTACTTGTTCTCTTGGGATACCACCCGTGGGACTGGAGATGCTGTGTGCTTGGTATAAAGAGTTGTCTTAGGAGTTTTAGTGCATGCCATAAACCCACCTATCCAGTAAAGCTAAAAGCGTCTTTAGGCTGTCCACACTTCCAGTTAGAGCTGGACCTCTCCCACTCGCAGCCTCTGTCAAACACCAGCTCTCCTCCCCATGTCCCCTTAACCACTCTCACAGCTTCCCTGACAGCAGCAAGGATAACGCTAGACTAATTAAGACACTGCATTGTCACTTTACAGTAACTGGTACCTATTTATGTATGTCGGAGTTGTAGTGCGTCCGTGCTGTAGAAAGCAAACCTCTTTAAGATTGGGCTAAAGACCTCCATTAGTCTTTTACCCTGATCAAGGCTGTATTATTTCCATGAAAGTCATGGTAACTCTTAAAGCACAGGGTGCAGAATTCCAACCAGCGTGTTCTGGGTCTGCACTGAGAGATACCAAGTATCTCTGTTGGTGAGCAATATTAAAGAACCTGCTGGAGCCGACTTAGAGGGCTCCCTTTAACTGCTCCAGCAGAGCACGTGCCTGGAAATAATTGGGGACTCAGGGTCTAATCCCATTTCCCGACCTCTCACCCCCACCCTAAACAGGGTGTAGTAGCGTGGCATGTACGTACGGTTGTGTTTCACCCCTGGAAACCACTAGCACCCTTCCCTGGGGCGTGCGTGGACGCGGGGCGGTCTCTTCCCCGAGGCCGTCGGTCTGCACTTGGCGCGGTGAGTTGGGTTTGCTTTTTGTCTGTGAAATAGTTCCTGCATCTTCAGCCTTTTAGGTGACACCTGGATTTATACACTGTATATTTATGTTTCAAGAGATCTTACATCTTTTTATGTACATAGTCTCGGGGGGGTTATATTGCTTAGTTTTGACTCCACCTTTTAATGTCATTTAAGAATGGTACAGAGTACTTATTTTCTTTTTTTTTTTTTTCTCTTGTGTTATTTTTTTAATTTAAAATTTTCTTGGGGTAAACTGGAGAAAGAGACCCAAATTCCTGAGGGCAGTCGTACAAGAGGTTCGGGCATTCTGAATTTTATCACCAGAACAAAAGGAAAACCAGGAAGCCAGGGACACGACGCGTGGGAAGCAGCGGGGCGCCGCAGCGAAGCTCCCAGGGTTAGGCTGCTTTGAACCTAAGGAGAGGTTTTATTTTGTCCCCCCCCTGCCCTCCCCAGCCTGTTTTGCTCTGGAAGGCCACGTCGCTTCCTACCGGGGCACGTGGTGAAATAACCCAGGGGGACCCGTGGCTGAGCCCGAATCCCTCACCGTCCCCCGTGGAGAGCGCGTGGGGGCTGGGAGCCAGGCACTGGTGGTCTCAGCTCGTCGGGTGAAGTTCAGGGCACTAATCAGTGTCACCTCGTTTCCGTCTGGCGTCCTCGGGGCTGGGGGTGAGCATGCCCGGGGGGTGTGCGTGCCCGCAGCATCCCTTTGCGTGCCGCGGGTGAGAAGCAGCCAGTATTTTTCGCCAACAGAAAAGCCCGTGGATGAACTGAGTGCTGCAGTTCTCTGCCTAAGCCAGCAGAGGCGGGTGGAGGGGGGTGGGTACGTTTCTGTAAATATTTAGCAGAAGATAATGAAATCCCAGTGATGTACAAAAGAAAAAAATAATTAATAATTCCCACGAACAGACCTTCAGTTTGGAGGATAGAGTTTTTGTCTATTTTTATGTATATTTTTATACTGCTTGGGGTAACCTCATTACCAAAAGTATCTCTTCTATGTTGGGGGTCGAGTTCAGTAGCACAATTTTAAAGCAAAATTACTCTTTGGGCATTTTAAATGCTTATTTTTTTATAAGCCTCAAGACAATTATAACAAATAAAATCTGACTGTGTATAGAAATGATGTAAGCAACCAAGTTTAGTGGAAGTTTTAGAAGACGATAAATAAATTTTTAAAGGACGATACAGAAATCCTCTCACGTGGTACCAAGCAGTTGTGTGTGATTCTTTCCTGAGAAGACCAGCATCTTGCCTACTGAAAAATTGAGAGAGACGTGTTTTGACCTGCTGCCCCACGCAGAAGGTTGCAGCAGTGGCTGCATTTTAAAACTCTTATCCAGCTGTACCTCTTTTGAAATCTAGCGTGTTCAGCAGTTAGCGAGCTAAATTTTATCCAACTGTAGTTTTTGGGGAGAGAGCGGGAAAGATCAGGACTATGGGGCAGCCCCACTTTTGTAGCTGGTTCAGGCTCCAGTTCAGCAAACTGTTGGAGCGGGTGACGCGAAGGGTGAGAAGGAAAGGCGGGCAGTGAAGTACCTGGTTAACGAGGCTTGGGGGGAGCAGGGTAACCTCGCCCCCCCTCCTTTCCTTACAGCAGAGGCTGGGCTGTGCCTTTACGGCCCCAGGAGCTGAGTATTCAGTCGCTGAGCACTTTCTCTTCTCCTGGAGGAGAGGAAATAAAGGCAGGACGAGTTACCTGGAGCTACAGCTGCTTTTGGGCTGTCCCACAGTGTCCGGTGTGGGGCGGGGGGGGGGTGGTAGCAGCAGCTCCGTGGGGCTGGCAAAGCCAGGGAGCCACGTGCCGAAGCTCGAGGATAAGAGATTGAAAGGTTCTGTGAGGGGGCATTTTTGGCTGGGCTCGGTCAGATGGATGCCCACCCGGATAGCCACCAGGCTCCTGTAAAGCTTTTGCTTCCCCTTTGCTTCGATTCAGAATAAAGCAGGGTCTGAAACGCTCCCGGTGAAAAAAGCAATACTTGAAGCGTTACAAGAGACCTGTGTTAACCTGCGACCACGGATACGGCCCCGGCCGTAAGAAAGGTTTTTATTCCACAGTTTGGGAAGTTTGTGCTCCTTTTTGTCTCAAAGGGGAGGAGCACGGGAGATGGTTGCTGTACGGTCTGACTGTCGCGTCAGGGGGACTGTAACCTCACACCAAAACGTTGCCATGGGATGTTATGTGAATGTGTTTAAAATGAAGAAGGGAAGATTAAATCATAACTATTGATATGAAGGGAAGATGAAATCTATTCTATGTAGGAGGAGATGGACAGACTGAGCACCTCGATTTGCCCAGTCTGTCTCTTTCCTCCAGTAAGAAGCGCTGCTTTGTGGATTTAGGATGGCTTTTGTTTTGTTGGGTTGTTCCCATTAGGATGCATTTTCTTTGCACGTTCCTGGTGTCGTGCTGGCACGTTCTCTGGCCACAGCGGCAGCAGGAGACCAGGTCTTCCACTCTGTCAACTGCTAGGCTGGGGACACTGACCTTTCCTCCCTGGCAATTCTCTCCTTGTTGGTTCTTTGGACAGGATTTTATTGCTACTGCTTCATAAAACAAAAATAAATAAATACATATATATATACACACAAGGAGACAATTATTGAGCCTTGCAAGAGGAATTTCCCTCTTCCCTTCTTGGAGTAAAAGGCCGTGGGGGGAGAAGCATCATGTTCAGTCACCCAGGACGTTTGAGAGGAGCATCTCTGAGCAGGGGAGATGCAGAGATCTCTGGCCGGGCAGCAGTTGGGAGGTGGTTTGACCCGAGACAGGTCGGTGCCCCCGTGCTGCACTCTCTTATCGGGCAATGCAAACGTGCCCAGGGTGTCTGACCCAGATAAGAGGGTGAAAAGGTCCTGTGCGTGGGAGGGGAGTAGGAACAGGTGTAAGAGACAGTGACAAAAATCACAAGTCCCCAGTACAAGGGATGGCGAGGTCCCAGACCACGATAAAACACACTGGAACGGGGGGAGCCTTGGTGCCCCCCAACCTCGCCACAATCTCCTCCCCTCCAGCAGATAGAGAGTGGAAAATACCTTCTTTTTGACAGATCATTTTGCTTGCTCCGGTAGAAAAGTGATCACTGAAGGCAGAAGAGGCGATTCCTGGTCACAAAGTAATTTGGAGCGAGTCAAATTTTGTGACATCCCTGACGAGTCTGGAGTCTTTCTGGCCTGAAGCAAAGAAAATGCATCTTAATGCTGGTGTTGGCTCCGCGCGGGGCAGGGGGAGTTAAATAAAGCCAAAGACTGTTCAGCTGCTAGCGGAAATGAGTGACTGTAGATTCACCTGATGTTGTTATTTCGTGTTTACAATATTTATTTTTAGTAATTGACTGCAATTATATTATATATAGGCTTCCTTATTTTTGTACTTTTCATACCGTTTTCCCGAGTGCGGTGTTGTACTTCTCAGCTCCCCTTTGCCACAATTGCTGCTCCTAGTCAGTGACAAATAAAAGAGAGAAAAAAACCCCAACAAACCACCACCCACTTTCTGGGGTAAAATTGTGACTTTTTGGGTTTCTGTGCTCCTCTCCTTTGCAATCCCTTAGCAAGGGCACCTGCACCACTGCCCTGTCCCAAATCCCCGATCCTGTCCACTGGGAAGAAGGACCAAAGCTGGGAAGGGATTTGTTTCTTTGCACTGACAGTGTCCCCACAACCAGGAGGGCGAGGGAGGGACCAGGACACCCGTAGGTCACAGAAAGGAGTCCTTAATGACTGGAAAAAAAATCTCAAGATGAATTTCCTGTAAGCTCTTAGCTCCATATCCCACATCCTCATCGTGGGGTGGCAGTTCCCCAGCAGCAGAGGTGCACGGGGGTGTGCAGCCAGGACACACAGCGATGGCTTGCCTGGGGTGAGCAGGGGCTGGGGATGGCACTGGGAGCCAGGGGGGTGCAAGGGCAGAGCAGGATCTGGACCCCAACGGGAGGTGCTGAGCCCTCAGCACAAAGCAGGAGCCCTGCAGCAGCAAAACCCACCACCAAAGACTGCATTTCAGCTCTGGCATTACCTAAACCCCAGGTATTTTAACATACCTGGTCTCTTCGGCCATTAACAAGCAGCCCCGGTTTCTTTCCACTGAACCAGTAACAAGATCTTAGTATTTCTAGTTAAAAATAAAAACTGCTTACTTAAGTATCTAAACGCCAAGTTCGATGCTGGAGCAGATGAACACCTTAAAATGCTTCTGCTTTCTGTGTCCAAAGAATTGTAACACAACTCAAGATCATACCGAGCACATCCACGGTCTGAATCCAATAGAAAGAGCTTTTCATGGCAGAAAAGGAGGAGAGACACCGGTGAGAATTCCACTTGAAATCATTTATTGACAAGTTGCCATGTTTTTTCCATCTTGCCTGACACATTTTTATCCTTGTTATAAAGTACAAATGGTTTTATACTTTTCTGACAACATTAAAAAAATAGGCTACTAAAGAGGCAAAATTGCCACTTTGAATCCAAAAATCCTGCTGTAAGAATTCAAAATTGCAATAGACAAACATAAAACCCAACAGACAGACAGAAGGAATACAGTGTACCTCTGACACTGGACTCATTCCTCACACCAACTGAAAAGGAATCCCTTGTTCCCAGCTCTTCCTTTGGATCCTGTGACCTTGCTTAAACTGACGTGAAGTTTGCGTTAACACGTACAACTCAAAAGGCACTCGAAGGTCACAAGTTCCTGAGCTAAAAGGGGATATATTCCCAATGGAACAGTTAAAACAAGTCGCAAAAAACAATGGTTAAAAACTGGTATTTGGTTCACGTCAGTATAGTAAGCATTCAGGAGAATCCAGCTGAAAGCTGCTGATGTATAACAGACTGAAATGATGGTTAGCATATTGGAGTATTTTCAGTACGTGGAAAAAAAAGAATTCACTTACAAGCATCCTTATCAGCAAATTCATGTGCTAAAAAAAGATAAATATTTTCTGCAATGTTAAAAAAAGCCCAAGAACAAGAAAGAAATGTATGTGTATCTGATGCAACAAAGGTTTAAAAACAAGCAGATCTGAGAGCCTGTACAGTTAAATAACTAAGAAAAGTTCACGGGCAACATTTACATGGATGTACTTGGCCCTGACGGAAAGGGGCCACAAAAGTGAGCAGAATATGGATCTGGTATTTACAGATCAGTTATTGAAAAAACAAACACCAGAAAACACACTGACAAAAGCCACATGTCCTACAACGTGTGCTCAGAATCTGACAGGTTCGCTCGTAAGATGTCATTCACACAAATTCCCTATTTCCAATTTGGCTCAGTTTTCTCCCAGAAAAATAGAAGTGTAACACTTCTCAAACACGGAATGGCTGCGCTCTGAAGACGCAGGACAGAAAAAAAAATTTAAAAAAATGGGATAACTAGTTTTGGCCTATATAATTTCTGATCTTCTCTTCAGATATGCATAGGAGTATACTAAGGCCATATATATATTTGCTACAGTGTAAGGCCTTTTGCTGTCAAAGCTCTGTGCGTCAGCAGGGCATTTCACTTAAAGCAGGCATACAGAGTTACAGAAGTGCTACTATATTCCACTGAAGAGGTCTCAGGCTTCCGAATTATCTGGCAGTGCCTCACTGTCAGCCTTCTTCTCTGGTGACGTGTACAAGAAGTTACAGCAGATGTAGAGCGGGAAGATCAGGAGTCGACTGTCCAAATTCATCACCACCTCCTCCTGAAAGGAAACACGGGGGAGGTTGGCACAGTAAGCGATGCCGTTAGAGGGAAGTCCATCAAAAAGCACACAACACTGATACTACCAGTCATTCTATAAATTTTAATTACTATGGACTAAAAAGCAGAAGATAAAAAAGCCAAGATAGTAATTCACCTTCACCTTAGGCAGAGGTTTTATAATCTGAACAATGATAAGATATTCTCAAAGCGCTTTAACCCTTTGACCCAGTGCTGACAACCCTCCTGCACCAAAGACAACAGAACCTTAAGAAACAGCTGAGCAAACTTTCCCTTCAAGCCCGTTGGAGAGAAAGGGAAATGCTTCTGCCACTACCAGTTTCAGATTTAACCAACCAGGCAATCCGTAACAGTCAAAGCAAATTACGGTTTGCTGGCAGGAATTATTCAGTTTTATTCCAGGAACGGACTTTGGGGTAGCAAAACTGAAACTTTATCCCGCAGTAAGGATGGCATTTACAGAGAAAAGTTTTCCATGTACTCGCCATCTACATATCACTGCTGATTAGGATTTAAGAAACTTGATGGTCAAGTCTTTCACGTTCCTTAGTAAATTCTGCTGTTGCAGAGGGGTAGAAATGGACACGTTCTCTTCAGAAAACTCCGCTCCTCTCTGAGGTTTTTATTTAGTTTTTTAATAGAGTAATGAATACCAGCCTTGAACAATAAGCAGACATTCTTTTAACTTGTCAGCAAGTCTTTAAAAAAACTCCAGATTTGCCTCTAAATAAGCAGGAATCTGATGGACATATTATTCAGAAGGGTAATCTCACCAGCCTTGGAAGCAGTGGCCCAGCAGACAGTCCACAAGCAGACAGCTTCTGCAGCATCACGGGAACTAACTTCACCATTGTCAACATTGATGAAATCCCTGCTATCCTACCCTAGTTACAGTTGAGAAATTAGCCTGATCTCCCACTGCCTATAAAAGGAATGCTTGAAATTCCACATAAGCAATAACAACAACTGCTCTTCAAAAGCATCGTTGACTTCTCAGCATTTTTTTCATACCTTGGACTCCACAACTCAAGTTCAATAGCTTAGAATTCCACAAGCATACCTGGTCCTTCTCGAGGGTTAGGATCCGATATCCCGTTGTTCTACTGCAAATAATTTTCCCACTGCTATCAAAAGAGGCTAGACGTAACCTAGGGATATAAAAACAGTTCAATTAAGTTAGTATCCCATAATTTAGTTATTCTAGCATAAAGAGCTTCTCCCAGGGAGACAGAATAACATTTTCAAACATAACTAACTTGGTGGCAACAAAATTTAATGCACAGACGGAAAGACTTAGTTACAGCAAGACATTTTCGCATGCACCACAGGGCCTGTTTCTTGGTTACCCTTTACCTGAAGGCTATGTTTCTCCGAGGCTGCAGACTGACTGATCCACTGCACGGCTGGTTCAGCGTATTCCGTTTGAAAATGATGTAACGATTTGTATAAGTAACAAGAAGGTCAAAGCCAAAGTTGAACCCAGTCCAGCGCCAGCAGTACTGAAGAACATCAGTAAAAAAAAAAAAACCAAACAAACCAGCCTGAGTATTGGCTACAACATGAAAGGCACCACTTCTGCAACAAGTCACATTTGGGAAGGGGATTCTCAGCTACAGAGATGGATGGTGGATTCAAGGACCCTCATCAACAACCTCTCTGAAACATAAGACACCTTGGTAGGCAACCATACACTTTTGGGGGCCAGCCCTTGCAGACAGATGATATATGAGACAAGCTTAGTATCAGCTGCCTTCCAAACACACAGAAACACATTTAACACCAGTGGATTTAAAATATTTCTGCATTTAAAATACTTCTGCATTCTGGTCACTGGTGCTGTATTTCTGAGTGGCACTTAACTACAGGTCCTGTCCATGCACAAAGCACTCCTCGGAGCGCAACATCCTTGAGTTAAGCGACTCCAGTGGGTAAACATTCACGTTTCCTCTTTTTTCACAAGAACCTGGCTATGACTATTACACGTTTTATCTAGAAAGCCTCCTTTTCCAGTTAAAAAGACAGAGTGATCAGAGCTAGATTTTAACTGCAAGTATTTTACAAGTCTCAAATGACAAGTCCTGGCTACATTCCCTCCTTTCACACACTAAAAGTTTTTCCAAACATGGGCTTGTTTGCAGTGTACGAGCACAATTAAAACACTTAATTCCTTATTCATCGTAAAGACAGCAAGTGTTTTCATCCTTCTAGAGAGAATGAAATAATTTTTTTAACATACCATCTCCTTTTTGATGCAGTTTGACAATTAAGACCTAGATGTTTTGAAAATACCTAACATGTCTAAGCCACACCAGCTATGCACAGACTTAGCCATGTGCCATACTTACATCACCATCCTTTGCAAGTTTTCGACCACACCTCATGCTGTTTGCTTCCAGTTCCTCTTTATTTATTTCTTGAGGCCTATGAAAAAAAAAAGTGCATCTTTAAGGACGCTTAAACAGCTTTGTATGGTACTTTAAGGTGGGAAAGATGAACAGGTACACTGGTGTGACCACACAACTGACCCTTCTTTGAACAGAGGTTAGGCTAGATGACCTCCCAGGACTCCTTCCAACCCAAATTATCCCATGAACATCCAACTACTCTACAAAACTGCAATATAAACCTCAGGTAGGTAGGTTCTTACAGAAGAACCTTTCCAGGTAAGAAAATAATAGCCATTGCAATGAAATACACTCTCTAATCCTCCTAAAAAACCTAAATCCTTTTCAAACACAGTGGTTCCAACTCACTAGTCACAAACATACGTGAGTGTTACTGCCGAGGAACAGCTGGGCGATGGAGAAGCGCCTGCAGAGACGCGGTGAAAGATTTCTCAAGAGGCTGGTTATGCAACTTGTCTAAAAAAGAAGTTTACCCGCAGTGATCATGAAGTGCCACGAGCTTCTTGATTCTGTCATCCTATACCAACGTGAACTTGTTTCACCCAACAGTTTCCACTGGCACTTCGACACGTAGAAAAATCTTGCAGAGCCAGCGCAAGTAAAATCAGTCCCAGCCTTCCAGAAGCGTATTATTCACTTCACTTTAGACACAATTACATCATTAAGCAAATAAGCAACCATTGCCAGAAAGTCTTCGAGTTACACTGAGGAAAAATGCTTAGAGTATTATAGAACCCCCTCCCCCCCCCGCCAGTTAAATTATAAACCTGCAATATCAAAAAATATGCTACAAGCAAGAAGAAATGCAGCATCTTCTCTGTTCCTACTGCGCACACACCACAAGAACTTGTGGCTGTAGCTTTTATGAACAGACAGACTGTGGTCTTTCCACCCTCTGTTTCTGTAACAACCAATCCTAGAAGATTAAGTATTTTATGAACAAGTTAAGCAAATAAGCTAATCATTCTAACCAAATTCATCCAAGAACCTCCTGTGTGCTTTTTCCACACCTTCTAGCTGAACTGGTTATGTAGCTGACCTAAATTCAGTAATGGTGATAGAAGATTCATTTCTGTTTAATTAGTGACAAATTTCACAAACATTAGTACATAATGTTCAGACAGACATTAGTATTCCCACCTCAATTCCTTGAGCAGCCTCAGAAGATGCAAAACTTCCAGCTTTAACCACTTACCCTGGCCTGACATATGCTCAGTGAATAGTCAAGTTATTCTGTTTTGTTCTTAAACACTGCCAAAGAGACTATTAGAGTAGAAACGATTCCATTCATGGATTCAAAAGATCTGTCTTGCATCTGTCACTGAAGAATTATTTAATTAAAAAAAAAAAAAGTGATCCACTTTAGCACAAGTAAAGCTTGAGCAGCTACAGTTCAAAGTCATAAACTCCAGTACTACACTAAAAAATTCTGGAGAGTAATAAAACTCGTCAGTTCTTTTAAATGCAAACTACATAAAATAGAAGAGAAACATTTTCTTCTCCTCTCTAAAGTTATCCAAAGAACAAACCACATCACACATTTCAAAGCAATATCATTTCCATGTTGGCAGTGCTAGAATAAGCAGATGCAATTATGGTGTGCACCAGGTGGGATATGAAAATAGAGCCTTACATCAGCTCCCTGGGAGTCAGACTTCGCATTTCATTCAGCTTACTAAGTTTGCATCCTTATCTCTAAGGGAGAAAACGTGTTAAAATACTGATACGGGCAGTAAGTGAGAGGAAGGACAGCAAATCTGGATAAAAGGATGATCTTATAAGACCTTAATTCTTTTCTTTCAGCTACAGCTTGGTCAAATGTCCAAAATATTTGATTTAATACAAAGGAATAGTTGCATGTTTTCCCTTCTGAGACACGAGTTACAAACCACAGGCGTCTCACTGGGGAGTGGCACTGCAGCTTGCCAGTAGAAGGCAGAGAAGTGATCTCAGGACTTCAAATAATAACATTTGTCTTAAGAGATCCTGCGCTATGGGCTAGCGACACCACAACTGCACAGAACAACAGGGGGGGTACGCATGCGTGCGTGGAGTGCTTCCATCTCCCTCCCACACAACTCTGGAGAACACGACGTTCAAAGACAATTAGTCCATTATTGACTACTGAACAAACAGTAACCTGGATGCCACCTCGAACCACTAAGTGTGTAAACTACTAAAGTCAGAAGCTAAGGCATACTGAGAAGAAACGCTACATCTCACCTGCTTCTTACCATTGCCCTTAATGAAAGGCCTTGGCAATGAATGCCAGAATAAGAGAGTCAGGCAAACAGAAGTCTATTGTAAGGTAAAGCTTTCTCTGCCTGGGATTTTCAGTTTTAGCTGCCTTAAAAAAAAATAATAATAAAAAAATCCCATACTGCAAAAGAGAAAACTAGAAAAAGGTGGAAAAATACTCTGCCCATTCCAAGAATCACTGAAACCATCAGCACTGTAGCTGAACATGAAAGAGGCTTATTTTAGAAGCTGGTATGATCCCCACCATCCTCACTTCTGAAAAAGTAAGTGCTCATACAGAACAGAAGCGTGTACATCCGCTGGCTGACAACTAAAATGCTCTCACTGCATTACAGCGAGTGACCAAAAGACATCAAAAATAAGCAAATACATGATCTTGTGTCAGAATTTTGATGGCTATGTTAATACTCACTTTCACATTAACTGTGTTTCCCATATGAGCTAGAAGGTAATGCACGATGTATGATCTACTGTTAGATACATCAATGACAGCATTACAAGTAAAGTCTTCCCAAGAAAACAACAGTATCAGAAACAAGCTACGTCCACCCGACGTTAATCTTTACGAGCTGAAATGATGAGATTCACAATTACATGCTTTACCTCTACCAGTTTCTAAAGCACTGCTACTGACAAAAAGAACCACTTCTTACAGATCTTGACTTTTAAGACCAATGTCATATTTTTTGGGATTTTTCACACTATTACATGACAATATCAAAAGGAAGTAATTAAGGAAATATTTCCTATATAAAACACAATTAAACCATGGAAGCCACTGGCACAGCGTGTTGGGGCTAAAGCACAAGCTGATTCTAAACAGAACTGTACACATCTGAGAACAGGTCTACTGGTGGTTGGTCATTCAATAAAGATCCAGCCAAAACCTCCCACTGGAAAATCCTTAACTACTCACTGCCAGAGAAGCATATCAAGAGAACATTCACTCTTCACTTTGAAGGAAGAGGGGATATTTGTATCACAGACTGCATGGCCTTTGGTTCAAATCAGGACAGCAGTTCTTAGAAATTGCAGTCTGAAAAGCGTAAGTGAAGCCTACCATTGCAACTGAACGTGGCCATTTTCAGAACAGCAAATGCTGGGCTAACAGAAACAATAGAAGAAAATAAAGCTGTTGTTTTATTGGTTTTTAAAACAAAACAAACATTCCACAGCTTCCTGACCTGACATGTATTCTCCACAAAGCACACCAAGGACTAGGGGAGAACGCAAAGGTGGGGGAATGACTTTCCCAGTCACATCTTGTCGTAGTTTCAGTATTTGGAAAGAGATTAAGGGACCTGGCTCAACGCAACGTGGCAAAAAGCAAGCAGAAGAGAACAGTTTGTGATCACATACACACATGTAACATACACTAAACCCACACACCTCACTGCCCAAGCCACCACCACTGACAGCCCTCATTAGGCACAGGCTAAAGGAACCCAACTATGCATCACCCACACAGACAGCAGTCAGGGCGTTACACAAGGTACAGCTACATGCAGATCTCTCACAGCACACAGAAACATGGCAGTCGTCGTGGAATTTCCTCAATGGCAATGAAATGCCGACACAGCACAGCACGTGGTATAGGAAGGAGAAAAGATAGGATATAAAAATAGGAGCATTATGGAGACAACAGCATCTTAGCAGTGGAGAAGGATGCCCTGCCTGGGAGAAGATGGAGGTACTGGCAGTGGAGAGAACTATCAAGCATGAACACTGGGTGGGGGAAAGGCTGTGAAAGTAGAAGGGAATGAAGCGAGCAGGTCACAGGATGCCAAGCCCTGCTGGGTGCTGGGCCCTTGCTCGCTGCCCGGGAGAGGCAGGAACAAAGGTTAGCGTGTGGGTATCCCTGCATGAACAAAAAACTACAATCCGCCTTCTCTACTAATAGTTAGTTCCATCACACCACAACCTCTGGCCCACCTAGCCCAGGAGGAAGGAAGCAGGACAGAAAAGGTTTCTTTTTCATCTGCTGGACTTTGCCTAAAGTGGTCCTTAAAATGGAAGGCTAAGTTACTCCTTCACAGCCCCAACACGTATCTCTAGACAAAGCACCAGTGAGAAGCATTAACCAATATAAAAGAACACAGAGAACACCCCTCCCCAATGTTCACCTCTGGTCACACTGTACAAGGTTTTCTAGAGTTCTATTGTTTTAACGACAGGAGATCAGCCAGCCCGAGGGAACCGACAGCTCCACTGAGAGCAACAGAGTTTAAAAATCACTGAAGTATGTTTTACTCCTGCTCTTCTTATTGTGAACTCCAAAACTTAAATGTCAGAGTTTATATAAGAGGAAGGTTTCTAATTTCAGAAAGAAATAAAGGAAAGCCTGTAATATACCTACCCAATATCATTGTCTTGTTCTGCTCTGAGCATGGCAAACCACTGCTGTTTGTAAACAGAGGACAGCCATTCTAAAATCAAAAAAAAAAAAAGCTTGGTGTTGTCTCTGGAGCAGGGAATGGGGATGCTTCATAAACATTTGAATTATAAAAAATAAAATTACATTGAATTAATAAGGTTAAACTTATTAACCAGACGACCTACGCAAACACACCACCTGATAACACACTTGTGTTATTCATCTCCAGGCCTCAACTACAGAAGCAGCAGTACAGGTAAAAATCAACAACCAACACTAAGTACTTCAGGACTATATTCATCTTATCAAGCATTCACAATTGCCAGAAGTGATGCAGCTCAACACATTTCCTCGGTGTGCAAAGTTCTGTTAAGCCAAGAAGCTCATTAACAAGCCCTTGGGAGAAGATGCTGTTTTCTGAAACCCCCAACAGAATTCTACACAAGTTACACAAGAAGAAAACAGAATCAAAGGATAAAGGAAACAGGGAGTTATCATGGATATGGTAAAAACAAACAGAAATTGTCCCTTACCAGGAATAAACATAAGTCACGTGTTCTTCTGAGAGCACCATATAGATATTATCAGCTGTATTAATTTAACGGTTGCAACCAAGAGATGAAAAAGAACAAAAGCTAATAGCTTGTAAGCACACAGAAGGGATCCCAGGCACAGTGTGTGAGCTCTTCTTAGTCACGATAACCAACTGGGGCAAGAGCACAAGGTCACGTATGAGAACAAACTCTGTGGAGGAATGTACTGGGATGGAAGGGACAGTGAGAACCAGGAAAACAGAAGAGGTAGTTGATGAAGACGATAGAAGGGAGAAGCAGCGAGATCACGGTGCTGAGATTGCCTTAGATGTCCCAGATGCAAAACTTAGTACCAGCCCTTGTCCTACTAACTCTAGAGTTCAGATTCAGACTGCAATAGGACCAACATGGGAATGAACCAAAGTATAAAAATGATTTAAGGAAAACTACGCAGGTAAGGAACAGAGAATGGATGTGGTACAAGGAAAAAAAGAACATAACTCAGGAGATGTAAAGCAGAACAACAAACACTTCACTTACAGACAGACACATTATGTACTTCTGTCTCTATGCAAACAAGAACAGACTCTCTGTTGTGAACTCCTAATACGGTATTTCAGTTTTCTCCTGCAGGTCCTATGCACCTACAGGGTATTTAAAAAAAAAAAAATTAAATTACACCGTTCTTTCAACTGTTCAACATGATTTCCTTCTTCACCTCCCTGAAAACAATCTATAACAACCTAAAAGGCTTACACAAACTTGTACAAACTACCCAGTAATTTCCACGTTTGTAGACTCTCTCAGATACGACGCAATCACCTCAAATACTGGATGCTGGCAGCCAATAATCTGTTTCAGAAGTGCACCAATAATATATGTCTAATCCTCCTTTTAAAGGAGGAGCAAGACTTCCTGATCTTAACACAGATCTTTTGGCAACAAATTGAAATCAAGAGATTACAAGGGCTCTCAAGTATTAAGCTCTAACAGCACTTCATTACACACACAGAGGTCTCCACACTATGCTCTTCTTCCAGTTCTCTTGGAAATCAAGCCTTCTATTTATTTATTTTTTAATTAATAATCAGTGGTAGAGCATAAACATCAGATGCTCTTCCTGCACTAACCACACGCTTAAAAATTGTTATCACACCCCCTTTCCTACTGCATGACTACAAAGCAGCCAAGCCTATTCCAGCGTTTATCACAGTTTATGAAATGTTTAACTATGAAAGAGTAAACATTTTGCTCTCTAATATCTTGTGAACTATGAGAAAATTACACATTCTTTTCCAATAAGCGCAAGCACATCAGCCTGAAAGGTGCAATTAATCTTGTAACAATTTAAGAAACATTCTTCCTCTGGCATACATACATAGAAGGCTTCTGGGTTTGAGCATAGACACAAAATTGATCCACTGAAGAACACTAAGGAAAGGCTGCTCATCACAGTTTTGACAAGTGATAACAGCAGCAACATTAAGAGAAGAAAATGAAGTGCAATACTGGCAAATTTCTGGTTTACAACATCTTATTCCCATGCTGACAAAGTCACTTCACAAGGAAATAATCCACAGTTTTCCTGTGTCATCGTTAAGTTAAGGATCTAAAGGGTCATTCACCCAAAGTTACCTTATTTTTTATTACACAATGAAGATGCCTTTGCACTTTAATTATAATCTGTACCAACATCAATCTTAAGTAATGTGGATTTTATTTACTTTATACATCACTTAGGCATATAAAATAGCACATATCAAAGATCAGATCTGTTCTTCCTGGATTCTTATGCACGATATAAAATTTTATCACTTGCTCAAGGTCAAAAACTGCCCCATCTACTGGGCATAACCGAGCAGACCATTCACCCAAAGCGCACCTCGCTCGATGCCGCACTCTATAACGCGCTGCCTCCACCTGCTGTTCGAAGAACACTTCTGAATAGACATTTTGAGCACGGTGCCTTCATATTTTGTCAGAACTACTGCAGAGGACAGTCTCTTCTCCATCTATTAAGCTACAAATTTAAACCAGAACCAGGAGCAGGGAAAGCCAGTACATTTAAGCAGCAGTAATTGCCCACTCACTCAAGAGACAGAAAGATTTCTAGTGAGGAAAGGACCCTACCCCTCCCCACAGGAATTCCCGTATGACAGAGGGTCACAGCTCAGCTCCTGACAAAATTCATTCTTCAAACATTTCAAAGTGTGAGAATGAAGCGCTCGAGGTTGTCCAGTGACAAAAAGCAACTAAATCATTCTTTCTGGCAGAGATAGGATACAGCAATACAAGAAAGGTAAACTGAGCAGTGACGCTCACTACATCATCTTCATGGCACAGAAAGCATTATAAAAGCATCTAACAATTTGATCAGGCTAGGAGGCTGCGAAAGAAATATCCCGACAGGTCTGTTCTGGCATTGTATCCTCACTGTGTTGACATCTATGGCAGCAAGAAAGAAAAAGCCAATACAAGATGGAAAATTTAAAAATGAAAATTATGAAAATGAAATTTTTTTTCATTAAAAAAGAAAATTTTAATTCTACAGGAATTAAATTCTACAGGAATTAATTCTACAGGAAGGTAGCAGTGTAGTAGTTAACTATCAAAGATAGGTTAAATGTTTATATATGGCAAGAGTCCAAAGCAACCCCCAAGGCTACAAGTATGGACAGATGACAAGAACAGGGATGTCAAGAAGTTACAAATACAGGTGATAAACAGCTCAATAGAAGCAGTCTTAATTGACATTTGGCAAATACACCTATAAATAGACATCACAGACACACAGACAAATGGTTATGCCCTGGACAGATATTAAAAAAAATAATATCAAAGCTGTGTACGTGAGCGCCAGGAAAAAAAGCTGTCAGCAAGTTAAGAAGCAAAATTCAATGCTAAGATTCAACTACGATAAGGGAACACCGAACAGAGTGAAATATGGAGCAGGGATACCAAGAGCCAAATTCAAAGGCAGAGCATGAGAAGTCCAAACACTGTTACAAGGAACACAACTAATTCTGGGGAGGGAGAAAAAGAAAATTTTTTTAAGAAGATGTGGAAAAAGAAGGAGGGGCAGGTGTTTCATATGATAAAAGATATGAATGACAGTGTAAAACATTTTCCAGTGAGAGCCCAACTTGGTAATTTATTTCCAGTCTTTTTCATCTATCAGCAGCCAGGTTTGCACAGCTCCCAAGCAAAGAACAAAGCCTATCTGTGAACTCATACTCCAGCAGCAAGATGAGAATGGGGCTTTTTATTTTTCGTTGATAATGTAATGTTAATTACACTAAATGACATTTCACTTTATGAGCTTCAAAAAGCACCAGGAGCTAGAATGAGAATGCATTTTCATACAAGTCAAAAATGCAAATAAAAGGACAAGAGTGGAATACTTAAATATCTTACCTCCTCCAAAAAAAATCCTAAACGTATGTTAGTAACACTCGTCTTTGAAAATGCGAGAAAAGGCCACAGCATCTTGTGCTTTTGGTTTTCACTTTCAGGTATTATTCCGAATTCTATCAAAAACTACCCAGCTCCTTTTAGAAAGCTAACAGCTAGAAAACAGTCGAATCCCAGCAAGTTTTGCTCTCTTAAAAGGAAAAGGTTTTTTGCACATCTGGGGTCATTTAAACACTGATAACATACTGTGTATTGATTATAGAGTATTTTGATAAACTGCCTGATCAACAAAACGCTCAACACACCTATGTGTAAGACTTTTACGTGTGTAAATTTAATATTCAACTTCTGCTGAATTTTCAGCCACAATTCTGACGTGGGAGATAAACACGCAAGCGCTAACACCAGTAAATGCACCTACATCTTCCCCAATTACTCTCAAGTAAGGCAGACTGGGAAAGGCACACAGAACTCACTCACCTGAGGGTATCAGGGAATCTTTCTCAACAATTCTGGCTGATGCCAAGTCACTGATGATATACTGTAGTCTCAAGTGTGTGAACACTGGTAGGAACGCATTCCCCTGTTCCGAGTCCAGGAATGCAATGTCACCCTCAAAATCTGCAAGACAAAGCACCCATATTACAACTTATGTTCATAAATATTTTCCAGACCCTATTTATATTTGGGATTGAGTTCTAACTTATTGATCGGGGGAAGTTATTATAGCCAGGAAAATCATTTTTTGCAAGTAAGTTTAAGCAATTACTTACTTTTAAATCCTTTCAGCAGAAATGTTAGACCAAACTCTTCCTCTTTTGAAATACACTACTGCCTCCTAGTGAGAAGGCAACAAAAGTTTAACCTAACTGACCAACAGCAAAAGCAACGCAGCAAGAACAGTGGCCATGGCTGCCCACTTGAAAACATGTGGACAAAACAGTGAAAAAGCTATCATTGTTGAGAATCTGAGTCCAGGGACTTATGGTAGAGCTAAGCCTTCCCAGAGAGAATGGGAGAAAGTTGGGAAGAGGAAGAAGACTATCATATTTTACTTCTAACCCGCATCTTCTGCAACCCAAGGCCACACCAATTAATCCTACCTTTCCTACGCTTGGCAAACCAGGCATCAGCTTCGGTTAAGAGTTGTTTCAAAGACCCATTCCAAGAAGGCACTAGCTGAAGGAACATCCACTAGGTAAAATAAGGAAACTCTAGTGAGTAAATTGAAGAAGTTTTCAAACAAGTAATACATGCATTACTAAAGGCACATTTTCATAATGCATTAATTCCTACAAAGATTCTGATGTTCTATTAAATACTTTCAGTAAATACCAAAAAGGCTAAAATTCTCACGACATTACACATCAACTATTAGGCAGGAGTTCAACTTCATAAAGCCCCTTTGCCAAATACCTTTTTGAGAGCAGTATAGACATCCATCTCCACTTGCATTACAAATAGGTTAGAAGAGCTGATCAGCTGTTTCATCAGGTTTATGCTGGGGAAAAAAAAAAAAAAATAAAAATCATAATAGTTCTACAAGATAGGACAGACCAAAACAAGAAAGCAAGCGAGGTAACAGACACCCATCAACAGCCTAGGAAGTTATTTGCAGTGAGCTATATACTTTGGAAGAAATTGGAATTCATGACTCAACGTTAACTGAAGCCTGTACCTGAGTTCTTTGAAGAGTTCAACGCTCTGGTGAGTCATCAGGTTATTCAGGAGCCACTCAAGGCACCTAGATTAAAAGCAAGGAATGAATATCTTTATTTTTTTCTTATATATGTCAACATTCCTGCAACAGTTGCTCGGGCTCAGAAAGCCTGATTACGTACTGCATGATTTTGAGATGACTTTAACCTGAGACATGAACGCATAAAAACATGAAAAGAGTTATTTCAAAGCCATGAAGTTTACCATAACATTTTCCAAAATTTTCTGTAACTCTTAAATATGCATTTAGTTTCTCTCAGGGCACAGTGAAAGCTGAATTCAAAGTACTATTAATGCCACAAAAAGCTGAGAATACACTAATTCACAGGCAAAGGAAGCAGTTAGCACTAACCTCAGCATTCTGCTCCCAAATGTGTAATTATCCCTCCTAATTAAGATAAAGTTAAGCTTAAGTTCTGAATATTAAAGCAGCTTTGTGATAAAACAGTAAATGATCACAAGTATTATTTCACTATCACACTGAAGACTAAACATATTGTCTTTAATAATGTACTTAATTAATTCACAGCACAGGTCAATCTATCTGCTATAGTCTACACCAGTTCTAAGATAATTGATTACAGTAGAAATTCAAAAATTAAATAGAACAAACAGCCTAAATCAGCTTTAAAGAAAAAAAATAACTTGGGCACTATTTTACTGTTTGTAAATTCATACTTTTAATTAACAATGTACAAAGCAGCTTGGAGAAAGCAATTCTTACTTTTTCTTCACGGAGTCTAACCCATACGTCCCCGCTGAATTATAATAACCACACACAGTTTTTGCATTAATGGTTTCCTTCATTGTTTCACCGCATTGCTGGATTAAGCCATCCTGTGGGGAAGAGAAAAAAACCCACAAATATCCAAAGTTTTATAATTTCCCAACAGGAAGCATCAAAGATTGTGCAGTTCATACAAGTTTTCATGCCTGAACAATTACCCACATCACATGTGCTACAGCGACTTCAGGGTGCCATCCAGAAAATTTAAACCAACACTCCTCAGAAAAATACATTTTTCTTAAGAATATATGATGTGAAAGAAAAGCCTAATGAAAACCTTCAGGGTTGAACAAACGAGCTCTTAAAACACATTTTAATTTACTTCTAGATGTGATTTGCAAAGCAGCACTTAATATTACAACTGAAACTTAGACAAGCATTTTTAAATAAAACCACTGCGTTATGTTTGGGGGTTTTCCCCACTTAGTGCGGAAAGATAATTCACTTCTCTGGGTGAAATCATACATGCATGTCAGTATATCATGAACTGCTATCTTTATCTGAAAAGAAGCCACAAAAATATTGCGTATTTATTACTTACAAGCTGCAGCATGCAGGCTGCTGCTAAAAGTGCAACTACTCGACTGGGTTTTATTAACACATCATCTCTGTACAGCGAGCCAAAAGCCACCTGTAGAGCTGAAAAGATTACAAGTGTCAAACAAAGACAGGACAGGACGTTCAGCACAGATAACTAAAACAATCTTTAAATATAACCAAACCATTTCAGTGCCAGCATTCTTTACAACCTTATACGCTCTGGATAAAAAGCGAGTATTTACCAGCCCAAGCACACACATAAACACAAAACATGACATCAACCAATAAGATAGTCCTTTTCACTATTTAAACAAAATCTTCATCTTAAACCAGCCACCAAGTCACACCACGGAGCAATGTAGAGAGCAGTAAAACTAGATTAAAGGAAGCTAAACCTCACGATCCTTCTCTACAATCGATCACTGCTATGATGTTACAAGTTTCTCTGTAAATCTTCTGAAAAACACTATTTTTTCACTCCATGGTGCCTGGAACCAGAGCAAAACAATCTGTCAACTCGCATCGGTCCCCTGCAAGCACTCCGCTCAGTAGCTTTTCAAGAGCAGACAGATGCTCTAACACTTGGGGCTCCACAAGAGTTGCACACATTGATCACAACAGCCCCATTGCTGAGACAACAGGACAAGGGGATGCTTCTCAGGTGAGGAACAACAATGAATTCAACTCTACTGGTGACCCAAGTTAAGCTCGAAACCAAACAAGCACAGAACCCATTCTCTCAAGTTTCCTACTCACTAGTTTGAAAATTGTTTAAAAAAAAAAAAATCAGTTATTTGTTGTCAGGTTCACCTTAACCTCTACCTTCAGAGCTTATATAAAATAAAAGGTTCCCACTTACCTTCTATATCAATATTTTGGTCAGGAATCTCCAACTCTATGACGTTCATGCTAGACTCTTTCCAAGAACCACTGAACATACTGGAAAAGTAGCCTGACTGTATGAGGGAAGAGGAGAGAAAAAGAACTCAAGTAAGAGATTTCATTCAAATCAGAACCGTCAAATGCAGCACATGGAATGAAAAATTGTTAATATTTACCTTTATGAAGAACAAAATGTATTAAGGGAACTTTTCACAAGCTAAAACATTCTGACACACTTAAGAAGGGAGTTGCTCTATTGCTGAAAGTGAAAATGTGTATAGAAAATTCGGACTACGTGTCTGTAATTAGAGTTAAGTAAAGAGCTTTAAAGGGCCAGAAAAGCCACACAAGCTCTTTTCCTAGAAAACACACCACCAATGGGGATATAATTAGTCCAAGAACTAAGTCCTTAATGCTGCCAGCGGACAACAAATCCTGCAGGCATTAGGGAATGCCAGGTTGGGTATTGGAAGGAAAAAAAAAAGAAAAAGAAAAGAGCATGCAAGACATACAAATTAATGTACAAGGTTGTAGTCTCATACCAAGGACACATACACATACACCATTTATGCAAAGATACCTTTTATTATAAAGTGTAAGGCATATAAAACTAGAATTTGATAGGTTTCCATCCAAATGAAGTGAAATATACTGCTCTACTAGGATTCATGACTTTCCTTCTCAGCAGCAGATGTGCCCATTATGAGATGCTATCACTCACTGAAGTTTACCTGAGAGATCAAAAAAATAAAGTCTATTTGTACAGTACTATATTCCCTGACCTCTTAACTCAGCAAATATCTCAGGGCAGAAAAATGACATAAAATCCAATTTTGATTTTATTGGTTACGTGTTTCTATACTTTCAGCATGTCCCCTAACTACGATGACATACAATACACTACTCTTAAAACCAGCACCTTATATATCTTACCAATCCTTGTGAGGCTACCTTAGCTTTGCCACATAGATCAACTCCTCAATTTCATGAGAATTCATCATTTTAGTAAACGGCATCAGAAAAAGGAAATCCTCCATTTCTCAGATCTGCTGTTCACAGGTAGAGCAGCACCTTATTGTCAATTTGTCAAACTAAATGCAGCAACTCGAGGGACCAGGGCAACAGAAACATTCGGACTGAGACCGTCTGCTCAATAAGGCAGAGAAGGAGCCCTAATTTCAATGAGTTATTTTTAACCTCCAATAATATTTTATCTATAGTAACATTATTCCAATGACAGAGCACAAATTGAAATAGAAACCTGTCTTATGAGGATGGTTACCTTAACCAAAACGTTTCATCTCACAAGAACATCACTTGTACAACAAGGTCTCTACAGAACAATTTTCAAATTTCTGTTAAAAAGCATCCACGGAAGCCATTTAATATTCCATCGTAGTCATCAAGCCACACTGAGTTTTACGGACTAGCTGCATGAACTTGAAACGTAGCAACAACAGAATCCCAACGACAATTACAAACATAATTGCCAACAACAGCCTAAGGATGAACCCACAACGTGCCCACCCTGTTTACGCTGCACAACGTAACTGTCCAACCCACTTACACCCTCTCTGTATTACACAGAGTCACAAGCGAGAGGACAAGTAAAGCTGTGTCTGCCAGCTGTCCTCCCTGGTCCAACACCCCCACTGCTCTACCCAGAGATGGCTGCCACTGCTCAATCTTTGGCTGTACACAAATAACTTTCCCACCTTCATTTTATGCTTATTAAAAGGTTCTAGCACATGGAAAAGAGAAGTCTCTTTCCTACAAGAAAACAACACAATTTCCTTCGCTGTGCCCAATCCAGGTAATTGCCGTACCTGCGCTGGAATCACAGCATGAACACGACAACAACAAAAAATAATCACAAATTCACTTCTACCATCACTTGTTACACCAGAGTAACTGCACTAACTGAGCATCTCACAGTGACGTCTTCATCTTCTAACATGTAAAACTGCTTTGTGTTCGACCACAGCTAACAAAGAAGTGCACACGTTTTCAGGTGTAGTACCTGACACCAATTTCTCTTCTCACTTCACGTAAACCACTTCCAAGGTTAGATTCTCACTTTAAAGTTAACAGCACAACTGAATTAGACATCTCAAGACAAAGTCACGGTGCCTCCCCACTTCTGTCACAGGAAAAGTACTAAAGAGAACAGACAGCAAAGATAACAGTACCTCTTCACTTCCAAAACACAAAAAGTAACAGGAAGAACTTCACCTCAATACACGCCCAAAATAAAACGCTTGTAGAAACAGCATCTTTTTTTTTTTTGTGGTGCAAATCTTTTGCACTAAGATTTATTCCTTTTTAGAGCTTCTGTGCATACCTTCCTCATGCAGCATCAAGAAAGCCCTCACCAAGGATGAAGGCTACATAACAAATACAGAGACCTAGCTCCAGCCATTTCAGTTCAGGTGCCTACACTTGAGTGCTTTACAAATCCATCCTGGAAGCGCTTTCTTTGCTCTGCAATAATCTTAACATCACAGGAGACTCTCAGCCATTTATTCAGCAAACAAGAATGAATTCTCAGGACATCAAAACACCATTTCCGTAACTTTTCACAAAGGATGCAGTACGACGAGTAGATTAGAAAAATTAAATAGGAAGAGACAGAATCAAAGAAACTTTTCAAACACAAAGGTACAGCTACGCTTCCTAACATTACTATTAAAAGCACAACACAAGTTGTTTCACTGTTTGCACCCACAGAAAGAATGCTAAGTCTGAAGTATAATGAAAAAAATAATAAAAAAAAAATCTCATCACACTTAACGTTTACCAGATACTCTTTTATTAAACATACAGTTTCTACTGTGAAGAAGCCACTTACCTGACACAAATATATCTTATGCAAATTCCACTCTTCTCCCAGAGCACAAATTTTGATATCACTGTTCTCTCCGTTCAAAAACAGAGTCTGATAAATATACTTTGAAGTGCTTTTCAATTTTTTCCTAAACAAAAAAGGCAAGCAGAAATACACTCCATCAGATTTTTCTTCTGTTACAGAGGCAACACTGAGTACAAAGTACTCGGTAGCGGTTTTTAACTCCCACTGACGGACTCACTGCCCCCCTGCCTTCCCCGCTCTTGTTTCACAGCTGGGACCCGTCCAAAGCAAAGAAAGGACCCCTGCCCCAGGCCCACCGCCCGCCTCACACCAAACCCCTCCTCCCTCCATCACCCTCCCTCCTTAACGACAAGCCCCCGAGCTCGGTCCCTCTGTGTCCCAACCATAACCCACCCCCACGTCCAGCCCTGCCAGGCCCCTCAGCCCCTTCCCCTCCCCTCGCCGCCCCA
>JAOXNO010000016.1:446726-466115 GCA_028565335.1 Limnodromus scolopaceus
AAGGGCAGGTTGGAGGGGGCTTGGAGCAACCTGGTGTGGTGGGAGGTGTCTCTGCCCAGGGCAGGGGGTGGCACTGGATGGGCTTTAAGGTCCCTTCCAACTCCAACCATTCTATGATTCTATGAACATGATGTATGCAGTGCTAAAAAGCAAGAAGAGCAGGGCTGGTGCACAAGAGAACACAATTTAGGAGCAAAGGATGCCAACAAACACACAAACAGGACCCAGTCCTATCATGCCTAGGGAGAGTCAGGGGAAATAACCGGCTTCTTCAACCACCCAGTGATCAGGAAACAAAGCAAGGCAGCAGGTCCACAGCCCACTCGAGAAACCAAGTTAGAAACACTAAGAACTGACAACACGAGTCCAGAGCTCAGCCAGCAAAGGCAAAAGGCAGAACCACAGCCAGGACCACTCTTCAGCTGCCTTAAAGAAAGAGTGAGTCTTCTGGGCACACACTTAACTGGAGGTCACGGTCGATGAGGAAGGGTGCTGGGTGAGACTGCGTGGGACACTCAAACCCTGACGCTTGAAACACAGCTGATAAATCCCTTCTCAGCGAGACTCCAATCTGCAAATTTCTCTTAACAGCATATATAAACTTAGTGCAAAGTCATGCTCCTTGAGAAAGATGGCTCTTTTTGACTTGGTGCTCAATTCTGCTGATGTGCACAGGATTAATCCATCAAACATGCCCAAGCCAACAGATCTCGGTCGGCTCAATTGCTTCCATGTGTGTCTACTCTCCACATAGGCCACCAGTGCCCTTGCCATTGATGGGAGAATGTTGGCTTCTAGCTGAGGGAAGTATAGCTAGTGCTGGTGAGTACAAGGGCAAACAGGAACACCTAGGAGGTGGAAAATTTTAGGTTTTAAACAGGCAAAATATAGATATGAATTTTGGAGTCTTCTTTTTGCTCCTCTGCTGAACTCTGAACCTCACCAAATCACTAGCCAGACGATAGTGTCCTTGAAAGTCGACCTTTTCTTGGGGATGGTAAAGAAAAGTGGTGGCTTTTCTGGTCATACTAGTAATGTTTGTGCGCCACTGCTATGTACTTTAAAAGAAATGCTTGGATTCCAAAACACACAGGCAGAGATAGAGACAGATACAATAGCAGCTTAACATTTGTTAGGTGGCAAGAAGATTGCCAAAAATTTTGGCAGTAAATGTGTGTGGTTAAGGGGACATCCTTATCAAGATAAAAATAACTGGACAAGAAGACTTAATTTTTATGCTCCAAATACAGGAAAATGTGACCGTTACCTTGTTGCCCCTGGATAGTTATGTATGACCAAGCACAGAAAGCTGTGCAGGCTCTTCTCTATCTTCTTGCTACTTCTCAAAATACCCAGAAGAGGACAGTGTGCCCTCGCTTTTCGGTTACTTGCATGAAACCTTTCCAAACGTATGTTTTTATTTAGAAAATGCTGAGCTGTCTGGAAAGTTTGATCAAGAGGGATGCAGCTGTATTAATGTGCTTCTTCCTGGGGACTTGAACGCATTTTCTTAGCGGTACAGGGTAGCCAGGGATCAGGGAGACAATATGCAAGCAAACAGCTCAGCTGACCGCAGCGTCAGGACTCCATTATTTTAAAACCAGCATCATGGGATTTTAACAACTAGAATTTGGTGCTTAGGACTGACAGTATTAGTCAGACTGAGGTTTCTCTCTGCAGAGGGACAAATCTGTGAGCGCTCTGGCGTTGCTGCAGGCTAACACAGAAGTCCTAGACCATGCCTCTGCTGGCAATCATTCATTAGCTTTTTCACTCAAAGCTTTCAGGCTCAGTTCTCTCTGATCCCTATGAAGGTCACTGGGATTGCAGCAGTGCAGCCAAGCGTTGTTTCTTCTGGAATAAAGAATATCACCAGCATCTGCAACTGAGGATTGGCTTCTGCTGGGCTTTCGCTCCCCAAAATGGCCACCAGCAGAGTTTGTGTGCCTGTGGCTAGAACATCAGGGCCCCGTAGTTGTATGTGGGTCTGACTCTCGCCTGCATTATACCTCAGCACTCCCAGGTACGTTTAAAAAAAGTACTTCTCAGTGCCTTGTTAGGATGTTCAGCAGTGCATCTGCAAGCTCTCTGCACGGCAGTAGGGCTTTATCTTCTTTAGTTGGAAATGAGTCATTTCCCTGTACTGTGCAGAGTTGCCCAATTTCCTTGAAAATTGTTCAGTTCTGCAGAGTCCCCAGAAATCACTGATTATAAGACTCTCTTTTTGGGTGTTTTACCTCGGTCTTAGTAGATGCCTGGGGATAGAAGCAACGGAGGCTTTACCCAGTTCTTATTTAGTCAGAAGGGCAAGTGAACCTTCTGCATTGATCACTGGCAACTCATCATGCAGAGCCAAACGACAGTCGAGCAAGGTTTAATGAAGATTAAAGCCCGTTAAATAAAAAAAAAAAGGACTGTTTTCACACCTGTCTTAGCTGACTAGCTGAAATGATGGCAGTTCTAGCTGTGTGGACTTAGGGTGTCTTGGAACGTGACACTTGGAAATGAGGTGCAGGTGGGAGCCACTCTGCGGCACCCCACAAACTATGGGTGAATGATGGTGGTCAAGGAGGACTTTGAGGTCTGCAGGGTGAGCTTGTAGACCCCCACCTACAAGAGCTGCTGAGAACAAGGATGACGGAAGAGGTGTAGCATTAACCGTAACGAAGAGGCACGGGGGCTGAGCAGAAAAGCAACTGACACACTTTTAGATCTGTGTATCCAACATTATGCTAAATATTATCACCAGCAATTTTGCTTCCCTGGTCTGAGATCCGTATGTGTCTTAAAAGTCTTCAAACATTGCAGGGGGGAAAATAACAATTAGGTCTATTTGCAATGTGCCGATCCAGTCTTGGCGTTGCTGGGAGCTCGTGCCCAAAAGCCAGCCCGTTTTCAAGCCAGGTAGCGATGTAGGAAAAAGAGAAAGAGCCGTGCAAGGGATAAATATTTTTGCCATCCCACAGTAAGCAGGGCCTGCCCAGCCTATCTGCTCGGGACAGGAGCTTGTAGGCAGGATGGCTGTAGTTATTACCATAATACAGGAAATAATAGTCATGGGGAAAACGCGAGGGTGCTCTGGTTTCCTCTCCTGCCCCAGCCAGAGGGGAGGAAGGAGCCGTCATGGAGGCATTCCTCTGGCAGCACCACGCTCCTCGCGGTTCTATCACAGGGTGGGAAAGCCAATTTTGGCCATTTTAATGTTCCCCTCTGCTGTTTGAAATTCCAGTTCTGGCCTTCCCAGTGGAAAGGAGAGGAGCTGTGGATGCCGTAGGCTAGAAAAATCTGAGTTCTGAAGAAAAAAAGGCTGGAAAGAACCCAAAGTGCATTTAAAGGAAATTTCACAGGATTTGGGCTAAACTAAACTTCCGCAAGGCCTGACCCAAGGGCTTGGGTTCTTTGGATGAGCTGCGTTACCGGCATCTCGCTGCAAGCTGTGAGGTGCTGGTGGGGGAGGAGGAGAAAGTTGTAATTTAGCAGTAAATCTAAGGTGCAGGCTTTACGATACCAACGGCTAGGTTTAAAGCACTCGATTTTTGAGGGCTGGGGACATCTCTAGTTTATTTTTAGTTTTATTTGAGGCTCTTGAACCCAGTGCTAGCCAGGGCTGTGTGAAGGCAAGCCTTGTACTTCTGGTCAAGCCCAAGATGTCACAGCAGGGGGGCTTGTGACAGGAAAATATGTCAAGTTTAAGCGCATTATTTCAAAAATAAATGTGGCAAGAGGCCAGCACAGGCCATGGCTCCTCGCTGACAGGATTTCAGAGTGCATCCCTCCCGGCGAGGGGAAAAAAGGGCTCCAGGTCACCCTCTGCTCTCCCTCGATCCCGCGGGCTACCGCCTGGGCTGAGGAGAACCTTCCGCCCCGGGGTCCTTCTCCACAGCTCCCTCACGGCCCCGCCAAAACGGCGCCCCGGGCCCGGGCCCCTTTCTCGCCTTTCCCCCTCCCTTCAGGGGCGCCGCCGCGCTGCACGCTGGGAGTTGTAGTCCTCGCGGCGGCGGTGCCGCCCCGGCCGCTTGGCGATGGGGAACTACCGCTCCCAGAGTGCCCCGCGGCGGGGCCGGCTGCCGCCATTCCACCTACCCTCCTGCCACAGACGCCAAAGGGCCTTCGCTCCCCTCCGCCGCGCTGTGGGGCGGGGGGTGCCGGCCGCGCTCCCGGCTTCCTGCGCCGGTGGTGCTGGTGTGGCCATCCCGGGGCGGCGGGGCCCGGCCGAGCCCTCCGGGCTGGCGGGGGCGGTGCTCCCGCCGGCAGCCGGGACTTCCTGTGACTGCCCATTTCCTGGTCGGATGGGGCCGGTGGGGGGCGGCGGCGGGGTCGGTCCCTGACGGGCTCGGTGGCCGCCGGGAGCTCCGCCAGGCAGCGATGCGGGTCCCGGGCCCTGCCGGCAGGCGGCCCCCGCCGTGACCCGCCGCGGGCAGCCTAGGGGGGCTGCGGCAGGCCGGCCCTGGGGTGCATGGAGGCACCCCCCGCCCGCAGAGAGGTACCGGGCGGGGGGGACCTGTCAGTCGGGGCTCCCTGAGGGGGCTGCGGCGGCCCGGGCCGTGCCGTGGGGATAACTGCCTTTCCCCTCCCGTCACCCCCCTTCCCCCTGTGGTTTTGCAGGTGTGAATCCCCCGGAGGACACCGCGCCTTGGCTCGGCTTGGCCCCGCAAGGCGAGCGGCCCTGGGTCTTCCTCGCCGGGCCCGGCCGGGCTGCAGCAGGGACGAGGAAGGGGGTTTGGGACCTTAAAAATAGCATCGCCCCCATTAACCAGGCAGCTGCTGCTGCTGCCTCCTGAGAAATGAAGAAGTTTTTCGACTCGCGTCGGGAGCAGGGTGGCTCTGGCCCCGGGTCGGGGACCAGCGGCGGTGGCGGCGGCAGCGGCGGCCCGGGCAGCGGGTACATCGGGCGGGTGTTCAGCATCGGCCGGCATCAGGTGACCGTGGACGAGGTGCTGGCGGAAGGTAAGAGCCCAGGGCCTCTCGCAGGGCCTTTGCTTCTTTATCCCTCCCCCTCTCCCTCACAAAGCTGGAGAGGGAGGCTTTGGCCTTTCCCGTGCACTCCGCCTCCCCCTCTGTCCCTAGCTCCCCAGATATGTTATTGTCCTTGACAGCCTTGCCATCCAGGGGCATCTGCAAGCTGACACTTCTGATTTTCCTATGTGTAAGCCCACTGGGGGTTTGGTTTGGGTTTGGGTTTTTTTCTTAATGCTTTAGAAATTGAGGGGATTTCAGAACTTAATTGTTTCCCACCTTCCCTAAACTGGGAGGTTGTGTTTTTTTTTTTTTTTAAAAAAAACAACCAACAAACCCAAACCCAAAATTGTCAAATGTTTTGGTGCAGAGCAAGGCACTGTAAATAAAGAAAGTGGTGGTCTTCACTTTAACTTTCTTCAGCCAG
This sequence comes from Limnodromus scolopaceus, assembly GCA_028565335.1. Taxonomy (NCBI): domain Eukaryota; kingdom Metazoa; phylum Chordata; class Aves; order Charadriiformes; family Scolopacidae; genus Limnodromus; species Limnodromus scolopaceus. The sequence goes on from JAOXNO010000016.1 coordinate 452,110, forward strand.
TTGCCTCCTTTCCTACCTTAAGCAGAGAGGAATAAAACAGTGGTAGGCTGAGCAGAGCTAGCTGTGATCTGGGATGAGGGATTTCTGTTTGTGTGGGCTTTCTGCAGGGGAAGCAGTAATCCCAATTGCACTTGTTTTCCAAAATAAAACAATTAGCTAAAAATTAACAGTGGGGATTATAAAACCTTTACGTGTGCTTGCAGTGCAGCAAGCTGCCAGTGGTGTTTCTTAAGATTGTAACCAGTGCTGCTACTTTAACTGTAAATTTACATTTCATTTGTTCGGGCTCTAAGGAACCTTAGGAATGGCTCTGGCTGGTAACCTTAGCCTCGACCTTCAGAGAGACATTGGCCTCCTTAGACCTGCTCCTGGTCCATCTCCTGCGCAGCATCCTTTGCAATTTCAGTCAAAACAGCGTTTTGTTTTGATCTTGTAATTGCGAGGGAAAGGGTAGCTGCTTTATGAGAGCTGAGTGGGAGGACCTGTGTTGGCTTTTACAGAAAGAACCCTAAAATGGAAAAGGGACTCTGTGTGCGTTCAGGTTTGTAAAAAGTCCCCGCAGTTTATAAGCAAATAGGTCTCTGGCCGTCTTTCAGATATGGTTTCTGATATGTTCTGCTGCTTGCTGAGCTGAGAGGAGCACCAAAAGCGGTCCTTCAGCTAGTAACTATAGTGATTTTATTTTATTTTTTTTTCTGACTTGAAATTTGCAATATAGGTTTGCCTTGGCTGATATTTCCAAGGCCCTTTTGGCCCTAGAAGCTTAGGAACTACAAGAGCTAAATCTGAGAAGCTGTCACAGGCTTTTTTTTAATTGCAGGTTGACCTCATCCTGGTAACATGGGAAAACAGAGGCTTTTTTTCTGATGAATAATCTGTTGGCAGGTTCTGCCCCGGTGCTGACAGCACCAGGAAGCCAGCCTGTGTGTGTCACTGGGCCCTCTCCTGCTCGGCCTAAGCTGCAGCCACTAAAGGAGTGAGGTGGTAGCACAGATTGCGCGGGAGATGTCTCCCCTCCATACCTTGCTGTCCTGGAGGAACCGCTGCTTGTGAGGGCTTTTCCCTGTGACTCCTGCTTTCTTTGCTGGCGTCAGGGATGGAGCATGGCCTAGTGTCGGCTACAACTCCTAGATCTGCCTGCACAGGCGAAGCAAGGTGCATCAGGCCTGAAGAATAGGTGCTATGTTCTCTTCCTGCCCATGCTGTAAGGCAAAGGAAGTTCTGTTGGTGAGATGTGCTGTGCAAGTGTTGTAGAACCCTGGTGCGGGCAGTCCGAAACCCTTCTGCTGGTGAGTGAAGTCTCCAAGGGAACAAGAGCCAAGGTGGCTTGTGGGTTTGCAGGTTGTCACCTTTTGATGGGAACAGAGGAGTGAAAATGCCATTTCCTTTATAGGAAATGTAGGTCATCCGGGGAGTTGATGTGGGTCAGAAGTGCTGCAGCTTTGCATACTTCTGGCCTTTCGGTGTAGCTGCGGGTGCTCCCCAAGTGCTGGTAAACAGCATTTTTTCACTGACTCAGCTGGAGACCTGGGGAGCCCTGTGGCAGCGCAGTCCCTGCACTACTGACGTCTGAATCCTTGGCTGGAAAACTTTTTTGTATCTGCAATGAATTTTGGTGGTTCAGCAGTGTTGAAAAGGCAACTTGTGAAGTCTTGGCTACTTCTGCTAAAAGGGAAAGTCCCCTGGGAAGCACTTTGTAGGAGGAGGTGGAGTATCCTGTCTGGGAAAGAAACATCTCTCATCACAGTTGCTTTAGAAGGGAGAGGAGAGGCCTGTGTTCTGGTGCAGCGTGTGAAGCCTAGAAAATAAATGAGATGTAAAAGTGGCTTAAAAGAAAGAGTCTCTGAAATTATGATGGATGGTGTGGGGGAGCCTTGAGCTGGAAGCCTGAGGAACTGGTTGAACCAGAACTTTTGGAGTTAAAGTGTTGGGATTTACCTCTGTCTGTCAAAGCTGTGACTGGTCACCCTCAATTCTGCTGACCAACCCTGTTGAAGACGACTCCTCCCTGGGCCAGGATGGGAGTCCTCAATGCAGGCACTGTGAAGTGTGCCAGATGGCAGATGTCTCCCCGTGCTCGCAGTCTTGCGTAGATCCCCCAAAATATCCACTGCGGTTATGTGCATCCCCCACCCCCTTAAAAATAGTTATGTCTGGATACTCACGTTCCTGGGCAGGGAAGGAAGTAGATGGGAATAATATAAAAGGAGCTTGAATGGTCGTTTGTCCATGGTGTTACAATACTGGTGAATCAGGATTTTTTGATGAACAGTCTATTGCAGTAGGTGATTGTTAGTTGAGTCTTTGTAGTTGTCTTGCTCTGATCCATGGAATAGCATGAATAATCTCTTTAGAAATACCCCTCGAAGTTTGCACAAGGATTAATTGCTGTGGGAGGTCAGCCCTGCTGGCCTTGGAGTTTTGCAAGGCCAAGGTTGAAGTGGTGGCATCAGAGTAGTGACCCAGTATGGGTTGAGGGGGCTGTTACTGGCTTTAAGGTGATTGGTGTTTCGGGGAGCTAAGGTGAATGCCCAGGAGGCATTTGAATGTGTGGGTGAGTCAGGCTACTATCAGACTCTTTTGTTTGTGAAAAGAAACCAGAACAGCCTGATCAGATTGGATGCTGCTTTTTGTTTCTGCCTGTGTGTAGGGGAGGAAAAAACCCCAAACCCCATGCAGGGGCTGCAGGGAGGATGGTGTCTCTGTGGTGAGGACCGGAGCAGCAGAAACACTTAGAAGGGTGTTGCCAAAATCAGAAATTTGCTAAGGAGGTTGTGGGGTGCGAGTGTGTGGCAGAGTACCGCAGCCACAGGTACTCCTCTGAGCTACATCAAACAAGGTGGGGACTGCCCCAGGGTCCAGTTTTCAGTGTTTTGTGTTACTCTGTGTACCTGCAACATAGTAAGAGGCTGCTGAACTGGTCCAAGGTATGTGAGCACTGATGGCGTGTGTTTTTGAGCTAGGATTTTGTTTGTCTTGGTCTACCTCTAGCAAAAGGTACAGGCTGCGCATCAGGTCTGTAAATAAAGTCACTCTTTCAATTAGTATTTTTCTAAAAGTGCTACTTGTAGCCTTTTCCCCTTAAAATGTAAAAGTGAGGGGATTCAGGTTTAATAATTGTCAGATATTTCACTGAGATTTTCTTCAGATAAATGTCTGTGTGTGTGCTGCTGGCTAATGCGTATTTCAAAGCATTTAATGCTTTGTTATAAACCAATAAGTCGTTATAAACCAATGCAAAATCAGCTTAAATTTGCAAGGTGTACTTTTTACTCCTTTTTGAAGAAATGGACATTGTGAGAAGGTTTCATGATGGTTTTCTTTAGCAGACCCGCAGGCCAGCGTGTGTATGGAGAGCTTGGTAAGGTGGTGAATGCACGACCTGTGCCCAGTGCGGGCAGGTGGCCCCCTGAGCTGGGAAATGTGTGGCTGGGCTAATTACAGAGGACTTCTGCCGAGCCCTGCCTGGCTTACCCCCAGCACTCCCTTTCCCTAGCGCGTACAGCACCGTAACCTGAAGTCACTGTCAGCCTTCGAGATTACACGTGAGCAGCTTCTGAAATAACTTCGCTTTGAAACAAGCCCCATCCAAGGTAAATTTTGCAGATTTAGATGACCCTCAACCCAATTCCGGGGTGGTTTGGTTCAAGATGTCGCTTTGAAATGTATTTTGTCAGTTATTGCCTTCTAGCTTCTGCCAAGTGCTAGCTGCTGATCAGCTGACCAGTGACATTTGGATTAGGAATTAAACTATTTCTCCTCTTGGAATGGGACATGTGATTTTTATTTTTATTTTTTTTCCCACTTGCTTTTCCTGTGTACCTTGTGAGGCAGGGCTTGTGCGCTGTGCTCTGGGCTGCTCGGTGGGGTATCGGCTCCTCTGTCTTGCAGTAGTCTGACTTTTAAGTGTACAAGCCAGGCAAACTGGTGAAGAATCTCAAGTGAGTTATTTGGTAAAAGTCGAGGTATCCCAAGTGCTTTGGTGCTTTTAGCAGCACAGGTTCTGCTGGGGCAGAGTGTGTGCCGTGTCCTGAGATGTAATCAGGAAGGAAAAGAAGGTGTTAGTGGATTTAGCTGTGTAAGGAGTTGTATAGCCCAGAGACTCGCATCTTCTAACCTCACTTGTAAGCCTTATGGAACATGTCAGAGAATGGGTCTGGGTTTGTACATAGGGGTGGCTGTTTCTTACGCCGTAGCTATATTAGCTAAAAGCATGTTCAATGGCAGTGTTAGCTCAGTGCAGTTGGGGGGGAATGAGTTTTCTGAAGCTCTCTACCCAGAAAAAGCCTTCCATGTTAAAACAAAATAGTTTCTAATTCAAGCAGTCCTGCAACAGCCTTATGAAGTTGACAGTTACTTGGTATAAGAAAGCTTAGTTTTGGGATTCTGGCTGCGGAAAATACAGGGTTTAACTATCCAACTTGGGTCTTGCATACGTGTTCTAGTAGTTATGTCTGAGCAGGTTACTAACCTCTGGTTGCAACACCAGCAATGACGTTCTGGATCTAAGGAGAACATGTTCTGCTGCAATGTTTTCATTGTCTCATGGGCTTCTCCCCTTTGTACAGGAGCTTCTCAGCACAGAAGAGAGCAGGTGGTAAGTTATAAATGTGCTGAAGACAAGCTGGAATCCACTTTGGGTTTAGCACTTGCTGCCTTCCAAGCTCACCCACCTGCATTAATCATGGCTAATAAGGGGTTAGAACTGACTAGGTGCTGCACAGTTGCATCGGGACTAGAAGCTGCTTCCTTTGAAGGTGACTTTTTCCAGTGAAAATAGTGATTTGGACAGGCTGAGGCCGTGCGTTGGAAGAGCAGCTTGCCAGCTGCAGGACTTGCTGCTGCACTCCTGGAAAGTCACAACCAATTTGCCTTCATTTGTACTAAGTAAGTGTTTACTCGTGTTTCACATGCGGAGGGAGACAGGAAGTCTCTGAGGAGAAACACGCCGTAAGCAAACTCTGTTTATGGAGGAGTTATCTTTTGATAACGAGAGGTAATTGAATAAATAAGTTTCCCAGGAAAGGAGGCCTTCTTCCTTGGGTGGGGGGAAGCACAGGATATTCTTGTGGCGGTATTATTATTTTGGAAACATACCTTTTTAAATCAGATACTGGCTGCTGTACTTGTTTGAGTGTAGGAGCAATACTGACAGTGATTTACAAGCACAAGGAAAAGATTTGGAAGGGCTTAAGTTAAACACAGTTGCAAGGTAATTCTCTCTCATTTGTGGCTTTTTATCATTACACAAACTTTATTTTTCTCCTTTTGTGGGAGGTCCAGGAATTGCCACTAAAGGAAATGAAGGTTATCGTTAGCTGCCTATGGTATGATGCAGTAGAATGAAAGCAGAGAGCTGCTGCAGCTCCTCTAATGTGAGGTGTCTTGCCACCCTGTTGCCAGAGTATCTGAGCCCTGGCACAGGCCATGAAAATGTCCTTCCGTTCCTTTCAGGGCTACTGGGAAATAATATACTGAGATACGAAAGTGAAGCAATGCAGAGTACGCGTGGCCAAGTCAGGATTGATCTCTGGCCTTCCAGATCAAGTGCTTTAATTGCAGTCTGTGTTTTCTCTCAAATGCTGCCTCTGTGTGTTTTAAATGGACGTGCTCTTGGCACACATGTGATTTGGGCATAAATTTACGCTTGCTCTGTGGCAGAACCCATGCTGACATCAGGACCCTGGGCCATGTGTCACAGGATTGGATTAAAGACTTTTTTGGAACAAGATACTCATAGCATCTGGTTTGCTTCATGATTTTGCAGAAACAAATTACATACTGGTGACGGGTGATCTCATAGATTAAAAATAAAAAACGCCATCAGCAGCTGAGTTCCCCGAGCAGAGACTTTGTGTGCATGTACATCCACCCGGCAGCTGAGCTGGAAGCCGATGCTGTGATGAGGACAGGTAGAGCTGATCTTCATTCATTCATCGTTGGGAACACGCTGGTTTTACTTCCTATTTGGTGCTCGTAGGACTGTGATAGGGAGGGGACCCCGAAATGTGCCTGTGTGAACTGAAAGCAATCTGGCATGCTGTTCTCCAGGGTGTGATAGTGAGAGATGTGATCTTCTGAAGCTATGTAAATGCACAGCTGTTATTCAGATGAAACCTTAGCTTGTATCTCCTTTACTTCTGTAAGCTAAATGATGCTTGCAAGGTTGTCATGTGCTTCTGCTGCACAAAGCTAATGACAGCAGTAAAATAAACTCGGAGCTTGTCTCTTAAAGAAGTGCAGAACTCCATGAGAAGCAGGATGTGCTCGCAGGGAGAGGCTTTCAGATGTGCGGACTCTCCCTCAACATCAGTTTCTGTTCAAAGCACCATAGCGAGCGAAATGAGCCCTCGGTTTGACGTGGTGTACCTGCTTTGGTGGCTGTACTGCTGTTCTGGCTTGTGCAGGGAAGCTCTTCAGATGTTGCAGGAGCGATGGTGATGTAAAACTCAGACTTTCAAAGTGTTTTATAATACTTAAAGTAAACACAAATAATGGGTGCTGATGTGGAAGGAGCACAGAAGTGCAGACCTATTGCTTTATGCCCCTTCTCTGGGTGACCTACCTGTGAAGTCAGTGATACTTTAGTTACCTGCCATGAGCCTCCGAAGGATTAGTTGCTTCTGACTTAGGAAGTGCTTTAGAAATGAGATCTTCCCTCCAGCGTTTAGCTGCTGCTTTGGAGGAGTGAGCTGGATTGGCAGGAAATCCCTGCCTTATGACTACAGCATGTTCACACAAAGATACTGGTGGCTGCTGTTGACCCTTGGGCTCTGGTCTAGTAACTGTCTTCATGACAGAATCACAGAATGATATGAGGTTGGAAGGGACCTCTGGAGATCATCTAGTCCAACCCCCCTGTCAAAGCAAGTCCACCCAGAGCAGGTCGCACAGGAACGTGTCCAGGCAGGGTTTGAATGTCTCCAGAGAAGGAGATTCCACCACCTCCCTGGGAAGCCTTTTCCAGGGCTCTGCCACCCTCAAGCAAGACCTTTGGCAAGAAGTGTCTAATACCAGGGAATGTTCAAATGAGCGGTGACATGAAAGATACGGCGAAATCCTTAAAGAAAATTTCTCTTTAATTTAGGAGAGGGATCTGTGAAAGCATGTGTTTGGATGCGTATACCCATGTGCTGCCACACCTGCCTTTCTTGTTTACCCAGATGTCGTAGCACCTCCTGTCAGGCACGCATATGTGTGGTGTGCAGGGAGGAGATGAGTAACGAGGAATAGCCAGTTCTCTGGGATTCAGCACAAGGCAGGAGTTGTTGGCGGAAGGGAAGAGGCAGTGCCATGTCTCTTTGGGCAGAGGTTTGGCGTAAAGGCAGCAGATAAGCAGAGATAAGTAAGGACGGCTCGGTGGCTGGGATGGAAAGGTTCTCTCTTCATAGGATCCCTGTTGATTTGAGTAGAGTTCTGCAAATGCCCTGTTAGGTGACTTACACACCTGAGAGGTACCTGCTCAACTCACCCCATGTCTCTGTGCCGGTTCCCTGATGCAGCGCAGGTAGTGCCAGCAGGATGCTCGTGATGCGGATGCTAGCTGAGGTGCACTGAATATTCCCTGAGAATTTTAGGAAGCACCGCTTGCAAAGTTGAGTGTGTTCTGACTTCAGCTCTTTTGTGGCTGTGTGTTCACGGCAGCACTGTCACAAAGTCAGCGAGTGTAAGATGATGCAAGAAGCCGGCCCCAGTTGTCAACTGGTGAGATCCTGCTGGTTCTCATGGTCTTATTTTTATTGATTGTGTGCAGGGCAGAGCAGTGCTGTGTGGGCTGTGGAGTGACAAAAGTGGGAAGGAGGGACAGTATGGTGTAGGACAGTACAGCCTTGGGTCAGACTCAGTCCTGGGGTGCCTTGAGTGTGTATTTTTGGCAAGAAAAATCTGCTGAAGGGCAGATTTCTTTTGGCCTTTAGCTGTTGCTTTTGGGTTAGGAGATGTACTTACAAATGTCTGGATACGAGTTTACCCTTCTGTCTCTGTACCTGATCACCAGTTGTAGTTTGAACTGTTGTGCTGTCTCTGCTCTTCAGCGAACACAGGCTCCTGTGTACTAGTGTCGTGCGACGTGTGGCTCTGTGCGTGGTTGTTCCTCTTCCCCTCTCTGCAAAGTAGACAAACAGATGGTGGAGGAAAGGCTTATCAAATTATTTTACAAATGAGAAACTGAAGCCCATGAAGATGTAGCAATTTGATAAGGGCTACGTAGGAAAGCAGTGACGAAGCCTTGTATTAAATGCAAATGTAACTCCTTGTCTGGTGTTTTAACAACAGTGTCATTAATATTCATGTCACCATAGTATCGAGGAACTTTTATCATGGACTAGGGCCCCGTGTCACATAATGCAAGCGCAGAACAAAGACTGTCCGTGCTCCTGGGAGGTGCCTGGCTGCCCCTGCCTGTGCCTGCTGAGGCTCAACATTTGCCTTTGCTACCGAAACGTGCTCGTGTGCTGCTGCCTAAGGAGACGTGTTCCAAAAGACGTGTCGCTGGGTGCAAACAGCTGTAATCTTACAGCTGATCATGACGTGATAATTAACACACGGTGTCTTCTGACAAACTGATGTTATTCAGAGACCACAGGAAACACACAAACTCAATCTTGCTCACACAGCGTTCAACGAACATGTGACAGGATTAAATGTGTATTGCATTTTTTTAAAATTAAAATGATGCTATTTTTGGAGTGGGACAGATGGTGGGTTTCTACCTTTTGCTTCTTTTTTTTTTTTTAAACGTAACAACACAAGAAGCTCTTAATGTTGTACCTTCGAAGCTTCTGCTCCTGAGCAGGCTAGAAGTGCATATATTGGTATATTACATGTGAATTGGGATTCTCAAGCAGTTATGTAAGTTCATTTGAGCTGATGAATTAAATCCCTAAGAATTATAGGGCTTGTGAGTAACAGTCACAAGACTGCGGGTTCTGGACCCCTGCAACTCTTTCCTGTTTATGGACATCTGACAAATGACCAGGCAGGCATATGCCTACTTGTATCTCTCTCCTTCCTCACCTGGGTATTTGTGGAAAAATACAAAGTCCTGCTTCATGTAAGGCTGATAGATTTTTTTTTTTTTAAATCTATTTTATTTTTCCCTGTGTTCAATGATGGATACCGAGTGCTCTGGACTCTACCTAGGGGTTTGAATTCCCCGAGAGCTTCCTGGTGGGACAGTAGATACCTCTCTCCATGCTTGGCATGTGCTGAGGAGTTGAAAAGTTCATTGCTGTCTTCAGGCTTCGATTAGCATATCCTCTTCTGGAGGAATATTATGTGGTCCTTAAGTTGTGTTTTCCTGTTACTCAGTGAGATGGCACTTCTGTGGCTTAAGAGTATACCTGTAGTTATGTGGTAGACCTGAAAAGGTTGAAATCTGCATTCCTGGGTTTAAGTAGAAGAAACGTGTTTGGCACAAGCCTCCACACACTGTTGTGAAGCACTTACAGTACCGGGTTAGCTAAGCTTGAGCTTTTCCTAGCAGGTATGTTTTAGGGTTTCCCCATTGTTTTTCATGCTGCTTTGCTCAGTGGGGATGTCTGGGTGCTACCATAGTAATCAAAATTCCTAAATGTCTAACTTGCCTGTTGCCATGAGCTCTCTTGGATCCTTGCATAATTGCTTCCCAAGTGGAGTTTGCTGTTTCCATAGCACTTGAGCACTCCCTGGCTGGCCCTCGCAATCATGTCCAGTTACAACCCAGTCTAAGCCCTGGCCAGCTTTGCTTTGCTTTGCTTCCTCCTTCCTCTCCACCTCCAGCTACCACCTGCTCTCAGCTCAACTAGTTTTGTTTTTTCTCTCCTCTCCTGTGGACGTGATTCACCGTTTCCTTGCCTTTCCAGTGAAGCCTTTCCGCTGCGTGCAGTTGCTGCAGCTTCTTGCTGGCTTTGCAGTTCCAGTCGTGTTCACTCAAAACCAGTGATGCTCTGCAGCATGTTTATGCCATTGCTGTTTTCACTTGGAGATGAACGAGGTCTCAGATGCTATTAGCAGCTGCTTGGAATGATAGCAGCTGAAATGTGCTTTTCAGAGGGCTGACTGATATATAAACAAATTAATATTTTCTTTTTTTTTTTTTTAAAGCTGCGAGTTATTCGTGACCCATTAATTTTTATTTCTTTTTAGTCTTACAGTGGAAGTTCAAGGACTAAAATTGTCACAATAGAGAGGGACTGATCTGCTTTGCCAAGTAATCTACTTGGAAGCTGTGTATCTTGCTGCACAGTAATAAAACGCTGCTCCATCAGCTTTGGGTTTCCAGGTCTGCCTGTCGGGGAGGAATCGGGTGGATGCACAAGACTGTAAAGTGGAGCACATGCCCAGCAAATCTACCCACGTGAACGTCTAAACGTGCTTCCTGCTGTAAGGGCCAGAACAGTTCGTAGCCTTTAGTGAGTTGCTGTTTGTTATGAAATTGCTGTCACAAATACCGTGGGACTTTAATACTCCTCAATTCTGGTGTCCAAGCTGTGTTCTGACTATGTTCTTGGAGGATGGGTAGTGTGGCAAGCTATTGCTGCCCTTGGACTAGAACTTTTGCAAAGGGAATGCCAAGTTACTGCACAGGATGGATCTTGCCCACTGATTATTTTAGGCTTCTGATACGCTGTTCCATGGCACAGGTTAATTCCCTTTCCTTCCCACTCCCTCCCCCCAGTCATTTTTTTCTCCTCACCTTTCTCTGCTACTTTGTGATTTACAGCTTCCTTTTTTGACTTTCTTCATGGAGCTGGCTGGGAGTTGAAGGGGTATCATCTAGGGGAGAGGAGTGACTCTTAAAGATCTGTAATGAGACAGGGTCCTGAAAAATGGGAAGCAATGAAGCTAAACAGCTTTAAATCAGACCTATCAAAAATAAAACCTGAAGAAGTGAGGAAGAGGCAGTTAAGCTTTTTCCATGTCATCAGTGCAGTGAAAATGCCCGTGACTATATAAATATTTTGTGGCTGTTTGCAGTTGTGAGCATTATAGCTAATAAACTAAATGTTCATCTGAAAAATCCACAACAATCCCTAGGCAACCAGTCTTGATGTCCTAAAATCAGGAGAGGGAAAGGCTGTGCTTCTGTTCTGTGTTGAGTGATGTTTCTGGTTGTATTATTTTGCACAGTTGATGCACTCGTGGCCATAACTGGCACACTAACATTAACTATAATGTCCTGGCTATTTAAAAAGCACCTAGAAGAGGGTGGAGCCTGTAAATCTAAATCTGTCTTGTCATGGCCTAGTTATTGCAGCAATGACACTAAGCAAGGGCCCTGTAATTATGTTGGTAATATTGGATAATCACATTAGGATTCTCAGCTATGGTAAATCTGCGTAGGGCTAACTATGTCCCTGCTTTGCTCTTGCTGAAAATCTCACCCACGAGCTCTATAGGAGTTTGAGCCTTTGTTTTACCTGGGGAGGGGTCCTTTCCTCTGGTCGATACGCTAGATGCTCATTTAAAGTTTGTCTGGTGGTATTTTAAGACTAGAGCTTAAGCAGCGCAGCAGCTGGAGCTGTGAGAGCTACTGCTTTTTTTTCCAGTCGGTGGTGAGAGGAGTTTCTAAAAACCAGGGTTTCACGTGCACACCTTGGGCTTTCTTTGCAGTTTTGAATGCAGATCTCTGCCTTGAGGGGTGTGTTGTCTGATCACTGGGCAGGACTGGAGATACCTTTGTAACTAGGGGGGGTTTTTTAATGTGTTTGTTTGTTTTTAAAAAATCTTTTTCTTTCCTCCCTCCCACTAAGTCAGTTGTGCAGCAGTTGCATTTTGTATCGGGCACAAAGCTGATGCAGATGCTGGGCTTTCTGTGCCCAGCAAACTTGCTCAGCATGAAGCTGCCCGACAGATGGGTGCTGGCCAGCCGTGGAGGCTCCGCTGCTTTTAAGCCCATAGAACATGCGAACTCTATTGCTTGTATGTGCAAATTTACTTTGTGGAGACCAATTTTTTTTTCCAGCTCAAATGTGAGCTACATGGAGAATTTCTTGCCGCTTAAAATGATTATCATTGGTGGGAGAGATGCCTAAACCTGAAGACCTCTGGGGCTGTTGGGCTGCGTGTGTAATTCGCTCTGCCATAGGCTGGCTCTGTGAAATGGAGGGTTGAATGTGAATTTATGACCTGGTGTTGGCATGAATATAAACTGGGTGAACTGCTACTCTGATTTCCCAGCACTGCTTTCCTCTGGCAGCAGAACAACCCTGTGAAGCCTCAGCCTTTGGTAAGAGGAAGAGACTTTTATACGGTCCTTGCGTGCTCTGGAAGGAGGGAACGTGGGTTAGTGATTTTATGTGGCTGCTGCCCCAGCAAAGTTTGAGTATTCAAGAGTTTGTCCTATGCCAGGAGGATGCTATCCTTGGATAACTTGATACGCAACCTGTGTCCGTGTTCCTCGTCTATTTTCTTTAGTTAAAGTAACCCTAGAAATATTTATAAAATGAGAAGCTGCATTTCCTGTAAGATCAGTTTAACTCTGAGCTTTCTTGACTATGTACAGCTGTACCACTGTTACAGTCTTGGAGTATGGTCACTATTAAATTCCTGACCTTGTTGCAAATATACCTGCTTAGCAAATTTTCCATCTGCTTAGTATCTCATCTGGAGAGATGCAGGTTTCAGCTGATTCTCCTGATATTTGTGCCTGATTCGGGTTTCCTGTCTCAAAATGCTAGGTGTCCTTTAGGCCTTATCTAGGTGCCGTCTACTTTCCCTGCAGATCTGAAGCTCTGATTTGCTCCTATAGCCACTTAAAATGGTCAGAACGTGGATGAAATTTGAGTGATTGTGACCATTGCTACTTACACAAATGAAGCTCTTTCAGCTGGAATTAGTGGTTTGCTTTTTTTTGTCTTTGCCCTCAAGATAACTTTTAAATGTTCAGACTATTTAATTGGCGGTTGATGTTTCAAGATCTGGTTTGATAAGTTTCCCAGAGCAGTTCTATCTCCGCTCCAGTAGGAAGCCTTTTAAAGTGCTGTTTAGGAGCAGTGGAAGCAGCTCAGAGGAACAGACGAAGCCACAACTGAGAACTTAGTGAACCGTCAAGAATCTGTACTGATTTTTGTTTTGTTTTAATGGTGTTTAACTCCCTGTACAGGTGAACGTGGTGAGGTGAGACACTGAGAGCTGTATCTTTCCATGAAGTGAGCCTTGGAGCTTCCCAGGGACTGCTCCTGTGTGTGAAAGGAAGCGTGGTACTTTGTTTTCTGTTGTCTCATTTGCTTCTTAGCAATTAGGACTGCATGGATAATAAGGACTTGTATCTTCGTGTCTTAGAGCCCTTGAGCTGAGGAAGAACGCCTGCAGTACTGTACAGGTACAGAGACCCTGCTTTCTACTCTGCAGAGACCACTGGTTTGTACTCCTGAGATGTAGAGTTCATCTTGCTAGCCTGCTCCAAATACCGCTCTAGGAGATGCTGGGGCAGGCCTTTTAGATTGAAGTAGTCCCTTAAACTTGGCACTGTTGTGCTTTAGCATAAGTCAAGTGACTTTAAAAAAAAATTAAACAAAACCCAACTAAGTAAAGCTTGTTATTTCCTTTGAGGTAGAAAATCTTGGCTGAGAGCAGACCTGTTTAGTTTAGCATTATTATCTGCTTTTCTCAGCCGGAGAGTCTGTTGGCAGGGGATAAGGGGTTTTGTTTTGTTCTTGTTCAGAACTGGATTCTGGTTTATACCACACACGTGCACACAGAAACACGTACCACTTGGAGTTAGGGGAACTTGGGTGTAGCGAGACCAGGAGAACCATATTCAGGCCTTTCTGGTTCCACAGAGGTTCCTGCTTCGTCTGTTGTCTGTGTAGCATGTCCTGCATTTCAGCCCTCCGTTCTCACTGCCACCTTCAGAAAGTCATTCAAGTAGCACTCGTAGCTGTGGGCTTGTGTGCATGAGCCTGTTCTGTTTCATAGAAACGTAGACTGGTTTGAGTTGGAAGGGATCTTAAAGATCATTGAGTTCCAACCCCCCTGCCCTGGGCAGGGACACCTCCCACTAGAGCAGGTTGCTCAAAGCCCCA
>JAOXNO010000016.1:494628-505456 GCA_028565335.1 Limnodromus scolopaceus
TTCTTGACTTTGAGGGTGGCAGAGCCCTGGAAGAGGCTGCCCAGAGAGGTGGTGGAGTCTCCTTCTCTGGAGACATTAAAACCCGCCCTGGACACGTTCCTGTGGGACCTGCTTTGGGAAGGGGGTTGGACTGGGTGATCTCCAGAGGTCCCTTCCAACCCCATATCATTTTATGATACTGTTTTGGTTTCACAGGGCAGTTTGCAGTGGATAGTATTTTATTGTTAGAGATGTGTAGCTGTTGTTAGAAGATTGTTTCTGATAGATTGTCTTCTAAAATGAAGTGGAAGAGAGTGAATTTTGAATTATTTGGAAATGTGAAGTTATGAAAATGCATCTGATTTCAAATTCACTGATGGATCTTTCTGCTACAGATACACTACGTTATCATATAGAGCACCAGAAATGGTCAACCTCTATAGTGGCAAACTTATTACTACAAAAGCAGACATATGGGTACGTATAAAAACCATTTACCATCCTACAACCAGGCTGCAGCTTGCTTTCATTACCATGACGACAAGGGAACTTTCTGGCTGGGGCTAACCTAGTTTCCATAAGAGACTGGACAGTTTCTGAATAAAGAGTTCCTCTGCTTGACATTTCTGATGAGTTACTGCTGAGCAGGGTGGCTTGGGGATAAAACATGGTTCTTTACACGCTGCCTCCCATGTGGTTTTAATTTAAAGATGTATGAAATTCCAGGGTTGAACAGTGCAAACCTGTTTTCATGTCCTAAGAGTTAAAACAGAAACTTTAGAGCATTGTGACTTCTTGTGCCTGGGTTGTGTTGCAAGCATGGGAAATCAAAGTTACTGCTCAGAATTCAGTAGAAAAGAGATAATAGACTTTCCTGCAGGAACAACAGCGTCCTTGTCCTGGGCAGCGTCACGCAGGTTGGAGCAGTCAAACCTGGCCAAAGACCACGCTTTTGCACTGCAGTGTCTAAGGATGGGTGGGATCTTGCCACGCGGCTCGTATTGAGAGCGAAATGCAACGGCGGTGTAACCCGTTACTGAGAACCCGACGGAGGATGGAAGGCTTCCCTTTAGTTGGGATGGAGATGAAAAAAGCTCGGTGCTGTTTGTAGTGTAGTGGCAGCTCAGCAAATGGGATGTGTTTAAAATGCTAATTCAGAGCACGTTTGTATGGATCATGGAGTCCTGAGCTAGGAAGTAACAAGGCAGAAGCAGTATAAGGAGAGTTTTAATGTATTCTCAATAGCTCCAAATCTGCATATACAAGAGGGGAAAATTGCTGGCATGACATCTGCTGGGAAGAGTCCTCTGTCCTCTGAGCTCCGCTCGCCATCAGCGGTGCAGAAGCTCCCGTGGGGCTCTCTCATCGCCGAGTTCAGCAGGAGGTTTGTAGAACCAGGCCCCCCCCAACCCCGTACCAGTGCCGGGTCACTCGCCTCGGTGTGCCGGACCTGGAGAGAGAAGGTCACAGCTGTAACAGCGTGAAAAGACTCGCGGGGCCTCAAAGGCAGCCAGAGGAGAACCTGGCATTTGCACTCCTTCCCGTGATAATGGGGAAAGCCTCGAAGGGCGCTCTCCTTCCCGGCATGGAAGGAATTCTGTTCTAGTGACCGCTGAGCACTTCCCGAGGAGCGTGTGGTGGGGTACACAGCGGGGCTCCGCTTCAGGGCCATGTCCCGCTTGTAACCTCCCTTTCCTTAAACCTCGCCGAGGTTATCTTAACCCCGAGCGCAACTTAATTGTGAAATCCTATGGCAAAAGATGTAAGCTGACGATGAGTTGCTTAGGATTAGGAAATGTCTCCCCCTCTCCCCTCTGAGGTGGTGGGAGTGTTTCATAATTAGCCCTTTGTGCAAAAATTGTATTTTCTTTTGAAATAGGTGGTGGTTCTTGCTGTCAAAAGCAGCACGGAACTAGATGGAAGGGTGATATAACCTGGCAGCCTGCAGACTTATTTGTGTATCTCTCCCGGGTACATATATTTATAACGGTTGAAAGGCTGTTTGAAATTAAGCTTGGAAACAGTTTGGATTTTTTTTTTGTCAAAATAAATGTATTAAGGATGATAGTTACCATTTATTTTTGCTGTTACTTTGCTTTTTCCTGCCAGCTGTGGAGGAAGCAAGCTTTGCCTGTTTAATGATGTGGAGGGTTACACTGGGTGCAGTGGTGTGCGGAGCTTGGGTGGGGGAGCTGATGATGATACTCGCGTGACCCCCCAGATTACAGTATCTCAGCATAAAGAGGGGAAGCTCTTAATGTGTTTATCTTCCCACAGAGCTGTGTTTTTGAGTCAGTCACAGGCCCGATGTCATGCGGGACCCCTCTAGTAGGACAAGCCAGAGCCCTTTCCCTGTTATCCGCAGCGATATTTGAATTGTACTGTTCCCTGTTTGGCTTCTGTCTGCTAAATCCTTTGCCCTGTTCTCTCTCCCCAGGCCCTGGGCTGTTTGCTGTACAAGCTGTGCTACTTCACCTTGCCATTTGGGGAGAGTCAGGTGGCAATCTGTGATGGCAATTTCACCATCCCGGATAATTCTCGGCACTCGCAAGACATGCACTGCCTCATCCGTGAGTGTCTGACGCTGGTATAATCTACTTCCACGGAACAAAAATAATAGTAGACATGTTTTGTTCTTATATCCCTGCTCCTACAGTAAAGCGGTTAGTGTTTCTCTTCTTTTTAGAGATTTGCTTGCACGTAGGGGTGGATAAAGTGATCTTTTAGTAGCTTAGGAGATCACCCTTCGAAAGAAGTGATGATGAAGAGGTTTCTGTTTGGCTGGGCTGTAGTGGACTCTGTGGAAAGGCAGGAAAACAGACAACCATTTGGTTTAAGAGTCCTACAGAAACTTGCACAATAAGCCTTTTTATGCAGAAACATATTTCGCCACTAATAAATCTATTTGGATAAGGAACTGAAAAGAACCACAGTGACTTAGACTGGCGATAAGAATTCGTCTTCTGTGAATTGAGAAACAGAACTGAAATGATTTATAAATAACCCACTGACTAGAGTGAATGTGTAATTAAGGGTACAATGCCACTACTCTTGGCAATGCTGGGGCAGCGCTCTTGTTTTCAGCACAGCATTTGATTTTTTTTATTTTGATTTTTTTATTTCCTAGCCACAGTCTTGACTAACAGAGTTGGATGTGTTTGCAGAGCAGCCTGGTGTTTTCTTTCCTGATGTGGTGGCATATATGCAGCGGTGTGTGTGGCTGGCCTGTCTCCCTGCCCCACTGACACACTGGGGGTGGATCGAGCTCTTTTCCTGCGGATTCACTTGGAAATGCAGAAATCGAAACCAGTGCTGTTCCCTGACTGGGCAGGCTGCATTTCCCCTCCTTGCCCCAGAACCTCCGATCGATAGCAGCTACAAATTGTTCCTAGCTGTATTGGAAAATATCTCCCAGTCCCTCCTGACTGTCTGTCTTGCCCCTTTCTCTCTGCCCCGATGATGAGCTCAGCCCTGCCAGCGCCGACTGGGTGTTTGGAAAAGGCAGGGCACCCTGGTGGCACCTGGTGATACCAGCTGGAGCTCTGCCACAACCGCCTTGTGTGAATCTCTCTGTTCCATTGCTCTGATGTTAGTGTCTCTGTCTTTTAAAGGGTATATGCTTGAGCCAGACCCTGATAAGAGACCCGATATTTATCAGGTCTCCTACTTCGCATTCAAACTGGCAAAGAAGGAGTGCCCAGTCCAGAACGTCCAGGTGAGTGGCGAAGGAGCGGGCTGATGTAGAGCTTTGTGGGAGGAGACCTTAGGAGTGGCAACTGGTGAATACTGGGCATCCTGCTATATTCTGTCAGTGGTTCCCCAGTTTTGTAATTAATTAGCAAGATCTGTTTTTTCTCTTCTTTTCTTTTTTCTTTGGGGTGGGGTCAGGAATCAGGGCTTTATCTCATACCTTCTTTGCTTCTGTTTGTCCCTGATTTACCTCCTCACCCAGTTCCCAGTGTGAGGCCAACCAAGAGATCTTGTGCATGTGAACATGGAAAACCAGGCCATGCTTGTGAAACCGATTTGGTTCCCAGGCACATTCATCACAGCGTGTGTAATTCGTGCTGCAGTTGGTTTTAAACAGCGGTTTTGTGTCTGCCGTCTGGCTGGGACGAGCCAGCTTTACAGCTCAACTACCCCAGACCCCACACCACCATCTGCCCTTTCTTAGTGTATCCTTATAGACCTCAATTGAAAATTGAGTTGACAAGAATTTTCTTGTGGTGCTATGGACATCTGTGACCTGACATTTTATTTTGTTATTGCCAGGTAAAAAGAGACCTTTTTTTTCCATGTTATTTATAAAAAATACATGGGTTTGGTACTATTAGGCCTGTATTTTTTATAGCAGCATTAATAAGTATTGCTGTTATAGTCCCCAGGTTTTCTTAAAAATACCCAGGTTATGCTATGAAGCTTTGTGTTCAGATTCCACATGTAGTAAACAGTCAAAAAGCTGAACTGTGAGACTCTCCCAAACTGCTGTCTCCTCATGACGTGAACATTGGGCGCTTTGTCCCGTGTCCAGCATGAGGTATAATTGCTTTGGCCATCTCCCAGTCTTCCTGTTTCATTGCAATGCTTTTGAAAAATATTACTCTGGCTTTGTTTTCCGCCCTCAAAATACAAAATGTGATGTTTTTGGGATCTGCAGAACTCTCCAATCCCCGCTAAACTCCCAGACCCAGTTAAAGCAAGTGAAGCTGCTGCAAAGAAGAGTCAACCAAAGGCCAGGTAACCACGTGTGCATTGTGCTCAGCCCTCTCTCTTTATTGTCTGCTGTGTTTCTGCTGTTTATTAGGAAAGATGCTGGGTGTATTTAGCTTTTGGGCTTACACTTACGCGGAGACAAACACTGTAGTCCTGAGGCTTCTGCTTCGATGACATAAATAGCCATTGATCTGAAAGACAGAAAATGCAGGTATTAGGGGAAGTTTTTCTGCAGGAGGAGGGTGTGGGACTTGGGCGATACTTGGCCTGACTCGACAGCTAGGCGTTGTGTACCGAGGACACTGCTTGACTGCAGCACTTGAAGTCCATGCACTTGGATGAATTCACTGTGTCATCCATCCGGGGGCAGCACCCGGGAGCCGAGGCAGGGAAGGACTGCGGCTCTCCTGCAGTGGGCCTGGATCGGTCCCAGAGAATGTGAGTCTGCTGAGAAACCGCACCGGGGACTGCTGCTCTTTGAGTTTCACCCTTGGCAGATGATAACCCAACCCAGTCATTACTGTACAAAATTGCTGGGATTTCTGCAAGAGTCCTGTAATTTCTTTGGGGGACACACACATGAAAGCCCAAGCAGTCTCCATCTGAAGAACCCAATTAGTGGGGAAACCGCTGTACTGCCGTCGTGTTTCTCCTCCTCCTGCTTTCTCTGCTTATGATACTGGAATGGAGACTTGTAAATTCTGTTGTACCTTATTCTACTGCAGTGAAGAAGTGAGCAGTACAGCAGCGGGCACTCCAAACCCGGCAGTTTTCTTCAGACTCTGAAATAGGGCATCTGTCCTTCTGTCTGTCAGTCCCAGGAGTCTGCTTTGTTTGTTGTTATAATTGAGTGCAGTTACCCTCGCCGAAGTAGAACAACTTGATATCTAACAAGCAGATGTATCTGCAGAAGGGCAGGGTGGTGTCTGGCTTCCTGGCTCTGTTGCTGTGCATTTTTGGAGCTCAGTAGATACTGAGCAGAGATCAGAAGAGGTCCAATGCCCTGATTCTGGGGTAGATGTACTAAAGTTAAGGCACTTCGAAAGATGGCAACTTAGACAACTCTGCCCAAAGGTACCAGCTGCTCTTAAGCTAATTTGTTATGTCCTTCATCTGCTCATCCAGCACTTTAAGCGGATTTAAACAATATGTTGCAGCAAATATTTGAATGAGTTGAGTGATTTTGACAAGTTCCAGCTGTCCAACGGGAGAACATGCCGCAATTGGCAAAGAAGTCAAAATGATAGAGTTGGGTTAATTGCTGTGGATGCATCCGTTAAGTTTTACTGTACTTGCACTTTTCTGAAAAGAGCCAGCGTGTGTGTCTGGACACACACAAGTGTTTCACCTTTAGCAGTATGAGACTGATAAAGTATGGATGAGTTTTTAAACCCCTCCTGTGTGTTGCACGCACCAACTGTCCGGCTATTGAAGACTCTGTTCTTACTGCTCTTCCTTTTATTCCTTACCTTATTTTATAGGCTGACAGATCCCATCCCTACAACAGAAACTTCCATAGCACCCCGCCAGAGACCTAAAGCAGGACAGACACAGCCCAACCCTGGGATTTTACCCATTCAGCCAGCCCTGACGCCCAGGAAGAGACCCACTGCTCAAGCAGCCATTCAGCCACAAGGTAAAACAGCGTTCCCTGTGCGGTGCCCTCCTGCCGAGCACCCTGTACCTCAGGGCTGTGGTGCACGTTGGTCTAATGGATCCGTATTGTGTTTTTTGCCTCCCAGTTGCAGGACCTGCTGCCCTGGGCAGCGGGCAGCCTTCACTCCCTGCCAGCGTCCCCCAGCAAAAAGCAGCCCCTCAGCAGACTCCGGCGCAGCCACAAGCCAAGCAGGCGCCGGCTCCGCAGCAGACCTCGCAGGCACAGCCCCAGGTCCCTTCTACTCAGCCACAAGCCACACCTCAGCACCAACAGCAGCTTTTCTTGAAACAGCAGCTTCTGCAACAGCAGCAGCAGCAGCAACAGGCTGCATATTACCAGCAGCAGCAGCAAATGATGCAAGCTCAGCAGGTGGGTGTGTGACAGCGTTTCTAGCATGTTTCCTGTGCTAGAGGCCTGCAAGGCCCTATCTTTGCATTTGTGGCAAGTTCTCTGTTTTTTTGGGGGGGGGAGATGCATTTTTTAGGCATTTTCCAATATGTCTCCAGTTCTCTAGCAAGAATTTTTGCTGGGCAAGGCTGGCATTTTTAACGGTCAGTGTGGAAGGCCTTCAGATAGTTTTGTCAAGCACAAACAGAAAATGAGCAGTGCTGGTTAAGATTTTACAGCTCCCAAGTGTTTCAGGGTCTTGAGGTCAATGCTCAGCCGATGAGCAGAGGGGTACAATTCCTCTTCTGCTTTCTGTGATCCAAGAAGCCTGGCACACCTTTTCAGCAGCAAGGTTCAGGTCTGGTTTTGTGGTAGACAGCGATGATGGGGAGGCCTGTGAACACATGATGTGTTAGACGGGATGTGTCGAGGTGACAGACTCGTGTGTGTAACTGAGGTGTTTATAGCAGCACAGATCTCTGCTAAAGCGTATTTAACAGCTGAAGCAAAGGGACAGTAAATCTTCCTATCCTGGGGAAAGGTCTAGAAATGATAAAAATGGAGAAAGGAGACTGGGACCACGGGGACAGTCTGTGCTGTGGGAGCCCCTTTATGGGTAGATGTACCACAGAAGGGATCTAATGTTAGACCAGAAGGCCATTTTCCACCACTCCTTTGCTGTGACCCTTCCTGAGGCTGGCCCCGAGTTCTGGTCGTGGTACCCCAGTCCCAGCTGCATAGCAAGAGGCTCAACAACTGGTTTGTTTCCCAGTTCCCAGTGATGCAGCAAGGAGCGCCAGCGCAGCAGCAGATGATGCAGAATTATTACCAGCAGCAGCAACAGCAGCAGCAGATGATGGCCCAACAGGCAGCAATGCAGCAGAAGACAGCAGCAGCAGCCGCTCAGCAAAAGCAACAAACCCCGGCACCACCGCAGCCGTCCCAGGCTCAGCCGAGCACGGCCCAGCCAGCGCAGCCGCAGGAGCAGGTAGGAGCCTCGTGGGAAGGGAGGGGGACAGCGGGATTAGAAATGCTGGCAAGTGTTCTTCTGCTAAGTCCTTTATACCAGGAACACCCCAGCAGGGCAACTGGATTCTTGGACCAACAGAGCCCAGGTAACGGATGCTCTAGGGCCTGCTAGCTCCTAGTGCTTCATGGAGTGGTTTGGATTGGAAGGAACCTTCAAGATCATCCAGTGCCACCCCCTGCCCTGGGCAGGGACACCTCCCACCACACCAGGTTGCTCAAAGCCCTGTTCAACTCAGCCTTGAAACCCCTCCAGGGATGGGGCAGCCACAGCTTCTCTGGGAAACCTGGACCAGGCTCTCACCACCCTCGCAGCAAAGAATTTCTTCCCCACATCTCAGCTCCATCTCCCCTCTTTCAGTTTAAAGCTGTTACCCCTCATCCTATTACTGAGTCACAGATGTTGGCACTAACCTTGCTGTCTCAGAGACACGTGCAGTTGTTTGAACTGCTCTTTCCAATGGGTTGCTGTACTCTGGAGTTGTGCTCTGGGTCCGTAGAAGGAAGATGAGTAGATCATGAGCAGAAAGCGGATCACAGAATCATAGAATCATTTTGGCTGGAAGAGACATTTAAGATCATCAAGTCCAACCATTAACACAGCACCCCCAAGCTACCACTAAACCATGTCCCTCGGCATCACATGAGAAGATATAAGTAGCTGCTTAATGCAGCTTCTCTCTATCCCTCCCCTGATAAGGTGCCTCAGAAGATGTGTGATAAACTCTTTAAAAAATTATTTGTACTTAACATACCAGGATGGGCAGCAGGCAACAGAACTACTTCATGTTGGTGCTGGTTTGGAAAACTTCCCTCTTGTATTCAGGGCTCTGATGCAGAGGAAGGTGCGGGCAGTCTAGTTGTTTCTGGTGTTGGGATAACTTCTTTTTTCTTTAATGAATACTGTGGAAAGGAAACTTTTCAAAGTACCGTATCTAAAAATAAATGAATAAAACATCAATTTGGTAATCATCTGAACATGCGTCTAAAACAAATGCTCTTTCCTTAATGGAGAGTACAGCTGCGCAGCAGGGAAATAGAATCACAGGATCTTCATGGTTCGAAGGGACCTTTGAGATCGAGTCCAACCACAAAAAAATCCAACAAAACAAACCACCAACACAAAATAAAAAAAAAAACCACCCCCCACAAACAGACACAACCCAACAATCCTGGGCACTAGATCATGCCCTGAAGTGCCATGTCTATTTGTTTCTTAAATACCTCCAGGGATGGCGACTCCACCACCTCCCTGGGCAGGCTGTTCCAGTGCCTGACTGCTCTCTCAGTAGAGTAATTCTTCCTGATATCTAAGAAATCTTCCTAACCTAAACCTCCCCTCCTGCAACTTCAGACCGTTTCCTCTGGTCCTGTCATTATTCCCTTGGGAGAAGAGGCCAACCCCCACCTCTCTGTTGTAGAGAGCTCCTTTCTGTACGTACAGAACTCCTTCCTTGCTGTACAGCTCCTTTCAGGGAGTTGTAGAGGGCAATGAGGTCTCCCCTCAGCCTCCTCTTCTCCAAACTAAACATGCCCGGTTCCTTCAGCCTCTCCTGGTATGACTTGTTCTCTAGACCCATCACCACCTTGGTGGCTCTAGCAGGCTGTCCACAGCGTTAGAGGCAGAGGAGCTGTGCCAGGGGGCAGGATCCCTGTTGCCAAAGTGTTGCTGCAGTACATGTAGGAAGAAGCTGTGCCCTTTGCTTTTATTCCCGTGCAATCCCATCAGCTCTTGCTTGTTTTTGGGAGCACAAAGGGATGTCCCTGACCATAGCTGTTGTGTTGGAAAGAAAGCGTGTGCAGGCACCGAGGAAGAGGAGGCTGCCCGTTACTTTGCTGTCCCAGGCTGCACGTGTGCAAAGCAAAGTGTCTGATAACAAACCACCTCAGGTACACAATATTTGCCTCCAACTAAGGGTCAGTTTGTGCTTCCTTGTTCATGAGTTGCCGGTTATTCAGGACCTAATTCATCTCTTGAGCACGCTTCCTTTGAAGTGACATCAGGAATTAATTTGACTAATAAACTCCAAAAGCCAGTGACCTGAGCAATGCTGGGGAAGCGTTGTTTGCTTTGCTCTCTGAGTGTCTCAACGCTCTGTCACGTTCACCCCTTTTGCTTTTGTAATAATTTTCAGCCCTAAGCTGATTGTTGAGGTTGGTGACAAGCTTGGAGCTGTTGTGTTCTTGGTCTTGTTATTGATTTACTGAATGACCTGGGGCAAGTCAGTTTATTGAAATTGGTGGGAGATCATCAATACGTGCACACAAGTCTTGGATGGCACCCATTATTGCCCGGTTCCTTTTGGAGGAGAAATGCCTGAAATGTAGTATTGAAGTGCATCTCTAGAGAGCTTTGCTGTGACTCACTAGCACAAAAACAGTCTTAATTTTATTAAATCAGCTGGATTGAAAATTAGCCTTATCCCTGCAGAAGGCTGATTCGAATGGACGCGTCTGGACACTCTTCCGCTCCTGCAGCAGTGAGGAGGAGAAATGCAGTCGCCGGCTTCTGTAAAAAATGATAGTGAGACGTGGTCTCTGCAGAGCAGAGTCTCTGAGCAGAAGATACCAAGCCAGGACCTGTCAAAACCTTTCACGATGCAAGATTTTTGCCTAATAAGCCTGGCATTCATTTCTGTGCCCTTTTATTTCTCGGCACCGAATGTAGCGTTCTGCAGTGACCTATATAGCGAGACCTAAGGTGGGTGCAGCAGAAGCAGCCAGGTCCGTTTGCTTCCCAACCGCAGTGAATTAGTCTGCCTGAAAATACCAGATGAAAAGCAAGACAGGTACCCGCTTGTTTGTCTTGCCCCACTGTAGTCAAGCACCACACTGCGGATGTATCTCTCTTCTCATTGCCCTCTTAGGTCTCTGCAAGTCTTTAATCACAGAATTACAGAATGATGTTGGGTTGGAAGGGACCTCTGGAGATTATCTTGTCCAACCCTGTGCCAGAGCAGGGTCACCCAGAGCAGGTTCCACACGACCATGTCCAGGGGGTGTTTGAATGTCTCCAGAGAAGGAGACTCCACCACCTCTCTGGGCAGCCTCTTCCAGGGCTCTGCC
>JAOXNO010000016.1:519638-544857 GCA_028565335.1 Limnodromus scolopaceus
GGGGTTGGACTGGGTGATCTCCAGAGGTCCCTTCCAACCCCATGTGATTCTGTGTGAGTGTCTTAGACCTGAATCTCTAAAATGGGCATACATTCCCCATGTACATACATGTCACTTCACAGCTTACAAACTCCAAACCCCATCTGAAACTGTCCAGCTCTGAGTCAATCCATAATTTTCCCCCCACTTGTGTCCCGTGCCTTGCTACCCTGGATTAATTGATTTCAAACGCTGGTTTTGGCAGCTGTGCTCTGGGTGGTTCCCTGGTATCGTACCGCTTCCCTTCGGGCAAAGGACCTGAGCATGTTCCTCAGCCTCTTGTCCTCAAGTCTCTCTCTCTCCTCCGTTGTGTTATGTTTTCCCAACGTGCTGTAATCAGTTCCATCCTTCTTAGCCCACTTTTGATAGCGTTTACGCCTCTTTTTGTTGCCAAGCCCCTGCTCCCAGCCTCGGTTCATCCAAGGAAGAAGCCCCTCTCTGCGCGGCTGAGAAGCCCAGGTGGTGCCTCTGCTGTCGGGGGGTCGTTTGCTTTGGCAAATCCGACCTTTAAAACTGAGTAATCCTCACAGAGGTGAGAAGGTTTCAGTACCTTCAAGGCTGCTGTCTCCATCAGATTTTTCCTTTCAGTTGACCTTCTTCAGGCCTTTGATGATAGAACAGCTGCCTCTTGGGTGGCTTTTTAGGTTTCCTTCCACCTCCTGGTTGCTTTTGTGTGTTGGCTTGTGAAGTTTTTCGTGGGGAGCAGAATTTGTCCTGCTTTGAATGAGTAGCTCCAAAGCTGCTAGGCTATTTTATTATTTATATAGGGCAATAAAAAAGATTATAAAAAAGAATATAAAAAAATATTATTGCTGTGTATGTAACAGTGCAGCTTCAGCTTTTCTTTGGCTTTCTTAGCGTGGTAAGTCTTTTATACAGCAGTATTCCAGAGCCTGTGCTTTTGTGCAGTTATGGTCATGTTTTCTTTGGATAATAAATAATAACACCAGCCTTTGAACTCAAAACATAAAATCTAGATGTAGATATTTCGTAAAGGTGTAACTGTGGCCGAGGCACAGCTCATTCCGGTGGTAGATTATAAACACAGTCATTTGGACAAGTTGAAATGGCCGGATTTGTCCGTGGGGAGCAAATTTTGTCCGTGTTGTTCTACTGAAGGTGGTTACTTCTAGCAAATCCTGAAAATGTGCCTTATCTTGTTCTGTGAAGAAACCCTGGTGAAAACTAAATAATTAAGTTCATTTTTGACAACCTGGTTAGTATGATTGTGAAATCACTCATCCGCCAGATTAATAATTGAGACTAACTTTTTGCCCAGGCTATCTGAATTTCTTTGTGAAGGATAGTGGGAACCACAGGAGTCATACTGCTGAGAATGACATCTTTGATTTGAAACCTGAGAGTTGAAATAATTAATTGGTAACTAGACAGCTGTTTAACCCAAGGGCAAGTTCAGATGGCTGGCACTGCACTGTCTCAGTGATTGCTGGTTTTGCTTAAGCTCTCAAGGACTGCAAGTATTCCATTCTTGAGCAAATATAGGTGGTGCATACCAAGCTCTAGCATGTTGGCCTTCTGGTCATCTCTGCTGTTTCTTCTCATTGTACAAAGACCAACAAAGAGCTTCCCGACAGAGGAAGGTGAGAAGGGAAAAACTGCAGGTCTTCCTTTCCCGGTCTTCCTTTCCCGGTCTTCCTTTCTTTAAATTTGATTTTTTCAGTGGGTCACGTTAGGCTTTTGTGCTTTGGGTAGGAGTGACAGAACCGCAGGCTGTTTTCCAGTGGCTCCTCAGGGAGAGCAGCTCACGGTGGGTGAGGATGCCCTCGATTGTCTCGGATGACCATGGCCAGCTGGTGAATAGCTGCCCTCAAATAGCTCAGTGATAGTGTTACTTGCACACAAAACTGCGCAGGTGCTTTTCTGAGGCTGACACACTGAACTAAGCACCTGATTAATGTTGTCTTTTCTTGTTTGTTGTTTTTTTTTTTTTTTTTTCTTTTTTGCCTTTTCTCTGTTGCCTGCCTTCCTCCTTTTACTGCTTAACCCAGAAAAACTGATTGAGGGACTCAAATCTCCTGAGACTGCGCTTCTGCTCCCTGATATCCTGCCTCTTGCTGACCCCTTCGGTAGCACGTCAGACGCTGTGAATGGTAAAAATAACCTCAGGGCACCTCCTCCCTCTGTCTTTCATGGCATGTCTTGTCCCGCATGGTAACTCTGCGTGTTTCCCCCTGCCCCGGGCTCTCAAAACAGCCACTGATGTTGGTGAAACGCAATGATATGGGAAGTTATGGATTATGCTGAGACAAATCTCCCTTTTCCCCGTGAGACTAGCATCTGAGCAGCAAAGACCTGGTATTTGCATTTAAAATCTAGATTTGGCACAGTAACATGGCACGGTTGGGCCTTTGTGTGTTCTTCTGGTCTCGGTAGAAGAAAGTTAATTGCTGACTGAAAGTGAAGATGCAAAAAATCCCTCCATCTCTGCTAAAGACTTTGTGTGTAACCCTGGCCCAGGCAGTGAGCCTGCCAGCTCTCCACTGACCCTCAGCGGGACGGCATTGCCTTTGACCTGGGCCATATGCCAAGAATAATCCTGCTGGGCTGCCCTGAGTCCAGATCCAACAGGCTCCGGACAGTGTCAAGATCTCAGAGTGTTGCAGAGTCATATTTTGCCAAATGTACTAAAGACTAATAATTGCAGGCTGCAGTGAGTTGCAATCAGCTGCTGTGGTGGTTTTGGGTCCCACCAGGGTCCCCTGGCTCGCTGGTTGCAACCTTGTAGCTTTGAATAACAAGGTAAGAAATAAGTCACTTCTTCTTCTTCTCCCTTTCACAATTTTTGGCAGTTGTCTGAATATTCTTAGACAATGATCCTGCAAATCACAGGTACACACACTACTATGCAGACATTCATTAATCTCCCAGGTTTACCAGTTGGTCCATTTTTGGTCCCAGCGTTTGAGTGCATCCTTGTTCTTCAGCTTCTTGGTCATTACTGGTCTTTGAGTTGGAGGCGCAGCCGGGCGTTACACCTGGCTGGTGTGACTGACAGTTACCTTCCGTGTCTCTCCCCCTCCCCTTTATGATTTGTATAAAACCAAATCTTTCTATCCAGCCTTTGTAAACATCTCCTTTTTGTATCCACATAATGGACATCAGCATGAGATGACACTGGGGACCGGTGTTTGCAATAAGTTCCCAAACTGCAGTCCTTGCTCCGCTGGGCACTCAAAATGGAAAAAAAGATCCCACCTCTTGGCTTTTTACAAGCTTATGGGAAGGGCTCCCCAGAAGGTGTTTTAATGATCTGTTACTTCTAATGCAAGAGGACTCCTTAAAGGTCAGTGTTTTCCTTTTGCTGGAAAAGGCTCTTTGCAAAGGCCGTTTGCCCAGCCCCAGGCCTCCTGCTGCCGGGCAGGTGTTAGTGACCTCCCATTCCAGCCTCCGGAGATTTCAAATTGGGCTTGCACAAATTAAAATAAAATATAAAAAAACCAACCAACCAAACCCAAAAAAACCCCAAACCACAAAAAACCTCAAACCCAGCAAACACTAACGTGTTACAGTCTTCCCTTGTGATTAAATTAGCGTTGCTCTAAGTTCAGCCTCCTGTTGTTGCCAGTGTAGCCGACACCTATTAAAGGGTCACTAAAGGATTCAGACAACTGCTGCCTCGGTTCCTACTTGTGCTGTGTCTTGCAAACTAACCTCTGGCTTCTTCTCTGCTCCGGTATTTTGTGCGTTTGGAAAGGAAAACCCGACGTAGCTGTTGAGAGTCTCATACCGGGCCTCGAGGCTCCATTGCCCCAACGCCTTGTGTCACAGACCGAGTCGGTTGCCTCCAACAGAACAGGTTGGTGAGGCAGGAGGGTGCTGGGGTGGGGGGATGCATCACGCCGGTGTGGGCTGTGGAAATCAGAAAGCACCGTCTGCTTGAACATAAGCATCTCTGCTGCTTTTCCCACCAGTGTAAGCTGGGCTTGTGTGTCTTGTAAGTGGGTGCTGTGTGTGGTTCCTTGAAGGCCATCGTTGCTCACCTCCCTGTGAGAAACTGTGGTGCTCCCTCAGCCCACCGTGACACACCTGCAGGTGCCAGGGTATTGCTCCAGTGAAGTGCTTTTGAAATCTGGAGCAGTCACTGGTTTTGGTCTGTTCCGTTGGGCCATACTCATAAGCAATTCGTGTCCCTCCTCACTGTGAAGGCCTTTACCTGCCCGCTTCTGCAGGAGATGGGCTCCACCTCTTCTCCGAGGTGAAATAGGCACCGCGCTTTGTTGTGCCGGAGTGTTTTGCAACCCTTCCCCTCCCCTTCGCTCCCCCGGCTTTAACCTGTCTCTCGGGGGGGGATTTCGTTGTTGCACCCTCAGCTTCAGGGGGCAGTCAGCCCCGGAGAACATGTTCGATGTTGCTAAAGGTGTTGGGGATCCCTCTGCCCTCACTGCAGAGCAGGAAGGAATGTTTTCCAGCGTGAAAAGTGGTGGCTTTTGTGCTGGCTTTGCATCGAAGCTCTCTTTGTGTATGAAGCGGGCGGGAAGGGGAATGTGAGAATATGAGTTAACGGTGTTTGTGTCCTGTTTAACGCTGCCGTGTGGATGGTAACCTGGATTCAGACTCTCTCACTGGGGAAGACTCTCTGCTTGACTGTTCTCTGCTTTCTAACCCCGCTGCTGACCTCTTGGATGAGTTTGCTCCCGTAGCTTTCGCAACTCAACCTCACAAAGGTAAACTCTCCCCCTGTCTCTTAACACCTACCCAGTCCCAGGACGCGGTCTTTACCGAGCGCGGGGTGAAGCTGATACCGATTTACACCACAAGATGCTCTGACCTGTATTCTGGTGGTGTTCCTTTTTCTATCCCCCCGCCCCAAGCCATTGTTTTGTTTTCTTCCCAAGCTGGTGAAACTTGGAATGAGTGTTGAAGTACTAAGGGGAAAAATATAGATAAAAGTATTCGGCTTGACTGTGAAGATGAGGTTTGCCAAGACAGATGGCATCTTCCGTGAGGCGGGGATACAGCAGAAGGAATACAGTCGGCTTAAAGGGTAGGCTTTTGTACACAGCCCTCCTTCAGGTCTGGAAGTGAGTGCACGTGGCCTCCCTTTTTGCACATGGGATGCGAGACCTGGCTTTCTGCTGCATCGTTAATTCTGGAGGGGAGCCTGGTAATCATCTATACCAGTGTCATGGGCTTTTGAAACGAAAGGAGGCGTGTGACTGAGCTCCTTCATCTAGAGAACGTTGTCCTTTCCAGAGGTTGTCAGGAGAAGGTTCTGGAGTCAAACTGCAGTGTCACGGCAAAGAGGAATGAAAGTCTAAGTGCAACATCCAACTGGAAAATGGAGTGGTTTTGTAAGCACACAAAAAAGCAGAGCTGGGGAGCAGAAGCAGACAACGTGTGGTGATTCCCAAGAGCTGCAGATCAGCCCTTGCGAGCGTGTCAGTATTTGAGCTGAAGTGGAATTGTGGAAATACCGTGCGGTGATCAGAGTTCTGTTCTCTTTCCACTAACAAGCAAGAGGAGGGGACCCTGCGAGGCTGGTCCGAACTCAGATGTTGCTTTATTTTTTTTTATTATTTTCCCTCTAAGCCGCAGGGCGTCCGGCTGAAATCCGGGCCCTCTCCACGCCGCGTGGCTGGAGTGGTGGCTCCGGAGCGTTCCGAAGAGCCACTGGCTGGAGTGAATTTTCCTGCTCTGCTCTTGCACATCCCCAGTGTGGGCTAAAGCAGTCGTGAGCGGTCCACGTGTCCCTTGGGGCCACTGCCAAACGTTAGTGGATGGCTCTCGCTTAAGCCAAGCCCGCAGTGAGTACTGGGTAGCGCACAGACACCCGGGTGAGAGGGGAGCCCGGGATTTCTGTGCTATTTATTGTCTTGAGAGGCCCAGAGCAGAAATGCTGGGTGCCCCTTGACGATGGGTTTTGCTTAGCTCGTTTGGTAAGTATCCCTATAGCAACAGAAACCGATCTCTCCTCAGAGGAATGGCTGTAAAAACAGTCTGTAATCAATTTTTACACTCGATGGCACTTCAAAATGAGTTTGTGTTTTTCATAGAGCTTTTGGGTTTAAACAAGCAGTCGTTGTAATTGCTCATTGCTATAATACACTTCCACGCCACTTTATTTTGAGTAAATGGCTTGAAATGTATGTCGAGCAGTTATTACTCCGTGTCTGGAACACAGCAAAGCCAAAATGTTGTTGGTGTGACTTAATGAAGAAATGAATTAACAGACTCCTGCTTTCCCAGGCTGCCCTGCTGCTCCCTTTGCAATGAGGAGGGTTCACGTTTGATGAGGAAAATGAGACTTCTGTTAGTGGGGTGGGGGGCCAAAATATCAAAATCTTCCAACGTTCATTTCTGCCTTCTTTTCAAACCCTGCTTTTACAGCTGTGGTCATTAACTCTACGTCTGGCTCAGGCTTTTCTTTTCAGTTGTTTTGTTTAGCCAGTCCTGGCTTTGGTGATGTGAAGCCCCTGTGGGGGCAGACGCTGCTGTCCGTGGGTATAACCAGCCTGTGGAGCTCCAGGGTATCACTGGGGCCAGGAGGGCTTGGAAGAGCAGCCACGGTCTGGGCATGGACATATGGATGCCATAGCATCCTTTCCCTTGTCCTTTACTGAGCTGTTTTCTGGCCTCTGAATTTTTGCTCAGCCTTCAGGATTCCTTAATTTGCATTTGCTCACTATGGCCCCAAGCCACGTGCACGTGAGAGGGGAGAATTCTTCTTCTGATGGTGAATATGTAGTCACTGAGGTGAGCTCAAACACTTCTGGAGTTTTGCCCGAACAGGGACACTCACCAGCCTTTCTCTCTCCTTAAGAAAGATGGTCGGTAATTGAGTAGTGCTCCTTCAGGAGCTTCTCGTAGAGCAAATGGAGCTGTGAGCGATTGTGTGCATAAATGGGCTGAGATGGAAGTAGCCTGTTTGTGAAGGCTCCCAGGTAGGTTGAGAAGAGCCACAAATAAGTAACTCCAGACACAGAGTGATGACAAGATGAGACTTTCTGTTAGGATGAAAGGTTTTTGTGGTTTTGACCTTTTCATAGGCTAGTCTTCTATAAAAATCCTGCAGGTTTTTCTGGGTCTGATCCTCCAGAGGACGGTGTATTTGCACAAGTGGCTTCTTGCATCATCTCCCACAAAACCTGTTAGCTTCTCTGTCAGCTTTGGGTGAAGAGCTGTTATTCATGATAGGAGTCAAACAGGAACGTTCCTGTTCCTTGTATGTGTCCTTGCTGGGCTTTCAGAAATATTTCACGTAGTAATTGAAGACCTGATTTTGAAAGATATTTTAGGTGTCTAAAGTAACAAATGGTGATGCACAGGGAGGGTGTGAAAGTCCCTAAAGGTATGTAATTGCCTGATAAGGCAGATGAATGTCTCATCTGCTGTGGAGATTGTTGAAAGTGCCTCCCACCAAGTGTCTAACTGCAGTTGACGTGGTTTGAAATCAATGGAATTAAGTGCCAGAACTGCTCTAGGGGCCTTCAAAAAATCGCTCTCGGGATCTAGTTACGTCTTCAGGCACTTAAATTCCTTGGAAATCTGACTTCATGTTGCGCTTCTTGTTTTATTACTCTAGGTGAAAGCTCAGGGGTTTTGTCTCATGTAGGTGACTGGAATTTCTTCTGTGTTATTTTTTCCCAGCCCTTTTCTTCTCCATGTGCATGAGAGCTGGTCACTGGAGAGCCTGACTGCGCTCTTGAACGGTACTAATATCTGACAGCCACTGGATGCTGACAGAGAACACCTTCAGCCCTTGGGAACTTAAGCCCCAGGCTTTTAGCACAGCTTTGAACTAAGGTTAAGCCTTCAGATTGGCTGAAGCTTGTTCTGGTTCTCATGACTTGGCTCACTTTTTGGTTTCTTTCCACCCCCCATCTCCCCTCCACTTTTGTATTTAATTGGCTTTCTTACTTCTTACCTTCTATACCAAAGACTTACCAACTTTATTTCACCCTTTAAATGAAACTCCTGCTACTAAACCCCGTTTCTGAAAGCGTAAAGATGTTCTAACACTTTTTTAGCAATTCTAACCAGCCTTCTCTGCTATCTTTGCTTCTTTTCCTTTTTGCTGTTTCTCCTTTCTGCTGCAGAAGATACTAACCTGATATCAGGCTTTGATGCTCCTGAGGGCTCTGAAAAAGTGACAGAAGATGAGTTTGACCCAATTCCAGTGTTGATATCCAAAAATTCACAAGGTAAGCCAGGATTTGGGGGTGAAAAGGGGAAGGAACAAAGGAAAAGTTGTGGGGCAGTGGTGCTGCAGCACATTTAAAGTCATTCAAATTGTAAACTGTAAGATACTGTCACTGTAGTGTTCAGTGAGCTTAGTCTTTCTCTGATTTACATTGGCCTTGAAATTTCTCTAAATTCTCTTGTGAGAAGGTTGCATGTCCAAAGAGATAGTACACATGAAGCCTTGCTGGGTCCCATGAAGTACTTTCTGCCAGGGAGGGCACACAGGTGGCTACAGTGCAAAGGAGAATTGCCTTCTCCAGTGTTCTTATTTACCTTTCAAGCCAGTAGAAGGGGGTCCTTTGACTTCTAAGTGACCTTGGCATGAGGCACAAGAAGAGGAGATGATGACAACCCTTTATAACTCTGAGACTCCTGCTGAAAGTGAGGTTTTGTCCCTTCCGACTCCGAAACGTGTCTTTCAAAGGTGCTTGTGGGAGCTGAGTGTGAGAAGTTTGGTGTACGACACCCACCTCCTTTGAAGCACTTGGAGCAGTCAGAGTCCTTAGGACAGAGGTTGGAAGGTTTCTCCTTTTACAGCATTCCTGTCACCTACATCCCGTTAACGTGGAGCCCTCGGTAGGGTTAGGTCTAAGCAGCAGCACTGTTTCCTTAAAAGAAGTCATCGTGCTGCATTTTGTAGCTCTTGGAGGGACAGGAGTAGGCAGGGGTTTGCAGTCAGTCAAATGGGTCTCCTCTCTGCAGTCACACTGTTGAAAAGTTTTGATTACAACTTTCCACATGTGAGCGTAGGTTTATAAACATCCTCCAGGGCTCCCTTTCTTTTGGTTTTGTTTTGGTTGTGGTTATTTTTTTTTTTTTTTTTTTTTTTTTAGTTTGATGGTAGAACTTTTTTGTTGGTGTTTTTGTGGTTTTTTTTTTTTTTTACTTCCCTAACTCCCCTTTTTGTTCTCAGCAGCAGTGTGCTGTACTAGCTCTGCATCTAGTGCTGGCTTTCAGAGACCGACACTCGTGAGAAAAAGTGCTCAGACGTTAGAAACTCTGCTCCTGCTGAAAGTCAGAAAGTTGGGCCAAAACAGACTCCCTTGAATAAGGAGGAGCATCTTTCCTTCAATGTGAAAGCACCAATTAGAGAAAGCCACAGGACAGCTCAGCTCTCCTTGAAGTAGCTGGCAACTCAAGGATGCTCTTAAAGCAGCAACTAGTTTTTGGTATCTAAAACTTTGACCAGTCCTTTCTATAAGGCTGTGAGAGCTCTTGTAATCCCTCTATAGATCCTTTAGGAAGGACAGAATTCTGCAGCTTGGATGAGAAACCTGGGAAAAAGAAACGTTTTGTAGAGATTTGTTGGCTGCTGCGATGTTTTTCCAGGCAGGGCCAGCGAGCTGGGTGTGGGGGGAGCGGGTGGAGGAGCGAGCAGGGGAATGTTGTTGCTATCACGATGAGAAAAGCTTGAGCAAATTTTCTGTTTTGCTTTGACTTTTTTCTTGCTTGCTTGCTCTTGAACATCTGAAACTGTCGTGTGTGTGTGTCCTGTTCAATACTGAATTCCTATCTCTCACACTTTCAGGTGGGCATTCTAGAAACAACAGTGGAAGCTCTGAGTCCAGTCTTCCCAACATAGCCAGGTCTTTACTGCTGGTGGATCAGCTCATAGACCTGTAGCAGTGACACAGTAGCAGACGCAGTTTCTGTAACGTACCTAATCCTCCGTTTTCATTTCCAGAAGAGTTATCTTCCGTTGTGGTTCTTTTGGGCTGCTTTTTTTTTTTTTCTTTTTTTCTTTTTCCTTAATTAAAAGAAAAACCAATCTGCCAACAGGAGACAGTCACCCACCTTTCTCCCTGTCTTCCCATGCGCTGGGAAAGAATCTGTCTCGGTTCTCCAGGTAGTCCTCTCTAAAGCTGGTAAAAACCCATTGTGGTTCCTTCTGCACCGTCTTTGCTAGCCTGTGTCTGAAGGGAGCACCGCTGAGATGTACACATAGCGCCATGGAAAGCCTAACTGTACATGAAGTAGATAATCGTAGCTGCTGTATGATCCCTGCGTGCAACAGACTCCTCTCTCCTTAGACTAGTGCGTGAACAACTGTGTTTCAATCTCTGCATTTGTGGGTTTGGGTTTGGTTTTTCGTTTTGTTCCTGTTTTCTAACGGAGGGGCAGGTGACATGGGTAGGGACGTCCCTCTCCTGCAGAATCCGGGTTAGGGCAGCCGATGTTTCTAGATTTGCCAGGATGTGCAGAGGAGGAGGAGGAAGCCCCGAGCTCCTCTGCAGTAGTCTTGCCCAGTACCTCTGGTGATGGTGCAGATGAAGAGAGTTTCCCGGACTGCCCCCAGCTCATGGTTTGCTGTTTCCCAGTCCTGCTTGTGAATGAACTGCGCTTCCTTGGGGAGGGGGAAAAAGAAAAAAAAAAAAGAAAAAGAAAAAAGAAAAAAACCAAACCAGAACAGATTGTTAAAGCTGCAAAAATGACCCTAAGTGAAATATAACAAGGTTTTGAACCAAATACATGTGAGTATGGCTGTGACTAGCAATTTGTTGACCTCTTTTGGATGAAAAGGGCATTGTGGCAGCAGAAGATGTATTTTCTGTGACTTTGCTGTGTTTGACTGGAAAAAAGAAAATCCCCCCCAACCTACTGTAAATTGTGTATGAAACAAATTGTCCTACGGTTGTTTGTCTATTTTTAACCCTGGTTTTAGTCAAGCATCTGGTATCTGTTCTGGGATCCCCGTTTTCTCTTGTAACTGCATATAGTGCAAACCAGTTGAGTATGGAACCATTTGTTTCAGTAGACAAAGATTCCTGTGGACTTTATTCCACTCCTCAGTCTCTGGGGAACAAGCATGCACTTGGTTCAGACGGTTTGAAATAAGTGCTGCTACAACGTGATGGGTTTTACCTTTTCTTTTTCCCTTCACATGCTTAGTTTGTCAACTGGCTGGATACGCTAAACTTGTTTTCATTGGCTTATGGTCATGAAGTCCAGAATTTCTATCTTGTATTTGAAAGCTCTTTCTGAACAGAAGGACTATTCCTCTGTAGTGGAATAATTAATAGCTTACTGCTAACCTTGTGTATGTGTATGTAGCTGTATTAGTAAAAGTGCAGTTTCCCACGTGCGAAAGTATGAACGACTGAAATGTGTATGTACCGACCTCTCGCTAAGAAGGAAAGAAATCAAAGTTCGTGATTCCTCCTTTCCTCTCTCCGCTCTTCCCTCACCCCAACACTTAGTTTAACAAATTCTGTAAATAGATCTCCCATCGATTGTGTCTGCTCTACATTACTCTTCTTTTAAAACCTACACTTAATAATAAAAGTATTGCTTAAGTGTGTTGTATCATTACATGTGTATACTGCACTTTCCAAGAGAAGCTTTACATGAGAACTATGGAAACGACCTTAGTAAAATTGTGGATAGAACTTTATTATTTTTTTGTTTTATATTCTTAAAGCACAGGCAAGCTGGACTGGAAAACATGAAGACACTATAGATAGAAAGTTATTGTATAGTCAGATACTGAGATTATATGAAAAGAGAATGGATTTTAAAAAGTAACCATCTACTGTATATTAGAAACAAAGATTTCTGTGAATTAAAGTACTTTTAAAGAATGTTTAAGATTTTAAATCTAATGGCACTTGTTCAAGGGTTCTGGAAAAAATTATAAATGCACTAGGTTGTTAATAATGCTATTAAATAAGCAGATGTGAATGTTTATTTTATTGCTTTCTCAAGTAGCTGTTCATGGATCTGGGTGGGAAATCGGATACGATGGAAGAATACATTTTCAGATACATTTTCAGAGATGCCTTTTATCTAGCCCTCCCTCATCAGAAAATACTTGCCACTTATTTGCGGAATGAATGGGAAATGCGAGAGGTGAAATGAGTGGATATTTGGGATTAATTGCAAGGTGTCCAAAAAATGTGACTGTCCTACAGGCATTAGGTTAGTGTTGGTGTGTGCTAAAGAAGTGAGGAGTTTGCGTGAAAGCTGCTGCTGTGAAGGAACAAATGGAACTTTCAGCAGGTGTCCCCACGGGAGGTGTTTGGTACCAGCATTCCCAAACTGGTGTAAGAGTGATCCTCTCGTGTAGCGGTGATTGGAGCCTTGTGTGAAGCCGTGGGAGATGTTTCTGTCCCTTTTTAAGGGTCGCAGGGCTGGGTGGTGTTAAGTAACAGAACACAAACCTACAGTCAGCAAAATCCCAGCAGAGTGGTCCCTTCTCCTCTGCCTGGTATATGCTCTTTGTTCACCTGGGGGTGATGGAGGAGCCTTTCAGCCCTGAGAGGCTGGAGCTGATTGTAGCGTTCTTGGCATCGACTGTTTTGATGGATCCTCGTGATGAGGGTACGACAAGCGCAACCGTACACACAGCAATTTCCTTTCAAGTCAGGTTTGTGCTTTGGATGCAAGAATAAACTCTGGTTTTTGGGGTGGCAAGATGTTAAATGGAACAGTGGGAACTTGGGTGTTGGTTCTCACTTTCTCTGAGGGGGCTTGGCTTTTGAACTGCCCCTGCCTTTGGAAATCCCCCCCATTCATCTTTTAACCGGATGAGCACCCACAATCCAGAGATCCGCAAATTCATGTTGTTTCTGACAATGTCCACCGTGTCGGGAGCATCTGCCCCAGAACCAGAAGGTGCAGCTTCCAGAATTGGGGCTGTCCAAGTCTTCAGGGGTTCCTTGGGACTTGGCCAGGGCTGCAGGTACTGTGTGACCTGCTGGAGAAGTCTGAGATGGGTGGAAGAGTCTTAACACTATGGCTCTGTGACAGACCTTTGGCGTTCTTGCACAGCCCATTTAACGCAAGTCCATGGCAGCTTGAGTGAATCTGGGTAGAGCAAAATTATTTTTAGAGGGGCTTCCTGTAACTGAATGATGATGGCATTCTTCGGCCTGAAAGTTCACAGGTTATTGCCTCCAGTGACTTTCCAAAACCACCTTATTTAAAACTTGATTTAAAAAAAAAAACACCACCCAAAATCATTGTTGCAATGAAAGTTCAGGTGCGATTCAGACCGAAGTTTTGGGGTGTGCAGTCAAACCTGAACCGTGGAGCACGTGGTGACACAGAAAATGTCATCAGGGACGTGGTGTGCGGCACTGGTGTCTGTGTGGAGTAAGGTATTTTCTTTTTAGCCAGTACATTTTTCTCGTGCGGGAATTCTCAGGGGGATGGGTCAGAGTTGGGGAGCAGCCCCCGGGGGTGGGGGGGAAGCGCGAATGCCGTGGGGAGTGCTCTGAGCAACGGGGCTCCTCGGCTACCGACGGTCGGGTGAGATGAGTTCCCGGGACTTGTCTTGGCTGAGGCGCGTGGGCGCTGCACGCACAAACGGCATCGCTCCAGCAGGACGCATGGACCGGAGGGATGAGGGGGAAGAAGGTTTTCTTTGTCTTTATTCTTTGTTCCCGTGTAGTCTATTTCCGTAACTGAAACGCTGTGCTCCGGGGACAGCCGTGCCTCCGCGGCGGATCTGGC
The DNA here is from genome assembly GCA_028565335.1 of Limnodromus scolopaceus. Lineage (NCBI taxonomy): Eukaryota > Metazoa > Chordata > Aves > Charadriiformes > Scolopacidae > Limnodromus > Limnodromus scolopaceus. The sequence goes on from JAOXNO010000016.1 coordinate 533,331, forward strand.
TGTTCCTCGGGAGGAAGGGTGGGTCGCTTGGCTGGGGTGGTTGTAAGGCCGTTACTGATGTGTGAGACTCGTGCTCCTGCCCTCCATGGGAGGGAGTTTAACCCCTAGAAACTCGCCTTATGTTTTTCTTAGATGGTCACAAATTGCCTCTTAAAAATGCCTGGCGTACAGAACGCCCGGCTTGGGCACAGTCCGACTGAGGGGAAAACCAAAGGACACTCTTCGTGCCCAGCTGCTCGGTCTTGTCCAGAAACTGCTGGGACGTGGCGTGTGTGGTTGATGCGTTGAACATCTCCCTTTGCCCAGTGCGAATGGCTGGACAAGTGTGCCACAGCTAGAACGTCAAATTCCTGATCTTCTGGATCCGAAGACCTGCTCCCAGAGCTGCGGCTGTGCAGTGCCTTTGGGCAGAAACGCTGAATTCTGCTGTCCAGGCTGTTGCCCGGTGACATAGTGACGGCGATGCTGGCCTTTGCTCTGCTTCGGTACCTCCTCCCTGAGAGCGCTGGCTGGGGGGTACTTCTCTACTGGTGTTAATGGTGTTGCTTCTAGGAGTTGGAATAGAAGGGAACAACTTCGCTGTTTCAAGAATGAAGGAATGAGAAGTCTTGTGACCCTTTTTAAACGCCAAACTAATAATCTTGCTTAGCAGTAATTGTGTTCTCTTTTACCGCGTGTTGAGACCTTCCCGACTCTGGGTTTGTGAAGTCGGAGTTGTTCAGTGGGAGAGCAGCTTTAGACTCTGGGGATGCCCCCGTCTGTCCTGACGGCCTTGTTTTGGGCTCTGCGCCAGGAATGAGATCACCATCTTGGTGACTGCTCTGCCTCCTTGCAGCCCCCGGAAACAGGGAGAGTTAAATCTTTTCGAGCTTTCCTGACGGTTACTTCAGGACTTTGCCACTTCGGTGCACTGGTTTTCTTAAAAGATGGGGGAACTGTGTGTGTCGGTGCCGTAACGCGGGGGTAAACGGGCTTGTCTTGGGGTTGCTCTCTGAATACCCGCTGGGTGTATTCCTGGGGTACCCAGGGATAAGTGGTTTTATTACGAAGGTTCTCCCTGCAGAGAGGGAACCTGAGCATAGTTTAGGAATTGTTTCTTTAGTATGCGTATCTCACCCTGGAATAAAAATAATACAGAAATGTTGTGCAGGGGTAGAGAGAAACCTTATCCACAAGCTCAAGCTTCTCTAAAGATTTTATGCTGTAAAGCTTGCAGCTGTTAGGAGCGTGAGTGTGTTAAAGCCCCAGCATTGATTGAAAATGTGAGCGATGCTTCCCCGTGAAGTAACACACAGATCCCGGGAGTCTGGAGGAGGAGGGGACCAGAGGCAGCTGCCCCTCGACGGTGTCCCTCTGGGCACAGGCAGATGTTAGAAACGCTGCCCCTGCGAAAAGGCATCTCTTTTTGCACCGGGGGTTGTGGGTACTTTGTGTGTTGATTCACACAAACCATCTGCCTGTATCTTTTCGGGCACAGGCTGCCCGTAGTGTGAACGGGAGCTGGGTCATCACAGAGAAGGGACAGGGCTCCAAACAAAAAGCTGCTCTCTTAGTTTGGCGAGATTTGTTCTTTACTCTCGTGCTGTCACCAGCCCGTGGAGTGACCCTTTCTCTCTTTACTGTAACACCACAGAACTGCCTTTCCCTGTGCAGCGGTCCCTCGAGCGCTTCATTCTCGCTGGTCTCTGATCCCTGACCTGCTGAAGCATCCATCGGCACTGGTCACCTTGAGTCCTCTACGGTCCTGGAAGTGATGCAGCATGAGCCTCCCAAATGACCCCCTGCAGAGCCTGTAGCTAAGGCTGTTTATGGGGCTGCACTGACCCCCTCTCGCCAGCTCTAACCTGACCTGGACACAAAGGAGTTTGGGGTTTTTTGGTTCGATTGCACATTTCGGTGTCTACGTGTAGCTCAGACCTTTTTTAACATACGAGACTAGCAACCACGAGAGGAGATGTCGAAGCCACTGTCTAGTTAGACACCCACCCAGATGTTAGCTAGAGGGAAATGCTGGCGTGATGTTGTCTGCCTTGTTGTAGTGGTGCGGCCACAGCTCCTCCTGGGACTGTCCCCTTGCTTTCTGCGAACGGAACCAAACAGGGAACCCAAGAACAGGGGAAAGAAAAGGTGCCCGAGAGAGTTACTGTGGCTGGCGTCTGGAAGCCGGGTCTTCCTCCTTCAACGTGAGAACGCTAGGGCATGGCAGTGCCGGTGGTGCTCCTCTCTTCTCAGTAAATCCACACCCACCTCGGGTAACCCGCTGTGGTTTGATACCACTGGGCCCTTTTCTGTTGTTTTCAAATGATCAGGGCCCCCCCCTCCCCTTCTGGCTGTATTACCCAGCACCTCTGAGCGAAACCAGCTCTTTTAACTGAAGGCTGGAACTTCCTACCTAAGCATCGCTTCATTTTTCCCTCCCAGAGGAGTTCACAACTCCTGTGTGTCCCCTTAGCGAGGGAGAAAACTGCTTCCAGGCGTGTTTGGTGCCCTTCTCACGTGTGATGGGCAGAGAGAGCAAGAAAGCGTTGGAAAGAGTAATTTTTTCGACAGCAGAGCATTCTGCCTAGCGTGCAGTGCCTGCAAGCTGAGAGAAGCGTGCTGCTCCTGGCCTGAGCAAACGGGCTTATATCCTGCCCCCCCTCCTCTTCCTCCGTCCTACGTGTCATCGCTTACACCGACACAGACACTAATGCGAGTAACTCTTTGGAAAGAAAATTCTGAGCAAATGACTTGTTTGCGCTGTTCTCATGAGAAGCGGGTCGTTGGTTTGCACTGGCATAATGTTCACCATGATAAATGCCTTTTTCCTTTCCTTGTTCTCCTGGACGCTGTATTTCAGTGAGGACTGGGTAATTCAGGGGCATTTGCGTGATGCGGCAATCGGTCTTGCTCTGCTTCAGCCTGTATCCTCAAAATCTCACAGTAATACCTGGTAAATATATAACCAGCCTGGAAGAAACCCCCACCGTGGCCGTACTGTTCCTGTAATCCGAGACTAGCATCTAAGGTTAAACCATTGCTGACAACATAGGCTTCAGGAAAGATAGTATTTTTGTAGAGTAACTTATAAAATGTTCACATATCTACACTGTCTTTATTTAGCAGTGTAATGTGTCAAAGTGAATAGTTTCCCAATAAATACCGATTTTGATGCCTAATGAATGACTACTGTGTCTTTAATTGTGAGCAGTGACTGGGAACGGGTTCACTCACCGACGTCTGCAGCCTTGATGGAGAACGGGCGTGCAAACGGGCACGGTTACCCCGGGCAGAGTCTGGATGCCACGGGGCAATGTTGTCGCAGCAGGGGGGGGGTTGGTTAGTCCATCGCTCGGTGGGTACCAAACCACCTCCTTACCCTCCTTCTTCCTGCAGTCCATACTGCTTAGTTCTTATGTGCCTTTTTTCCTATCCTCTTGCTAACATGAGTCCAATGACATACTCCTAAGCTGCCAATAGCTCTTTGAAGGTAAGAGATCTTCTGTTCTTGTCTGTGTGAGTTGTAAGGCAAAACCAACCCTATCTTGGGCGCTCGTAACTGGAGAGGAGCAGGACAGCATCCTCTCCTCACACTGTCATGTTACACTAACACAAAAGCAAGCCAGATTGTTATAATTTCATTGGAACTTTGATCTGAAATCATGGTATGGATTTTTAAAAATCATTTGTCTTGCAGTGGTTTAAAATAATGCTGCTATAGTTGCCAGGATTCATTAAAAGCTGAGGGCTGACCTTCATTCTTTGAAACATGTATGTTACTGGAGCAGATTGCAGGGCATCCCTGGGTATTTTACGTTCCCGAGTGTAATTCCACGTACCCGTGGGATGGCTCTCGGAGGCTGTGCCGAGCTCCGTCTATTTGTAGCCAGGCAGTAAGCAACAGTGCAGAATGCAACGGCAAAACCTCTCTGCTTGCTGGAGCCTCACTCCAGGCAGCAGCGTTACCAAGAGAAAACCCTTCCGATGGTGTCATCGTGGTGGGTGGCAGAGAAGACCTTGTGGAACGGTGCTGAGAGAGTGCTGGGTGTGCCCATTCGTGTGTCAAACATCTTCCATCTCTTTCTCGGAACCGGTACTTGTGGTGTCCCCGAGCTGTGAGGCAGTGCCAAGTTGTGTGTCAGTTTGTGTGTTGTAAATACTCCCCTGGCATTTTTGTTTTCTTTTATTTGCCCTCCCTTTCCTTCCCATTTTCCATGTGTGATGGTGGTTTATATCTGAACAGCATGATGTTTCTTGTGTAATAACCTTTCGTTCTTATTATGACTAAGGAGCTGGAGCTCGTTGAGTAACACTCTTCTCTTGCATTTTTAGGTCTGCAGAGGGATCCGTCCCTTTTCCCACCTGTAGCTCTTGAACTTCCTAAAGGACCTTCTGGCAGCGATGGACTTGCTTTGTACAAGGGTCAGCCTGAGATACTGAAAACGCAGCACAACTCGGAGTCAGACTACTTAACGAGAGATGGGCCTTCAAGCAACAGCTCCTTCTACAGCAGTGAAGGAGAGGGGACAGACCACGAAGGAGATATTTTGGATTGCAGCGGGTCCAGGCCTTTGCTGATGGATTCGGAAGAGGAGGAGGAAACCTGCAAGTTGTGCACGGGGATCCTGCAGTCTGCACCCAGGGAAAGACGTGAGGCCTCCAAAGAAGATCCCCACTCCCAGTCTTCCCAGAGCAGAGCAGGGGAGACGCTGTTCCCTGCTTTCCAGTCACACGCCGGGGAGGTTTTTAATGAACCAGATGTTTTTGCCACAGCTCCTTTCCGAAGCTCGAGAAAAGTGCCTGATGAGGTGGATGTCTTTACCAAAGCTCCTTTTATCTCCAAGGGCAGCGTGGCTCACAGACATCCAGAAGAAGCAGACGTGTTTCTGAGAGCCCCTTTCACTAAAAAGAAAAGCATGGAAGAGTTGACTTCCCATAGTGTACCTAAGGAACCGTTCACACCACCCGTTTTCCTAAGTCAAGGAAGCGATGTCCAGCACAGAGCTAACCCGATGTTCCCACCTCTGGATTCAGCAGTGCATGGGTCCACGGCTTTGGCAAGATCTCAGTATCCCTCTGCTGCGTTCACTCAGCCAAGCAATATTCCTCCCTCCTCCGTAAGAGCCATGGAGACCCAGGAGAACATCCCTTCTAAGGGTGTGCTGCCAGAGCAGGCTGGCGTTGCCAGTGAGAGAAGCCAAGGAGGACACGCGCTGCCCCAGGAAGCGGTGCTGGGCTCCGTGGTCAACCAGCCTTTCCGTCCGCAGTCCTTGTCAAAATATTCCCGTCACTACAGTCCAGAAGATGGGCAGGGTCTCGAAGTCAAGCCCATAGCTGCTTACAAAGTGGTTTCTCAGACCAACAGACAGGCGATAGCAGGATCTGTCTCTGTTGCCCCTCTGTCTTCCAGGACTACCGAGCTGCCCGGCGCGGATCCGTTTGCTTCAGCGCCCTTCCCTTCCAAAGCGGGGAAGCAAAAGCCTTAAGCTGCTGTGAGCTGGGAGGGGTGCTTCCCGCAGGACCGCCTCTCACGGGACCTTGAACCTCTTAGTTGAAATGAATGACATAGCAATATATATATATAAAAAATAATTATTATTTTTTGGTCAGAACTCTATTTGCAGTGATATATAGTTGAACCATTTTAAGTTATGTTAGTTAGTCTGAATGCCTGGCTCTCAGGATCCTCATATCCTTTTCAGTTGCTTCTTACCTTCCCTCTCTCACTGTCTTCCCTCCCCCCCCCCATTTATTCTTTAGATGCTTTTCCAAACCAGTAATAGTCCATATTTTCTGATCCTGGCTGGGGAAATGCATTATAAGACGAATTAAAAGGTTTATTAATTACAGAGCAAGTCAAGCGGGACTTGCTAGTGCTCTGGAAAGGAAGTGATTTCACAGGTTAAAGGGTTATTGCGATTTCTTTCCTATCAGTAGGGGCTTGGGGAAGAGAGCAAGGTTGTCTGTTCCTGCTGCTTGGCAGTGATGGCAAACCTGGCAGCCGAGGCTCCGGAGCGGCTCCGGTGCTGCGCGGTCGGGGTGAGAGCCGAGCGGTGCCGATGGCTGGTGCCAGGTTTGTGCAGCGCTGCCGTGAGCGGAGCTGTGGCATCGCACGTGCGGCGTCTCTGTGCTCGCTGTGGCGTGGAACACGGGGAGGTGGTTCTGCCCCGGGGCTCTGCTGGAGCCCGGAGGGGCCGGTAGAAGGACCTCAGTTGCTTGTCTTGTGAACTCTCAGATGCGTGAGCTTCAGCAAAGTGATCTGTCGGGCTGTTATTATTGCTGGTCGGAAAAAGGGAATAATCGGGCAAAGCTTTCAGTTTTCCATCCGGGTTTCCTGTCTGGTTTATGCCAAAGTGTAGGACCCAGAAATTTGCTTGTGGTGTTGTCAAGGAGAGAGCCGCGCATTTTTACAGTATTAAAAATATGCCTTATGGAAAAATTTATTATGCAAACAACTCAATAGCTGTCCCGGTCTGTGTACCTCATTTGGTGTAATGCGGCGTTGGCTGCAGTCCGGTTAGACTGATTTATACTGGCAGAGAACTTGACTCTATATTTGTAAATTCTATTTTCTTGTTGATTAAGGACGAACCTAAACAAAATCCATTCACACTCCTTTGGTAACATTTGTTCAGCTTCAAAAATATCGTGTTTTCTACCCTTTTCCCAAACAGAAAGACAATTTCTTATCGCTTGTTCAGTCGTTGAAGTAGTGAATCTCAGTACAGTGTTTGGAGAAGGAGTCTCCCAGGCTGGCAACTGGGCAGAAACAAAGCAGACTTTGTTCCCCTCTCTTTTTGCTAATGTAAGACAGAGATAAGGATGAAACCTCGCATCTTGATTTTGCAAAATGCCTGGTTGCAAGAGTTGTCCTGGACCTGCTATTTCTGGCCTCGAAATACCCAGTTATGGGGACTCCCAGTCACGGATGCAGCGATCCTTCCTCCTAACAGCTGCTGCTGCTGCAGGCTGTCTCCCAAGAAAAAAAATTAGCAGCTTTATTTTTAAGGACTTGACATCTATGGAAAAAATCCCCATTGACTCCACTAGCACCCGGCCAAGTCTCTGAAAAGCCTTGTGGTGGCCATTTCCCACGGGAGTTTGTTCGTTATCGTGTCAGCTGAGCGTCGTGCTGAGGGTAAAGGGCATATTTTGCCTTTGGGGGTGTCCCACGAGTGGCTTTGAGGTCTTTGGGCACGTTGCCCAAAGGGGAAGTGTTGGAGCAAGGGGCAGGTGGCTGAGATCAGGCCGGGTGGGATGTAGAGCAGGTTCCTGCCCTGCCTGTTTTCTGATGGCTTTGTGCTGGGAGAGAAAGTCCTGCGAGTTCGGTCACGCTGAGAGGGGGCAGGACCAGCCGTAACTGCCCCGGACTCGCTGGAGCCACAGCCCCGAGAGCTTCTGCAGCCGAAAAGAGACTTCAGTCTAGTTTTGGGGGGAAAAAACCTGACATCACCTCCAGTACCTAGCTTTGTCTGGTGTCCAAATAATAAGCGTTAAAGGAACGCAACGGGCATGTTAAAGATTCACGTGAAGACTTCTTAAACAAGGTCAAACTCTGCACAGCCCAGGGCTGACTCGCTGCTGACTTTTCAGCCCAGCAGCATAAAGGGAGGGAGGATGGAAAAGCCCTGGGTGCTGGGAGCTCACTGGCCACGCACCTCAAACACTGCGTCTCCTCTCCCCTCCTGGAATTTGCTTCCCCTCCAAAATATCCCCAGTTGCAAGAGATGAGCCAAACGTCCTGCTGGCCGTGCTCGGCATGGGGCTTGCCTGGAAGGGAGAGGGAGAAGCTTGGACTGAGGTCTTAAAGCCCTGGGAAGGGGAGGGAGAATGCTGGAAAGCAGGGAGGCCAGGCTGGCTTGCACAGCCCAGGTGCTGGCAAATTAGTGACTTGCTGAGCCCAGGTCAGGTCAGGTGGTGTGGAGCTGGGCACCTGAACGCTCAGAGTTGAGTAATACTGGTGCATACTGGTGGGTTAGGCTTGTTTTTTTTTTCCCTCCATCTCACCACCTCTTGAAAACAGAAGTACTGTAAAGAAACTGCTGGGTTTCCCTTGAGACATTTCATCAGCCAAGCTGAGGCTGTTGTTTATTGTGTTCTGTTGTCATTGAGTTTTTTTTTTTAAATATATACCCGAAAGGTGGTGGTTGTTTTTGTTTTCAATCTATACCCCCCCCTGCCCCGCGTTGGTTGTTGCTGGGTGGGATCGGTGAGAGATGCTGAGAACGGCTGCGACAGCAAACTGTGAATTCAAGGGATACCGGGGAGACCGAGCGCGAGGGCCCAGGTTTGTTCCAACAGGCAGCCTGTGCCGTGGCCACGCTGTGCCGCCAGCAGCCGGGATTCGCCTCGAGCTGGTCGGTTCTCAAGCTCGGGAAGCTGCTGGAGGGGAGGTCAGGCCTCAGGGGTGCAGGGATGAACCTGTGGAGCAGGAAGATGCTTTGCTGGAGCAAGCAGGATAAATGAGATGTGGGTTCGAGGCGTTACCTCTGCTAACTGGATTCAGGTTCTCCTTCCGTGCCTGAATTTTTACTTGAAAAATTGTTTTTGGATCATTCTGTGAAATTTCTTTTGATGCCACACCCAGGTCTCACTTGGCTGATGCTGGAGAAGCGTTAGCCTGTTCCCCGTCACGCTCGGAGCGGATCCTCCTGCGTGTGTGTTGGTGCCGGCGAGACGGGGATGGCCAGACCTGGCCGTCCTGCACCGCCAGCCCGGGGAGAGAGGGAAAGCACATGGAGGTGCAGCGAGGTGGGGGGGCTCCTTTACAGCCCTCATTCGGGTCGGGTCGGGTCAGGCTGAATTTCCAGCTAGTGTTTTGGCAGCTCTTATGTTCTTCAAGCACTTTACACACAGAGCAAGCTAACCCTGCCCCAGAAGCCAAGGATCCTGCCAGCATACACCCAGTGCTTAAATGGTTTTAAATCTCCTCTGAGGGATGGAGGCGGCTTGTTTGTATCTCTGCGTGTGACCTGTAGAGTCGTGGGACTTTTGGTTACGGTCAGAAAACTGAATTTCAATGCCTGTTAGTGTGATATCCTTCTCATTTCCAGCCCGTGTTCCTCCTAATCCTGCACTGCCAGTACTGCAGCTTCAGCATGATGAATTGTAAGCGGAAATTCCATTTCTGTAGCCTCTGAAGCTTACTGGTTTTAATGAATTTGGAAGAATAATGCTAATTGTTTTCTTTGCCGCACAACCGGTGATGTTAATGAAATAAGACTGGTATGGCCTCGATGCAGCGTTTTGTTTTCTGAACAGAGCTGCTGGTTTCATCTTTTTTTTAAAGCTGTAGTAAATTCTCTGACCTGCCCTGGCTCCTCGCGCGCGGCCAGGGGCCACAGCTATCGCTGCCGTCCTGGGACAATCTGAGAGTCACGCTGGGAAAGGGACTGGTTCTTACCCATTGCCAACTTCAGCGTGAATGCACTTAAAGTCTGTCTTCAAAGTGATTAATCAGAGTTTCTGCATGCAAAAAAACCAACCCACCCAACCCAACCAACCAAACCAACCCAGCTGGCTTGGCTCTCTGTGCCTCACTGCCCCGACGTTCGTACAGCGCACGTAACGGGACCAGCCGCCCTGGTGTGAACCTGCACTTCCCGCAGCCCGCTGCAGTATTTTTGGGACTTTCCCTGTATTTCCTCTCCTCTCCCTTCCAGCCAGCTCAGCACTAGTCACACGTGGCGTTAAGTTTACAGTCTTAGTCTCTTGAAGCCAGCGCACACTCGATCTGTAATGCACACTATGCATGGAGCACATGATATTACGCTCGTAACAGCAAACCCGTGTAACAATCATGACACACAGCACCTGAAGCACGTCTTCAGCAGGACTTAAGCAAGACCGAGCAAGATCTGTTTAATCGCTGAACTCTCAATCACTCCAAAGTGGTAATCGGTTACTTTAACTCAGCTTCCACCAAAGACTCTTGTGTTGGGGAGTTGAATTTTTTGTGGATTTTTTCCCCCCCCTCATGGTGTTAAATCAAGGCCTTTCAGTACACCGAGAGACTCCAAAACATTTTTACAGTAGTATCTCGACAGTGAAATCTTGTTCCAGTTCTGAAATACATTCCTGAGACCTGATCAGCTGTGTTAGTCTTTCTAAAAATAAGCCCCAGCCTGTAGTTTCCATTGTAGGTAGGGTAAATACTGTCACACACACCTAGAAATTCTCTCCTGTGAAGTTAAGAGGGATAGTGGTGATCCACTGTTCCCCAATCCTTCCTCTCCAAAGGGAGAAATGCTCAAGGGGGGGGGGAGGGCAGGGTGTGCGTTGGGGGCCGGGGGCTCCCATGTAGGATGCAGCTGGCAGAGCATCACTACACGCGGGTCTGGCAGGGAAAGAAATTCCCTCGTTTCTGTGTGGAGCAGGAAGCCAGACCTGGAGGTGTCCGCGGTCTCCACTAACTGTGACAAACAATCTGTGACTCGTGTCCCAAGAGCAGTGTTCGTTGGCACTGCGTTGTCGTTGCGGGCTCGGAAGTACCTCTGACTTGCAGATCTGATGGAGTCAAGTTCTGCACTCCAGGTGTGATCATCTGTGTTAATCATTATGAAGAAATGTTCGAGTTGTAAACTTATGTACATTTTATTAAAACTGTATCTGATTACAATACATCTTCTCTGCTGTGTATTTCTTTCTCCCCTGCCCACGCAAAATATTTTTGCTGGATACGAAGAATCTGATTTTTAATGAGTTCTTCCTACCAAGGTACTGAACTTGGTCTGTCCCTGTTTTATCTGGCAGTTGTAAAGTCAAACTGATCTCGCTGCTTTCAGTAGAGGCTTTAAGCAGTGGATTCCAGTTTACTGGAGAGAAACCTTCATGCCTGGGGCGATGCTTCAAGACAATGCAGTGCTATGGAGCACACCCCCCCCCCGAAAACCCCGGAGCTGCTGCCACCGGAGAGGAGGTCCAGAACAGACATGTCCCCAGAGAGGGTCTGCCCAACGTAAGCAAAGCGGTCCGTGACCGCCCGCTGCCCAGCCGAGCTGTGCATGTGTCAGGGGGACACAGAGGTCTCCAAGAATAGGTTTTGGCAAAGTCCAGGGAAAACGTGTTTTCTGTGAGCACGGCTGCCTGCCAAGGTACAGCCAATGCGGCGAGGAAGAGCTGGAAGGATGTTTAAAGAACTTGGTTGGATTTTTAGGTTGTATGAGTTAACTGTAAGAGAGTAATTGTTAGGGTAATCCCAAGCACAAATCCAGGCTGGGCAGAGAATGGCTGGAGAGCAGCCCTGAGGAGAAGGACTTGGGAGTGTTGGTGGGCAAGAAGCTCAACACAACCTGGCAACATGTACTGGCAGCCCAGAAAGCCCCCGCGCTCTGGGCTGCATCCCCAGCTGTGTGGGCAGCAGGGCAAGGGGGGGGATTCTGCCCCTCTGCTCCGCTCTGGGGAGACCCGGGCTGGACCACTCCCTCCAGCTCCGGAGCCCTCAGCACAGGAAGGACACGGAGCTGTTGGAGCGGAGATGCTGGGAGGGCTGGAGCCCCTCTGCTGGGAGGGGGTGCTGAGAGAGTTGGGGGGGTTCAGCCTGGAGAAG
>JAOXNO010000016.1:545176-562438 GCA_028565335.1 Limnodromus scolopaceus
TCCAGCGCTGCAATAAAGGATACCTGCTTAATAGTCATCCCGACTATTGAGTCCTGATTTCGTCTTTCACGGCATCATAATGTAAGTGACTTTCTGGTCCAAAACTGGCAGGACTATTCGGAGAGAAAAGGCAGCTGTGAGCCAGCCATGAACCACAATTCATCTTGAAGTTGCAAACATGTCTCCTTCCTCCCCAGGGTGACTCTTCCTCCTCTTGTTCCTCGTACAACAGCCCTGAGTGTCAGCTGCCGTCTGCAAAATCAAGAACTTCCACCTCAAAAGTATTGTGCTCAAAACCCCTCACCTCTAACCTCCTCCACAGCCCCCATCTCTGGAAGGTTACTGGGCTAAATTCGCAGTTTCTGATGACTTATGGCACTTGGAGGGGGGGAAGGAAGAGAGTTACAAGAGGCTTAACTGAAAAGTAAAATTATTGAGAAGAAAATTGGTTGTGTTTCACCACAAAAGAGGAAAATGTGGTTCTGAGGGAGCTGTTTCTTGAACCCTACCTGTGGTAACCAGAGGGTGATAAAGCGACGCCAGCAGCCAGGGCATGAACAGTACAGCCTTGTCGCCCTAGAACGTACTGCAATGGTGAGAAGTACCTCTTTTTTTAAAAAAAAAAAAAAAAGTAGCTATTTAAAAAATTAACCGTGGAGGCTGCTTCCCGCCGCCGCCAGGGGCCGCGGCCGCGCCTCAGCCGGGGCGGGATCGCGGCGGCCCTGAGGAGCGCCAAGATGGCGGCCGCGCGGTGGCTCGGGGCGGCGGCGGGGCTGGGCGGCCGGTAGGTGACCGCGGGGCTCCCTCGGCCCCTCGCTGCCTCCGGCCCCGGTGGGGGGAGCCCGGCTTTTTCCCGGAGGGATCCTCCTCTCGCCCTTTCCCCGCGCGGCTGAGGGGGTAGGAGGGGGCGGCCGTGTCGCAGCGAGGGGCACCGCGACCTGCCGGGCCGCGGCGGAGCCTTCTGCGCTCTTCCCGTTTCCTTCCCCGCAGCAGCAGGGCGGACGGGGATGGAGTTATTTCTTTCTTTTCCTCGTTACGGACGGGCAGCGAGAGGCTGTTTCTTCCCCCAACTCCATTAGAACAGCAAGGCGTTAATTCCCCCGACACGCCGGTCTGAGGGCCTTCCCCTGAGGGAGCGTTCGCGCAGACGGGTGTGAGTCGTGAGGGGGGATCCCCCCGCCATGGCGCGTCCAGGACAGTGCAGTGGGGGGCAATTCCCTCCCACGCGTGCTCAGGATCACTCCATGAGGGGCAATTCCCTCCCACGCGTGCTCAGGATCATTCCATGAGGGGCAATTCCCTCCCAGGCGTGCTCAGGATCACTCCATGAAGGGCAATTCCCTCTCCGTGTGCTCGGGATCGTGCAACAAGGAGTAATTCCCCCCCAAAACCCACGGGCACAGGGTCCTGCACCGAGGGCCGTGAACTGCCCCACACCCCTGTGCTCAGGATGAAGCAATAAGGGGGAATTCTCGCCCCCGGTTGCTAAAAACTATGCAATAAGGGGAAATTCAAAGAACTCTGTGCTGGACTAAAAAATAATCTTTATTCTCCAAAGCTGAAGATAGAAAGGAGAACTTTTCTCTTGGGGGACCTTGCTCCCACACCCCGTTGTGGGTTCTGTAGCTGCTATCAAGACCAAAAAATAAGCAAATAACACGATCGAGACCTCTGTGTCTCCCTCGCTTGCGGTGGGGAAGGCTGGTTCGTTTATCCCTGTTCCCATGTTTTGAGGAATCTGGGCTCCGGTTGGTGCTTCCTCTGAGTTACCCCCCCCCCGAGAGAGTCAGCCCCTCTCTCAGTAAGAGCCCCTACAGATGTAATTTATTTAGTTTATCTGCTTTCGCTCCTCTGATAAGGAGGAGGGAAACCAGAGAGTAACGAATCTTCTGTAACATTTATTTGTGCTGTCAGGGACAGGAGGAGGGTTTTGGTTACATTCTCTGATTTTCACTTTGAAATCCCTGGATGCTGCGCATACAGCCATGGAAATCAGATGTGCAAGCAAGCATTTACACTTTTGAAAATTAAGCTTGTTACTCCATCACTCTGCCTTGCTTATTCTATTAGTGTGGGATTTTTATCTTGTTTCCCCACTGCTCTTCCCCCTCTTAACTTCATCTGAGCAGGTGACACCACCCCTACGTCGATTGCTAGTGCGAGTTATGTGGCCGGTATGGGGCAGGGTCTCTTTTTAACTGGTCTGGTTTAATTCTGGGACAGTACTTGTATGGGAACATACCGAGTTTCTTTATTCACCAGAGGGAAAAAGTACAAAGAGGTGGGCAGAAGCGAGGGATAGCTTGGTACATACAGCTAATAGAGTTTTTATCTTTTACCCAAATGTTGTCCTGCTATTTTTTCTCATGAGAATTGTTCAAGAGTAGCTATTGCATTACCTTCTTAGCCTGGCTTGTATCTCCTAAGAGAGTCATACAGGAGAGCCTTACGTTTGACCAGGTAAACCCACAGAGTAGAGGAGTAAATTCTGGCCTTGATTTGGCCTCAGGTGCTTGGGATTGGATTCATCGCAGCTGGCTGTAACCACCTGAAAATCAGGTATTAATCCAAGCTAGTTTTCTAGGTGCTACTGTCCAAGGGAAGACAAAAGGCTCCCGTAGGGTGATTTATCCGCTTCTATTCTAGGTAAATAAGAGGATTTGCCTGTCTTTAGTGACCTTGAAAGAGCCTCGATTAATTTTTTAGGTGGCAAAAATTGGAGAGTTATGTCTATTTTTTTATGAAATGGGAGAGAGGGAGCACTGGGAAGGGAAAAAAGTGCGGGAGGTTTTGTGATCTAGCCTGGAAGCTTGCTGTGTTACCTGAGAGGTTTGCGGCAAGTGAGTGTCTTGCTGAGTTTGGGGTTGCTGGAAGCATGTGAAATATTCTTTCCGTGGGGTAGCGCAAACTTGTAGTTTGGAAATTGTAACTAAAATTATTCTTCTCTAGGTTCTGCCGTACAATGTTAAAAGATCATAATTTGACAACTCAACCGTCTTTCCATCAACTTGCGCCAAAGAAATCGTTTCTTCCATCTGCAGTATGGCATAATGCAGGTAAATACTAGTTAAAAATTAATAGATGAGTGCATTATGAGTTTTTATGTCTTTTGGTAATAATGAAAGTCTAATCTGAGTGTGGTACCATTTCCTGGGTGGTTTTTAATGAAGCGCTCGTGCACTTGGACATTTGGAGCTTGGGGAGAAGATGTAGATGTAGATGTAGATCTCACTATGTGCTTGATGATACATGTTTTGTCTGTGTCATTCAGCTGCCAAGACTTATAAGGGACTTTGTTGGTGCGAAATATTATTTGGGTTTTCTGCATTTCTTAATTTAATTTCTGTCTTAGTGTAAATGTATCCCTTGTGAAAGATTTCGTTTTGCCTTCTGTCCTGCTTTAGCTCCTGAGCTCTGCCAGATAAAATCGCTAACCATCCAGATGGAACCTAGCAAGGATGAAAGCAAAGCCTTTCATTCTTAAAGCTGCAATATTTTCTTTTTTTAATTTTCCCCCTCTTGAACACGCATCAATGTGTAGTGCATCAATGACATTCTCCATTAATACTGTCTGCAACTTGATATTACCCTGAAAAAGCAATGTTTTAAGATTGAGTTTGTTGCACCTACCATTTTTTTGGTAGGCTGAAATGCTCAGAAAAGAAAAAAAAAAAAAAAATCTGTGAAACTTGCACTACAGAAAAACATTGTGATTTTGCACCTGCCTGAGGGATTTAGCAACTGCTTTCCAATGCTGTAGCAGAAAGGGTCTAAGGCAAAAAAAATGTGCAGGTGCTGTTGCGTGGAATTAGTCACAAATGGAAATCTTATTTAAATGAGTCTGCTCAGGCAGAAGTTTCTTTATAATTTTGATTTCAGAGAAGTCCAATCTTATCTGGACCATTTTTCCTGTTTCAGTTGAAAACAACAGGCAGGCTCTGCCCAGTCGACTTAGTATTTTATCTGCTTCTGCAAGTGTCCTGCTAAAGTGGGCCTCTATTCGGTGTCTTCTTCTTACCCTGGCAGATGGCAGAGCAGAGCAGCGAGTGGGTGTGCAGGTCCTTCCTCAGAGGCTTGAAAGAACTGATGTCTGTGTTTGATGTTGGTAACTGGCTGTGTTCACTACTGAATAATAAATTCCAAATGGGTTTTTCCACGACTGTGCAAAGAACTCTCCGGGTTGAGTAATGATTGAAAAATCTGCTCTTAGGAAGGCAGATCTTCCAACTGCAGAAGACAGTTTTTAAAGTACAGTAGGTACCCACATGGGCACCTTTTCTGGGAACTGATAGAGCCATTTGTGTCCTAGGGTGTTAGAGGTGCTAGATGAGCAATGTGCAATAGCTGGTAGTAACCCATTGCTTTCAAAAAATTGGCAGAGTGCACTTAATTTGCACCATCCAAATCCCCTGTTGCTGGTTATTTTTTGACTACACCGTTATGCTGGATGGGATTTTGGATGCCACCTGGATCTCGAAGATGAGTAGTTCTTCCATCCCGGTGGATAAAGCTGAGTAGTTGCTGCTCTGTCGGGATTATTCATGTTAAGACTAAGTACTTCCGTGGGAAGTCTTTTTTTCCTTTAAAAACAACAAGAAAAAAGAAAATAAAATGGGGTATGTGCATACTTTGCCATTGTGCATATTCAAGTCAAATGGGTTCTTACAATGACAGATACAAGCAGTAACAATTTGGCAATTTATAAATAGCATGATTTGGCATCTAATACTGGGGAGTCACGGGCAAAATGGGCAGTTTGGGAAAATGAAAATGTCAGCTCCTTTTTGCTGCTTTAACTCCCCCTATTGCATATGTTTTGAAGTTATATGAGCTTGTTTCTCAAGTATAATTTATTTATAAATATTAGTTCCTAGAGATTTTTGGTTTCAAAATGCATTTTTTTTTTCCTGAATGTTTGTATGTCATTGTGTTGTTTGATGTGCAGGGAGAGTTAGAAAGAAGGAGAACTAGAAGAGAATTAGGAGACAGGAAGGTGTCCTTCACTGATGTTCAGCTTCACTGGGACATTGGGCATATGCTGCGTGGACCTGTCCGCAGAAAAATATGCTGTTGAATGTACACCGTTAAATGCAGAGTATTAAATTTTAGTCAAGATCAGGTTTTTTTTTTTTACCCTCTTCTAGTGAAAGAAAGACCCATGCCTCAAAAGGAAGCTCAGTAAAAATTTTATCTTTTAAACATCTTTACCAGTGAACTGTAAATAATTTTATTTTGAGTTGTTTGGTCAGTTCGATTTCTGGAGGATAAGTGATAGCTTACAGTAATTTTTCACTCTGTTGAAAATAGTATAAGCAGGGTGTGGTTCATTGTCAGTGTTGTTACGCTTGGTTTTCTTTTTTTTTTTATAGTGCTGAAAAATGAAATAAAAACCATGCCCCATAAATTACATGTATTTCCAAGAGAGGGTTAGTAAAACTGATTACACTTTGAACAGGAAGTGACAATGCTGCAAGAGGGAGTTTCCAGCATTTGAGGATAATAAAATAAAAATAAAACCCCAACTAAATGCAACAGAGAAATGAATGTTGAATCTCTTGGCCTTGAGAAGAAAGCGAGGGTGGTACTGGCCTCGTGCAGTTTGATGCTGTTGCAGTAGGGTGCTTTTTACTAAGTAAAACTTAGCAAAAGATGCAAAGACAAGGTTCCATTGATCTTGTTTCCTGTGAGATAACATTCCTGTGCTTATCCATCTTCGTGTCTGGAGGCTTTCATGGAACCCGGTGCGTTGTATCTTAAAACCTCGTTGCTGCTGTGGCTGCTGTTTGCTCTCGGTCTGGGCTTGCTGAACTGTCGGGATCCTGGGTTTAAGCTACTTAGGTCTGATGACATTATTTTTCTTCTTTTTCTTTTTGTTGTTTTTTTGTTTGTGCATTTGTTTTTTTTTTTAATTTCCAGTAAGATGTATGTTTATTCAAACTCAGGACACACCAAATCCAAATAGCTTGAAGTTTATTCCAGGGAAGGAAGTGCTGGAGTCGAGGACTATGGAGTTTTCCACACCAGCTGCAGCATTTTGCTCACCTCTAGCAAGGTATTATTAAACACATCATACTTTGGGGGACCGGTATGGGCTGTGTGTCTACAGCTGATGTTTTGAAGCACAGCTTCTGATCATCCTGCTCCTCCTTATCCTCAGGAGCAGCTTGGTTGGATTTAAATTTTTAATACCGCTTTACTTGTGCATAAAATGAAAGCTGGGAAGACTGTCATGGCTAAAGCACTCGTCTCAGCTGTATCGCAGCACAACGCATCACGGTCTAGTTTATGCAGCGGGACTGCGTGGTGTTATAAATCAGTATTGTTGAACAGTTGCTGCGTCACCAGTGAGACCTCTGGCCCCAATTTTGCAAAATCACTCCTGTCAGAACACTCTTAATTGAAGTAGTTACTCGGAAATCATGTGGCTTCTCAGAACCGGGAAACAGCGTAACGAAGTAGATAGTCCCCAAATACTACAAATTCAATGTAGTAGCTTGCTTGCTTTGGCAGCTGTCGGTGCTAACCTGAGCTTCAAAGCCAGTGGGTTTTTCCTTCACAAAGTTTAATAACATTTCTGTCCAAGGAAAGGCAGTTTTTGCCCACTCGGTCAGGCTGGATCTGTAAAAGGTCTTGAGAGTTGCAGCGTAATCTGGAGTAAGAGTAGCTGAGCCTGGTAATCGATTTGGATCATCTTGGTGTAGAAGATGTTTGGAGCACCCTCACAAGCCTCTCGGGGAATGTTTAGAAGCATCCGTTTTTACATGTTTGTTGTTGCTCTCACATCAGCCTCTGAAAAGAAACTCTACCTGGTTCGTGGGTGGAAGGGCTTCTGTTTGGGGCTGAGATCCAGAAGTGCTGCAGGGGGTTACCTCCGGAGAGCCTCCTTTAAGTCAGCTTTGTTTACGTTGGAAGAATTATATGCAAAAGTAGATGCTGTTTCATTTGACAGCGTCTCCAGGAAGCGTGGGGTTATCAAAGGTGAGCGCTGACGTTTCCAAAGGTCTCTTGCAGAGCTGTTTTGAGAGCAAACAGGATCTTTAGAAGCAAAGCTCTGCGACTTAAAGTAACAAATACAACATGAAAGGTTTTTGAGGCCATCAAAACACGTTAGTGGAATGCTGGAGCTGCAGGATCCGATTATGCCAAAGTGCATCAGGTTGCAGAAGGCAATCAGCTGTCAGAAAGTGGCTTTTTTTTGTCGTATACCTGCTAATAAACGTTTTCATCAAAGAAGATGTGTGTGCTGTCGTGTGTCCTGTGGCAGAACAGCTTCATTATGCAGGTTAATGGAAAAAAATTGCCTACTCTGCATCGTTAAACCCCAGATTATGGGTTTTGTAAATGGAATACTCATTTATTTTAAAAGGGAATATTTGTTTTCCAAAGACGTAATAAAAGCTTTCTGAAGGAGAGGGAGGATTATTTAATTGCAAATTTCATTGTGTAAGTAACTTTAAAATCCAGTTGGTTTAATGATATAAAAGGCCAGTACACGTATTGCTGTTGCATGTGTGGAAATTCTCTCAAATGTGGAGTGTGAAATCTCTTCTGTCAGTTCTTGTCACGCATTCCTCTGTGATAACATCTCCAATTCCTTCATTCATTACGTTTTTGATGTTTTCCAGTCTTTCAGGAGAATATATTTTCTCCTCCCCTTCCCCCCCTGCCCCTAATTAAAAAGCACTCTTACAGCCTTACTCTGTGTTTAACTCTGGGTGTTTCCTACTTTTAATGACTTTTTCTTTACTCTTCAGGAGTAGCATCGTTTATTTATTCTGTAGGTGAATTAACCCTTTGTGGAAATTGGTCTTTACGTTCTCATTCTGATTTTAAAAATATTTTTAAAATATTGTCAAAAATATGCTCTTTACTGTCATCTAAGTTGTTGTGTTGCGTTGGATGTGTGCTAATTTACCGCTTCCTTGTTGGGTGCTGTATGGGCTGTGTCAAGCAAATTAGTATGAATCCTGAGTATGAATACTTTCCTAAACCTTCACGTTTTTCATGTGCCATACAAATGACTAAAAATATTAGAGATTGCCAACAAAGTGAGTTGGTGTGTTAAAGCCTTGTGGACTGCTTGGCACTAGTCCTTTTATTTATTTATTGAAGGCAGTTTTTATTGAGCACGATTGCTTTAAGTAACTTGCTTTAATCTAAGGAACATTCCTTGTATTTGCGCTACTCCTACCTGAAACAATAGGAACCTACTGATTGATGCTGAAAAATACATTTTTATATACAGAATATAATTTTACCTTTAAAGAGGAATTGGAGAGAGAGTAGCTCTTTCACACATCTTGTGGAAAACTCTTGTAAGGTGTGTTTGGTTTTACTACATACACAGCTTCGTGGCAGGACTCCCTTCCTCTCAGTAAGCTGTAGGTGAAGTAACACCGAGTTTCTCTTAGTGGTTCTGGTTTTAGTGCTCATTTTTGTCTAGAAATGTATTCTAGAGCTTTTTTTCTGTGACAGATTAAATTAATCCTTGTTGCCTGAAATGTGTGTGCATTTTGGCGTTTTGTTTTGTTCTCCTAACAGGCAGTTATTCAAAATTGAAGGAGTTAAAAGTATTTTCTTCGGACCAGACTTCATCACCATCACTAAGGTGAGGAGAGCAGAGGGTGCGGGAGCAGAGGACCTGCAGGGAAGGCTTCCGAAGGAGCGGGCTGCGGGAGCGGGGTGGAGGGATTGCGGCCGGGTTGCGTTTGCCCAAGGCGTGGAGCTGACGGCAGCAGGGACGAGGTGTGGTGTAGGAACCACGCAGTTATGCTGTTGCTGTGTGAAGAGCACCAGGCAATTCTGTGAATGCTAATTTGGCTTAGAATTAAACGAAACCAAACGGACTTGAGTCTCTGAAACAGTTTGGTAAAAAAAACTGAAACAGTTTTGGTAAAAAATGGTAAAAATACTCCTAATGTATTTAGAAGACTTTATTTTTCACCTCTTTTTAGTTAATATTGGCATGCAAGCAAGGAAACTTTGCTGTTGGCTATTATAAGTTGAGTCTTACTGAACTTTTTTGGCAAAGCTGGACTTGCCAAAGCTCTGAAACCGAATACATGCGTCAAATGTGAGAGCTCATTATGATATTTGTAATGCAAGAAGGATCTCTGCATAATAATTTATTATTAGGAGGCAGATACTCTGGTTTTAATTTTTTTTTTTTTTTTTTTTATTTCTGATTCTCAAAGGAGAGTGAAGACCTGGATTGGAACTTACTGAAACCAGATATTTATGCAACTATAATGGATTTCTTTGCCTCTGGTTTACCTGTGGTTACTGATGAGGCACCCAGGACAGATACAGGTAAATCGAACTCTTCAGGAAGAGGCTAGTATCTGCCTTTGGGTTTAGTTTTGGTGACATCCAGAAGGGTCTCCCCATCTCCCTCAGAAAAGCCTGCAAGAGAATTTAAGGTGAAAACTGCTAGAATTAACAGGAGAGATTTTTTCAGAGCGTGTATGTTCTAGCAGAAGCAATGCCATGCTGTTATTTAACCATGAACATAAAGCCTGGTTTGTGTCTGCTGGGCTCAGAGGAGTCTCTCTCTGCTGGAGCTGGGCTGGACTCTGGGTTTTGGCATTGTGGACCGTGGGGGTTGGACTAGATGATCTCCAGAGGTCTCTGCCAACCCCATACCATTCTGTGATTCTGTGGTCTGTTGTACTTTGTGTGTGTGAAATACTTTTGCAAGTACCAAGGCCCTGTTCAGGAAGCTGTTGAGTGTTGCTGCAGATCCTTTTTGTGTGGACACCTACAAAGGCTTTTGTTTCCCTTCTTAGATCAAAAAAAGTGACCAGGCTTAATGTCCATGTTTTAATGATAGGTTTATGGTCTTATATGAACATGAAATAGTAACAAGTCTTTTCCAAACAATAGAAAATACTAGAGACTAACTTACAGTTTAACTCAAGGGGGCATTTTGCCTTTTATTTTCTCACTTGCAACTTAAACAATTTTTTCCAGTGTTTTAAGGAAGATTATGACTGTTGAATTCCTCTCTGCTCTGTTATGTCTGGATTTAATTTTGATATTAATATGGACTTTATTTTATTTGAAAAAGCTGTCTTTAAAAATGCTTCTGTGAGACCAACAGTGACCTTAAAATTGCATCCAGAGCTGCTAAACCCAGACGCATTCATAATTCTTTTCCTGCTGAATTTTTTAGGTTGCTAGAACTTTCCTCCTGAGGATCCTGCCTTAGGTTAACCTTAAGGTTAACCTTATTCCATCCTTGTTGAATGTTAGTTGTTGCTTCCTTTAAAAGGTGGTGCTTCTATTGTCTGCTGAGGCCTTTGCCTATTGAGGAGAACTCTGAACCCATACTGTTTTTATCAGTCTGGGATGTAAATAAGGATAATGCAGAAAAAAATACTTACTCTGAATTCAGAGTTTTGGTTTCAGTCATCTCACAATGTTTTTATGCGATTTGGTTCTGCCATTATGGACATGCAGTGTTAGGAATCGTATCAGAATTCTCTCAAAGTTCTGATTCGCACATTTTTCTTTTCCCTAAGCTGCATCAGAAGAAGATGATGAAGTTGTACTGATGATTAAAGAACTGCTGGATACAAGAATAAGGTAAATCAGGAACATTAGTGCTAGATGGAGTGAGTTAGTCTTGGGGTTTGGATTTATTAAGGGACCGGTGCTTTTTTCTTTGGGTGTGTGTGATTTCATGGCTCAGTATCTAGTGTGGGGCTTTACAGGGCAAAACTGGCCAGAGTTGAGGATGCTGTTTCCTCTGAAAATTTTCTGTCTGGTTTTCCTGTTGAAGCAAACTGTGCTGAGCAGAGTCCTTATTGCGAAGTGGTTTTAGAACCGTGTATATTCTGACCCTCCACAGTGCATTTAAACAGGTCCATTGGATTTAACCTGGTTATTTGTAAATACAACAATACAATAAACAACCCAATCTTCATTTTTACAGTAACTTTCTTTTTACTCTTTTGTATTAATCTCTGGCTTAATTATGCTTGTCCTTCCTTGCCCTTCCCTTGCAAGTATTCCAAAGTAGTTTTTACTCTTGTATCATACTCTAAAGAAAGATTTACTGGTGGGTTTCCCTCACTGGGCTTCAATGGATTTTGTCCTCGTATCCTGTTGCAATTTTATTGGTATTCTAACACAACTTGAATTTAGAAACTGGTGGTAACTAATGAAGTCTCAAGAGTGGCTATGGATCATGTTGTTTACCTGAAGTATATTTTTATGCTCATTAATTGCCTTCCAAAGTGAACTGAAAGGAATAAGCAACTTGACATTTTAGATGCAGGGAAAAATGTCTGCCATGTTTCTGAAGCTGTGATTCCCGATGGCAACATCTTCCCCAGCTCACAAATTTCAGGAGCCAGCAACACCTATGTGGGTCAAAATTGCAGAATGCAGTTTAATTTTTTCAGAAGTTATCATGAACTTGGGTTTTTTAATTTAATTTTTTTAGATGCTGCATTTTAAAAGGGATACTTAAAAATACTGTTTTGGTTATCTCAGAGCTGACATACGGTACTGGTTCATTTTCCTGAAAGGAAGGAGGGAGAAAAGCAGAAATGAGCTTGAAACATTTTTTTCTCCAAGCATATGTGCTAAATGTTGAACAGTGTAACCCAAATACACTGCTGTATAGAGCTGTGGCAGAAAGCACAGTTCAGGAGGCCCTTTGCTGGGCTTAAGCTCCCTATAGTATGTCAGCCCTTGATTGCCCGGTGCCTTTCCTAATAGTCATGGAATTTCTGCCCAAATTTCTGCTTCTCCCCACCTCTTTCTTCCTTTCATTCCCTTCCCCCTGCGCCCCTCAGTGGACCAAGAAGCTGTTGATGGGAATATTAGCAGAACTGTATCTTTCTTCATTTTACTGCAGGGTAGTTTACGGCAGCTATATATAAACTAAGGGTACATACAGAGCGCTTCTTGTTTAATCATTCAAAAATACGTGCAAAGAAGTTGTCAGAAGGTGCAGGATGGAGGGAATGTAGATGTGAAAGGTCCTGTAGTGTGTTTAAAGAAGTTAATTTCAACTAAGAAAGATGGAATTTTTAGTCATGTTCTTTGGCTTCCTGGAATGGGGGTGATTTGCTGTGGTGAGTTGTTAATAAATGAGTCAGATTCATAGCTGATGAAGCTCTCAAAAGAGTTATTTTGGAAATCAGTATAAAGAACTTCTGTTAGAGTAACTTGATGGTTTTAGCTTGGTCTGGGAAAATGTTGCTATGGGGATACAGTTACAATGCTGGGCATTTGGTGCTTGCAAAAGGAGACCAGGCTGCAGAAATGCTAATGGTACTGGGATGTGATCTTACCAGATACTGGTTTCTTCACCCGTTAGCGGGATTGAGCTTTTATGTAGCTGGAGCTTTTTTCTGTCCTGTGTAAGCTATGGTGAACTGCAGGTTTATGGAAGCACTTGAGGACTTCTTGTCACCGTCCCAGGTCAGGTAACAATGCACGTGCATCGTGTGGTAGAACACATACCCATTGCATTTGGCACATAACAGAGGCAATCATCGTTACATGTGGAGAGAGCCTCAAGGCAAACCAGTATTTCTTTGCAGGCTGAATCGAGCTCTGTTCTAAGCTGCGTAGCCTTGCCTAGAATTTCAATGATTCCTTCCTGTGCTGCTGCATTCATTGCAAATACGTTTTGCTCAATATCCTACAGAAAAACAGTAGCCCTCAATGTGAGAGAGTCCAGCAAAGTATGTATGGTTGAAAATTCGAACCAGGTGCTTGTAGAGAAAGAGAGCTGTAGTTACTATTTTGTGAAGGTTCACTGTGTGTATTAAATGGAGCTTTACTAAGGATTTCTGGAAGGAAACATATTTCAGCTATGCTTGCTTTAAATTGAGTGTTGTGTTCCATCAGGCCGACAGTGCAAGAAGATGGTGGTGATGTTATTTATAAAGGCTTTGAGGATGGGATTGTGCAGCTGAAGTTGCAGGGTTCGTGCACCAGCTGTCCCAGTTCCATCATCACCCTGAAGAACGGGATACAGAACATGCTCCAGTTCTACATCCCTGAAGTAGAAGGCGTGGAACAGGTGGGTTGGTGAGAGATAACAGCTGTTTTCTTTTAAATGGAAAAGAAAGTCCCTTTCCAGCATGGACAGGTTGGCGGTTTAAGCAAAAGTACAGGATGTATAGATGCACTTTTTCCAGGGCAGAAGCTGTATCTTAGCAAAAGATCCAGAATTCTGCAAAGTCCTGTACAACCCCATGCACCAAAATCTGCTGGGGAGTTCCTGGTGGAAAGCAGCTTTGCAGAAAAGGACCTGGGGTGCTGGGGGATGCCAAGGTGAACCTGAGCCAGCTGTGTGCCAGCTGTGTGCCTTCATGGCAAAGAAGGCTGATGATAGCCAGGGCTGCTTTTAGAGGAGTGGTGTTGCCAGCAGGCTGAGGGAGGTGGTCCCTCGTTGGACTCGCCATATGCCCATGTCCCTCTTGCCCTGAGGAGCCCAGGCCTGGACACTCTGTGTTTGCCAGTGACTGTTACCTTTGTGCTTTGGGGACTCTTTGTGATAATAAGGGGCAGGCTTTTGTCCCTTAAATCACTGATTCTTTTACTGCCTCATTAAAAATCTGATACGCTGTAGTGATTGTTTTAGTGGCCTTTGTAATAACTTGACCAGCTCCTATTAGTTCAGCCACGTTTCCTCCTGGTATTTTTGATTGCCAGTTGTTTCTTACTTTTTTTCATGTGACCATTGTCATTCAGCAGCGTAGAATAACTGCTGCTCTCCTTGGTCCAGCAGGGGTGCAATGTAATAAATTCTCTATGCCATCCTACGGGACTGAGAGTTTAAACTGTTTACCTAAGCTACTTCTGGATTTGTTTGCAGGTTGTTGATGATGATGATGACGTGGAGAAAGAAGCAAATTCTACTTGAACTTGCATCATTTATGGCTGAATACGTATTTACCTCCTGGTGTACGTAAACTATCTTTGTGCCGAGGAACAACCAAATTTGCCTTTCTCTTCAGAAAAATAGTTGCACTTATAGCTGTGAAAACGTATCATCAGTTTAAGCAGTTTGTTCACTAATGTATTAAATGCTCTGAATTCAAAAAAGAATCATTTTGCTCTACTTTGTACTATGTCTTAGGAAAGAAACGGCTGGCTTTAAAAGTGGGGATGTGTCTCTCCATTGTTCTTTCATACAAAAAATTCAAGACTGAAGAGAAGGCAGAAATAAAATTTCTTGACTGGTTTTTTGTGCAATGAAATTATTAAATGTTTATTCCCCCAAACCTCCTTATGGGGCTTGCAGGACTATCTGCCCTTGCTCTATAATTGGGAAATTCAGGAATGTTAATTTATTCAAGTCTTGTTGAAAAGCTTTTGATTCATATCAGGTTTTTCTGTGAAAAATAACCCATAACTTCAGCTCTTCATTTTAGAGAATGTAATATTGCCATCACTTGTGGAAAGTTACCTACTTGCTCACTACCACTGTGCAAACAATAGCAGCAGAAAGGAAAAATGGAAGTTGTTTGTTATAAAAATCCTATCTTCTAAAATGAATGCTAGAAGATGATGATCCTTATCAGTTGTAGTAAATAGAGAGACTAATTAGCTTATTTGGAAGTAAAATGTGCAGCTACCATTAGTGGTCTGTTTAAACTTGCAAAAGATTCATCTTGATGTTGGAGTATTATGTTGAACATTAATGTGCAGTGCTTGAGGGCACAAATTACATTTGTAGGGTAGCAAAGGAAACGAATGTGTTTACCTGTGCCACGTCCTGTTTGTTCCTTCCGCGGTGCCAGAGAGCACAGTGTGTGTGTAACTTGGCTGCCCGGGCTGAGCCAGGGAAGACGTGGCAGAACGGAACCGGTTCCTGTTTAGGGACTATGGGAGGAGAAATGTTTATTGTCCTGAAATTGAAATACGTAAATCAGGCTTTGCAAGTGCTTCTGTTTACTTAGGCGTGTGGGACAGTCTCTTCCTGGTGCCTGGCTTGAGCAGATGGCTCTGCTGGTGGAAGTACCGTTTCGGTTTTGTGCTGCCACAGCTGAGCTGAGTTTGGGGTCGTTCTTCGGCTGATGGTTAGAGTCATATTCCTTGTGTGCAAGGATTTGATAGCCCTCCGGTACGTTCCCCTCTTTCACTCCTTGCCAGTGTAATTCTACCGAGTCCCTAAACAGGATCAGTTAACTCAGTGGAGAATCTTTTATATAGCAGGCAGATCAGCGTGCGGTAGCCATAAATGTCATATTACTTCTTAGAAATTTGAAAATAAATATTTCAGTAAAATATTTCTTCAGATTTTGTGGAGACTAATAACCTACAGTCATTTAAACTACACTTTCAGGATTTGGAAACTGGTTTGAAATGACCATATTTTCTTTACCCCGTTACAAAGTACACAGTGTCTGATCTTACAAGTGTATCCATGACAAAATTCCCCTTGAGGTCAGCCCAGACTATCCAAAAGAGAGCTTGTGCGAGTGTTTCCACCATGTTCTTCTTTGTCAGCAAACCATAGAATGCCAAGTAACGTTTCTGGTTTCTCAAAAATAGTCCTTTTTGGGCCCAATTTGTCAATTTAATGCACTATATAAGCCAAAACCTAAACAGCAAAGTAGCTGTTTTGTGTGTTAAAATAAAATGTATCTCTTAAACATGTGGTCTTTCTTATTCAATTAAGCAGTACTAATCTCTCCCAGATACTGTAAGGATCCAGTTCTGCCGCTGTCTTAGTATTTCCAGTCTTGTTTTTAATGGGGTTTCGATTTGCAGGAATGGGACGGAACGCAGCCTGCCTGCACCGAGGCTGACGATGCAGCGTCTTGAGATTTTTGAGACTGAAGAGGTTCCATGTCCAGCGTGTATCCTGTGTGTCCTCCAGTTCCTCAGGCTCTGTTGTGGAGAGAGAAGCGCGTAATGCTTGTGTGCCGCCCCCTTTTACCTGCTCCGTCCCACTCCGGAGTAAGCTCTTTAGGGCAGTGGTTGCATTTCTACAGCGTGAAGTAACGGGGGGCTCTGCAACTCTGGGTAGAGGGGAGCAGGGGCGAGAGGGTGAAGTGCCAGTTCTCACTTGGGGAGCAAACCGAAACGCAACCACGGCATTAACAATAACCATAAACTCTAATCCTCTGACAGCCCAGTGCGGTAAAGTCGTCAGTCCAGATCGTTAGGAGTTTGTGTGAACCTTCCAGGCTCTGTCTGGAACGGATTAGTTCACGGAAAGAATCCCTCTTGGTGAGAGGCGTCCCATCTCCTCCACTGGCCCAAAAGCCCTTTCACGTTTTACGGAGGTCGAGGCAAACAGGGGAGTGACTGTCCAGCGTTGAGCAGAGGAGTTTGTGCGGCGCCCGGTGTGGTACGGAACAGGGTGTTCTCCTCGTTCATTTTTTAAAGAGGGCTCTTCAGTTCGGGGGCCGGAGGCTGTGCTGGAATCCTCAGGTTAGCGAGGTTTTTTTGTCTGAAGTTTTTCTATAAAAGGCAGTTAGTCATTGCATTTAAAATAGCAGTGACTGCTTGAAATTATTCTGGTATTTTTCTTAAAGAAATAAAAAAAATACTTTGGTATTTTTGCTGTGCCACAGATAGGCGCAAAATTGCAGTCGGCCGTTCAGCCGCTTTTGTTTTCACCCACATCAGCTGGAGCAAACACACAGAATCCATTCGTGTTTCCCGAGCACTGTTGGAGCGCTCTTTTTCCCAGGAGAAGTTGATTACAGCTGCCTAAACTCTGGTCGTCTGGAAGCGCGTCGCAGGTGGAGATGAGCTTTTTGTCGGGATGTGACTTGTTCCCCGTTTCTAGGAGGAATCGGCCCGTTTGAGGCAGCCTCTGCTCACACCGTCCTGCGCGGAGCCGTCGCCAGCCGCAGCCCCCGCTGAGCGGTGTGGGAGCAGGAACCTCCAGCACAGCAGCGGGAGGAAACGGCTCCCCTCACCTGGTGTTAACACTCAAAATGTGTTATATCAGGGGTCACAAAACACACTCTTTTTCCAGCAGGTAGTAGTTTACAATCTGTCTGAAACTGGGGACTTCAGCCAGAACCTCTATTTCAAGTGAAGTATGTTGAGCATAGAGGAGAAGAAGTGGGTATTTTTTTCCCACCCGTGACCCCTTTTTGTTAAGTTTAAAAGGCTCACGTGTGAGATGATAGAGTTTGGTCCCCCCAAACTCTCTCCCCACCTCGGGGGCTGGGTCCAGCTGTAGGCCCCTTACTCCAACAAGGACCTTGAGGGGCTGGAGTGGGTCCAGAGAAGGGCAACGGAGCTGGTGAGGGGTCTGGAGCACAAGTCTTGTGAGGA
>JAOXNO010000016.1:585616-605692 GCA_028565335.1 Limnodromus scolopaceus
GTGCTCTGGGCAACCCTGCTTTGGCAGGGGAGTTGGACTGGATGGTCTCTAGAGGTCCCTTCCAACTCTGACAATTCCATGAATACATATTGCACTTTTAAACTTTCCGCTGTAAATTAAACCATTATAAAAAATAGACTTTAATTTTTTTAAGTAGGTTTTTAACCGTATGCAATACCACCATACCCATAACTTAGTCTCTGGGTTTATAATCAAAGCTTTAAAGTCTAGTTGTTGCAAGGAAAAAAACATCTTAATGCAGTAGAGTAGAATAGAATAAAATAGTTCAGTAAAGTAAATTCAGCAGTATAGTTAAACTTACATACTGAAGTTTGTATTTTGTGTGTGGTATATTGGCATTCCTGGACCTGGTTGTTTTTGAGAATGAAATGGGGGTGTGCTGCAGGCTGTAGGCTTTGCACCATCACAGACCTTTCCCCCGCTCCCCCAAAGTAGTTTTTAAAAAGTCTGTTTAAAAATGCTGTTACCCTCTGTGTGGCAATGTGTATTTCTGGTGTCTGTCCATCTTTCACTCACACGTGTATTTTACCACCACAGACACGTAGTTTCACTGAATTTCACTGAATTTTTAGAGTTGGAAGGGACCAACTCAACCAACCAAGTTCCACCCTTGAACATGAGTAGTGGCCAAGAATTACCCTGTAGTGTATTGTTGTCAGAGGCGCGTGAGCCCGTTCGGTTCCCGGGCACTGGAGCAGTTCTCCAAGCCCTGCAGGGATGACGGGGACTCGCTCTCGCAGTAGGTCTTGCTGCTTCCTAACGGGGGTGTTAATGAGAGTTTGCTGCAAGGTAACGAGAAGAACCAGTCTCAGCAAGCTTTGTCTGTGCTTACTCTTGGTTGATGTTGGATGATAACCAGTAGTCCTTAATGTATGTATGTAACACCTTTTA
This sequence comes from Limnodromus scolopaceus, assembly GCA_028565335.1. NCBI lineage: Eukaryota > Metazoa > Chordata > Aves > Charadriiformes > Scolopacidae > Limnodromus > Limnodromus scolopaceus. Next base: position 586,529 of record JAOXNO010000016.1, read on the forward strand.
TTTTTTTTTTTTTTCACTGATTATCTGAAGTTTTTGTGTGTTTGTTTTTTTCCCAATTATACTTTCAGCTGTAGAATCTATGGATCATTCTTTTGATGGAATATCCATAAAAATGGAGGAAGGTGCCTGCCAGAGAAAATCTAATGCTTGAAAGTTCAGACAAATCCTCCAGTTCCTTAGGAAAGGAATCACAAATGAGACAAAGACGCATTGTCTCTTTAATATGTTGTTATTGCTTTCCGTGCCGTATAGTGACACAAGTGGGATAATCAGAATTCCTTCTTGATCCAAAACACCATGAACGACACACAGGGAAATCCACCCTGCCCGCCTGTCCCATTTCAAATATTCTGACATAATGCTCAGCATATGTGCAAAATTCATGATTTAGTGCAGGTCATGCTGTGTGCTCCCTGCAGCTCTCGTTAGGGAAGGAAACAGTAAATTACCTTAAAAAAAAAAAAAAAACCCTCCACAAAACCATAGAGTAAGACTCCGTTAGGAGGCTGCTAATAATCCTGATCCAGGTATTCTCCAGAGTTCCTTCTGGAGTTCAGACTGTCGGAGCTACGTCCTCCTGACGGGAGCAGGAGTCTGCCTTGCAGCGAGACTGACCTGAGGCTGGAATTTACTCCCCTTTGCCCATTTATCGGGGTGAACCATTTTCAATTCACATGAAGTACTTAATTTTTGTAAAGGTTAAGCCACCATGTGTGATGTGATGAACTAAGTTCACATCTGAAGCCTGAGAGCACTTTTCTGTAAATAAAGGTGACTCCAGGCTCAGGCACTGCCAGCTCCGGGGGGGAAATCTGCGCTTTTGCCGGAGGAGAAACCAGCCTCAGCTTGTTGAAAGGTGAACCGTGCTTGTTCTCTGCCAGGAGCTGGTTCACCTGAAACCAAACATTAGGGGAGGGTTTGTTTCTTTTTACCAAATGTGTCCCCAAGTCGGTGTGAAGTGCTTAGAGTAAAATTAGTAAAATTCTGAGTCAGGTGAATTCCCAGGGGTTTTAAGAACCAAAGTCCCTCAGCTTTCAGTGGCACAAAGGCTCTTCAGAAGAACGGACCGTATGAAATACAGATTGGAATATCTTTGACTATAATCATTGTTTCATTAGTTGTCTAATGCTGCATCTGAAAACACCTCTCACAGAAATCAAAACTTCAGTGCCGCTCAAGTAAGCGTGGAAGAAGCCATTAAGAAGCAGGTGTAGAACTCTGTGCTGTAGCACCTTTGCCATATGCTTGGGATTGTCAGAACGGAGAGGGAGGTGGTATCGAAATGCACTCAACACGTACCACCCCCCACCCCCTGCCCGTTTTTTCACTATACCTCTGTAAATGCTCTGTGATGTCTCCATTCTTTGACTCAGAAGGGAGAAGATCACTTCAGTGTTGCTTCTAAATTCTAGTAAATGGGAGGCGGGTGCTGTAGGGCGTCCGTCCAGGTTATCCATGGGCCAGTGGACAATCTGTGGCTGAATCCATAGATAACGACCATAACTGGCTGATAATACTCACCATAACTTCCCAGCCGCTCCTTGTGCGATACACCTACAGCGCGTGTGTCTGTGCACAACCAGAACACGTTACAGCTCAGCGTGGAAGCTGCAGCGCAGGAAAGCAATGTGACATAATAAAGGCAATGCAGGGAAATGTTGAGGAACAAAATTTGCATGTTTTGATCAAGTATGGGTGCTTCTGTTGGAGAACGGCCACTAACACCTTTGCTCTGTCCTTTCTCAGCAACAAATCAGTCTATCCTGTCTCAACAACAAAGGAGGTGTTTTCCTCATTTACGGACTTAATAACTAAAGTGGAGGGCTCTAAATTGTTGGCTGAGTGGAACCTTCTTACTGAGTATCAACATGAAAGCAGTATTTTTTTCTTTACATTTTCATTTACTGAAGTATAAACCTAAACATCACGAGCTTTACTGACGTCACTGAGTCAGACAGTTATCCAGTAGCTGAAACACAACGTTGGAGCTTATAGAAGAAATATATAATAACTTCAGTGTTGTTATTCTTCAGCAAGAGTCACGTTTTGCTAGATAGGCTGATTAATCCACCCCCACCCCTTACCACACTGCGCACAGTGACTGGCAGGTTATTTTGTTCAAGCAGTAGATATTTGGGTCCTCTTCTGCATTCCCGATGAGCTTCGCCACTGAGAGGCGTTCTCTGCAGTTAAAGAGGAGGTGGGGGAGTAGAGAGCAGCGGGGGTTGCCAGGACTTCAGAAAGGACCCCTGGTGAAACACTGAACTTCTTTAAAAGCTTAGTGCAAGTTTTCCAGCAGTTGACTCCTGTCCTTCAGTACACCTGGATGCTTCCCTGGAAATAGCATAGGGCTTGCAGCAGTTCCCAGCTGGATCGGGATGAGGTGGCTGTGTTTGATAGCCCAGGAACAAGGGGCTTAACCCTGTGATTCCCGAGCTGTGTCTGAACACACGCGCTGGGGTTTGCGTTGCCTCTGCCGGCGCTCGGTGGAACAGGGCTTGCGCAGGTGGCAGCTCTGAGAGAATTTCCCTTTTCACCCGGTGCTGGGAGTAACTGACAGAGAAAGAGCAATCCCGCCAGGTTTCTCAAAGCCTCAGGAAAGCCAGTGAAACAGGAGAAACTTAAAATGATAAACCAGGCAGATCCAAGTGGGAAAGTGTTGGTGAATGTGAGTGCTCGTAGAGCAGCTTGAATTCTCTTCTGCTCGTGGGGCCACACATAAACTGTCCCTTGAATTTTTACTGATACTTTCCTTTAAACTTAAAACTCTGCACTACTGTTACACCTGCAGGCTTAACGAAGAGCCTCGCAAGCAAACTGGGAAGGGGTGCAATAACGTGAGTGCCGGTGTGTGCCCTCCCCCAGGGTTGCTGCTAACTTTACTGTGACCGCTCCCAGTGATGAAAATAGTGCTTCATGTTGGTACGGTGCCTTGGGGCCTCTGGCTGAGACTGACATCGCAGCTGCCTTCCAGATGTGTCCCTCCTGTGCGGTACCTAATCCTCCTGTCTTCTAGGCAAAGACAAGAAGGGAAGTTGCAACCTGTCTCGCGTTGACAGCACCACCTGCCTTTTCCCTGTCGAGGAGAAAGCCGTGGAGTACTACTTCGCTTCTGATGCTAGGTAATGTTTTCCAGTGTCTTCTAGCATATATAAAACCATGCTGTTTAAAGCTGAGGCCTTGAACAAGAGGTGGGGAGGCTGTGGGTTCTTTATGAGTAACAGTAAATCAGGTACGTGTGGCCATTACTTTACAAACATTAACGAGTTTCGTATGTGGCCCTGAACGAGTCAGAGGTGGGTTAGGTGGGAGTTTCTGTTGAAGAAACAAACACTTGCTTTGGAATAGTGTTATCCTTCTTCGAGCACATCTGTTGATAAGATTCCAGAGGTGAGTGATAGGAAACCTGAGACTGACCTTAATCAACAGGACAGATGCTAATTATCAGGAGAATCGTCTTGATTCTCTAGGGAGCTCTGCACACGTGCATTTCCTTATCATCAAAGGTGGCTTTATTTTAATCCCAGGGGAGGGAGGAAAGACTAACTTGACAGTTTATCAGAACTTTTGGCTTTCTTTATATTAGGGAAATGAATACTTGTTCCAGAAACATAAAAATACTGCTGCGGTTGGCTTCTGCAGCTCTTCTCATCAGAGCATTTTGGAGAGTCTTAGGACACCATGATCTGTTCTGATTTTAGAGAGCTTTTCAAGTGACTTGCCCAAGGTCAGAATAAAAACTACTAAAATTGGGAGCTGCTGTATTTTGGTACTGCTTGCCTTGTTCAGCTCAGGCAATGAGCTGAACCTGACCAAAGATTGGAAACCCCACTGGAAATTCCGAGATTGACGTCCCCTGAGTAAACTGCCTGCAGGGAAGGTATTCAGTAGTACCTCATTTGTGAGTGCTTCTAAGCACATCTCAAAGTACTTTAATGGGTGGCCAAGCTGTCCCCAGTTTTCCAGATGGGAAAATGAGGTGTAGGGAGGGACAGTGGCTTATTACTGGGAATGCCGAGAGAGGACTCTGCACCTACACTTGAGCACCCCATGTGCTCGGGCAAATTCCTGTCCTGCTGACTTCCACTCCCTGGCTCCTAACGGTCAGATCACACACTGCTTTGCCTAAGGAATTCATAGTTTCTTCTTAAAGCAGGCACTGAAATTAATAATGAGGTAGGTGGAAAAAAATTCAGTTACGTTGGCAGTGTGGAAATGTACTTTACAGTACTCATTTTAAAAGAAATTCCATTGAAATGAGTAACTTTCTTGAATCAAGCTGTATGTTGGATTATAAATAGGGCTGCAGCCCTCGTCTTTCTGTGAAGAATAATGTCTTATGGCAAATGGTGTATGCTTTTATAGCGCTGTCATTGAGCATACCAACAGAGTGATTTTCCTTGAAGATGATGATGTAGCAGCCGTGGTCGATGGCCGTCTCTCCATCCACCGGATTAAGCGCACAGCAGGCGATCACCCCGGACGTGCTGTCCAGACCCTGCAGATGGAACTCCAGCAAATCATGAAGGGTAAAAATCACTCGGATGTCACCCGTGTAGATGCACAGATCCTCCCTGGGGTCACAGAATAAGTGAGGTTGAAAAAGAGCTCTGGAGGCCATCAGGTCCAATCCCTGTGTTACAAGCAGGGCCAAGAAGACCAGAGTGTTAAGGGCCTTGATGAGCTGACTTTGGAGGATCTCCATGGCCAGCAATCCCACAGCCTGCCCGAGCACATGTTCCAGTGCTTTACCACCCTCATGATGAAAAAAATTGTCCGTGCATCTAATGGGACTTTCCCTCTGGCTGCTGGCATGTTAATGAGGAGAACTGTGGGGCTGAGGATTTTGCCTCCTGCGTGGAGGAATCTGTTCAAAGGTTGATCCCTGGCAGGATTGCCATTCCAGACCCGACTCTTCATCAACACGTTCTAGTAACGTGAGTCCGGCTCTCACGGTGAGCTGAAGCTTTGGGAAAATAAGAAACATCATCTTAGTAATCTGACCGATACCTGGCCCGTTAGTGACTCTGGTCCGAGCTTTTTCCTATATACGTAAGAAAAATGAGAATTAGCAGGAAGTAATTTAAAGTGTTCCCATTTGTTTTGTTTCGTTTCTTTCTTTTATAGGTAACTTCAGCTCATTTATGCAGAAGGAAATTTTTGAACAGCCAGAATCTGTTGTGAATACGATGAGAGGAAGGGTCAACTTCGATGACTACACAGGTAATTGAGATTAAGCCTCCTTTATTTTTGACAGCTCAGTTATTTAGTAGTTATTCTCACCAGTTACAGAGGAGGAAGCAGGTGATGGGAAAAAACATGCTGGTGTAAGACAACGCACGTGTCTCACAGTGGGCACTGCCAGAATTAGGCAAGGGGGCAAGGTTGCTTTTGGGGATGGTTTTTTTTTTTGGCCAAGTGTTTGATGGAGGTTGTAACCCACTGGGTGTTGGCACCAGCAATCTTGAGAATTTCTGCTGCCTGGGCAGCCTGACTGTTCTCTCTGAATCTTGCTCACAGTAAATCTCGGAGGGTTGAAGGATCACATTAAGGAGATCCAGAGGTGTCGTCGTTTAATCCTTATTGCTTGTGGGACAAGTTACCACGCTGGAGTCGCAGTAAGTGCTCAGGCTTGATCTGTTTGTGAGTTATAGCTAGAATTGGGCAGCGGGCATGGTACTGCGTGTGTCAAGCAGGTTAAGAATGGGTTTAAGGTTAAGATCGAGCACGGGAACGCTGCTGAGGGAGGACCCTCTGGAGAGCTCCATGTACCAGACTTTTAATTCACCAGCAACAGCCGTAGGAAATAAAAGCTGAAGAACTTGAATACTTCTGAAAATGTTGCCTGTGACTTTCACTGCTGTGGAAGGCCTAAAAACCCAACACCTGCTCTGTCATAAACGAGGGTTGGCAGAGGAAGAGACAATGCAAGAGGAGAATGCAAATGCTGCAGCAGGGCAGGGGCTGCCATGAGCCAGACAGGGCACTGGCTTGGAGGCATCCCAGTGCTCGCCCAGTAAGCAGACAGGTTTCACCCAGTGCCTCACAGAGGTCTGGCTCTGCCTGCAGCCCACGGGTGATTTTATTTCGTCAAGGCCTGACCTAATTACTGGTGAAACTGCGATGGCTGGAGACAAAGCCCTTTTAGATTGCAGCTGGGCAGCCTGTAATATTGCAATTAAAGGTGCTCCACGGCTTTGCAGAGGAGTCTTTTAGCTTCTCTGGGAAATGCTGCAAACACAGATATGTTCACTGATTCACAAGGAACCAGAGAAGAAAATTTTTGTTCATCTTGGCCCGCTCTGTAAGATAATAAGGGTAATCCATGGACTAGCCAAAACAAGTCTCTGGCTTGGCCCACGTACAGGTGGTGGTTTCCGAGTTCTTCAGTAATAGAAGTTATAGTCTGATAGAAGGACAACGTGTTGATAGAAAGACATCCTGGCCTCAAGTTGTGCCAGGGGAGGTTCAGATTGGGTGTTAGGAAACATTCTTACAGTGAAAGGGTTATTAAGCATTGGAATGGGCTGCCCAGGGAGGTGGTTGAGGCACCATCCCTGGAGGTGTTCAAAAGACAGGTTGACATAAAGCTTAGAGACGTTTAGTGATGTGTTTTGTTTTGTTTTGTTTTGATCAGAGTTCAGTTGATGGTTGGACTAGATGATCTGAAAGGTCCCTTCCAACCCAGACAATTCTATGATTCTATGTATTTTTTATATATATAGGTATATACACACACACACGTAGTGATAAATAATCAGTGAGACTTACTTAAGCCCAATCTCCACGGGAGGGAGGAGTTAAGGCCTCACAGGCTTTTTGTGGTGCCAAAAGCAAGGTCGCTTTTCACAGGGGGAGTTGCGTGACTTGAGTGTGGGTACACTGAGCAATTAAAATATAATCCAGCACTACTTTTCACGTGGTATTTTGATAGTAATATTTTCCAGTGTGTGGCAACTTAGACGGCTTTTTTTTGTACTGCAAACACTTGGCTTTTTTTTTTTTAAACAAGATGTAATATGTAACTCTGACATCTCCTTTTACCAGACCCGCCAGGTTCTGGAAGAACTGACTGAATTACCTGTTATGGTTGAACTAGCCAGTGACTTCTTGGACAGAAACACCCCTGTCTTCAGAGACGATGTTTGCTTTTTCATCAGCCAGTCAGGTAGGGTCTGGCTTTGCCACCCACTTGCTCCTCTCTTGCCTGTAAATGGGAGGGAGGGAGGAGGCAGCAGGGCCAAATTCTTGCGCCTGCATGGAGGATGGCGTGTGGAAGGCGTGAGAGGAGGAGTTGGCACACACGTACTGGAGATGGGGAAAAAATAGAGTGGTTCTGCTCCCATCCATCTGCCTGCAGGATTTTGTTTAGCTGAGTCTTACATATGGTAGTGGTAGTTTTGTTTCCTTTCTCTGTGAGGAAATACTCCATCAATCAACAGGCTGAAGAAATGCTACTGAGCTCTGGGTAAAGGCACCTCGATGGTTTCTTTTGAATAGTTTTAGTTCTCTAGGCAAAGCAGTACCAAATACTGAGCTATGTGGTGGATCAGATCCATAAAAGAAATGAAACTGTTAAACACAAGTATCAAAAAATATGACAGCCATGAAATATGACATCAAAGACACGGTTAAGCATAAAAAAAAATATTTATATCACATTCAAAATACTTTCAAGGACAGCTGCAGTACAAAACTGCAATATTTTTTCCCTTAGTTGCATATACCATTGTAGGTTTCATAAACTGGTTTCATAAACTGTCTTCAGCTTCAATACTACAACTAGTCCTTACTTTTTCTCCAGACATTAAAATATTTTTTAGTAGCAATATTTTCTTCTCAGTATCAAGTAATTCAGAATATCCTCTCTTATGTAAACGTTCATGTTTTCTCTGGTTTTTGGACTACACGTGCAGGTGTTGCTTCTTCCCCTTAGAACCGTCTCTGTCCCAGTCTATCAGGGAACAGACTGAGGGCACACGAGGGGACGCGCCTGTCCCTGGAGGTGCTGGATGTGACGAGATAACAAAGATTTTCCTGGAACCTGAGCTTGGTCATCAGGCAATACAAAACCAAAGTAAATATTGAGCTCGAGTAGCCCCAGTTCCCCCCACCCATGAATGTGTTGCCCACCCTGCACTGCTGGGCAGGTCGCAGAGCAGTGCTGCGGCAGCGATGAGCTGAGGGAGAGATGCACCAAACTAACCCTGGGGCTTCTTGGTCTCTGTTCTCACCTTTCCTGCGCAGGGGTACTTGAAAGAGGTGTGCCCTTTTGGGACAAAACCAAACTGGCAACACTAGATGGAAGACACAGGAGCTTCTATTCGTAGTCCCATCTCTGGGGTCCTCGTGCAAGATTCCCCCCATCCCCCCCAGTCATGTTCATTTAAACCAACTTTTTCTGCTTCCTTTATATCTGGAGTTTTTGAGTCGACACATTAAGTGAAGTCTGACCTAAGCTGATCTAAATTTGCATAGTGCAAACAATTTTGAATAAGAATAATTATTTTTAGACATAACCTCTTTGAACACAGATTTTGCAACCTCTCGTGCTGTTGGAGGGCACCAGCAGCGAATGATCCCGTGGGTGTTGGTGGCAGGAAGGCGGTGGCAGGACTCAAAGGGCGACGTGTAACTCAGTGCATCCACTCTGCATGTCAGCTAGCCCCAGTATGTGTTTTCCCTCCAGCCTGCCCTGCCCCAGTGATTTTTTTATTAACCAGGAAAAGGAAGAAAGTTGGTTTTGGTAGAGAAGAATACATTTGAACTGCTTTTTTTTTTTTTTTTCCCCATAGCAGAATACTGACTCTTCCTCACACCAAATACTATTGTGTTCTTAGATTTCACTGTCTTCTTTTTAGGCTTAAACCACAGTGTGCCAGGGTTGATATAACTCTGACTCGCAGGCAAATACAAACCTGTAAGATTCTGTTTTGGAAATCACTGCCATTTCCCACCTGCGGTGGCCGCAGTAACAGGTACTGAACGCAGCATCATCACTACCTGTCTTTTCAGGTGAGACAGCAGATACCTTGATGGGGCTCCGGTACTGCAAAGAGCGAGGAGCCTTAACCGTAGGGATAACTAACACAGTGGGCAGCTCTATATCACGAGAGACAGACTGTGGAGTCCATATCAATGCAGGACCAGAGATTGGGGTGGCCAGTACCAAGGTAAGGCACAAGCTTATAGACCCCACTGGTAAGAATAATAATAATAATCATTATTATTATTGTTATTATTATGTTATTGCTATTATTAATAATAAAAATGTTACTGAAACTCCTGATGGCATTGGCTATAGCATGGGGTCCTGTTAAATGCTTTCTATTCTCTTTTACTGGTTGCTGTCAGTGGTTGTGTAATGACCACGTGCCCAGCAACACTCTTTGTTTTCTTGTATCTTACAAAGGGCTTTTTTTAATTTTTTTTTTTTTCATAAACCAATTATTATGAGGTAGCAATATTAAATATTGAAAACAAAGGGGTCTCAAAGGGGAGAATCCCCGAAGAGGCAAGAATTCTCTCCTCTTTGCCATCATTTGTCTTGAGGTGCAGACTCAGTTTAACCTGAGGTCTAAAGATGAAAAAGGAAATTAAAAGACAAGATTACAGAAACTTTGACTGCATGTAATTGCCCTTATGGCACTGCTTTACTGAAGAAAGGGTGATACTGGAACTATACTTTTGGCAAAAGGTGGAATGGTCTTCTACGGAAAACCAGTATTTATGTCCACGTAACAGAATTATTCTGTGGTTGATGCATCTGGCTACGTGTGATACAGAATAAAATAACTTGCTTTGCTGCAGTTCATTTTGATGAAGTGCTTCTGCATGGTGAAATCTGCTTTGATTTAGTTATATTTAGAGGCGAGATGATGTCAATCTGTTACACAAATTCAGCCAAAAACCACATTTGAGTTTAATAGTTCATTGGGGAATTTGATCATGGAAAATTCATGAGTCTCTTACAAGAAACTCTTGAAGGAGTTGTTTGTCCCTGGGTTGTTTTCACACCGCCAGCCTTACAGTTTGGAGATAACTCAAAATGGCGTTCTCTCTCGGGTGATGTGGGGAGGTACCAAAGTTGTGCAGATATGAACTATGAACTTGAAATGATTCTGCCCCAAGGTTCTCCAAAACTTCATTTTGAGAACATAATCTAAACACCCCAGGCATTGTTAACGTGACTGCTCAGTGTGATTTACTTCTGTAACCTTCAGCTGCACCAAACAGTGTAGATCCCATTCCATACCGAACGCTGCTCATCAGCAGAACTGGAGCTTCTCTCAGTTCCTTCAGAGCTATTTAAATCTTCTCCAATACAGCAACATGAAAGTTGGTTTGATCACCGTTTAGGAAGGGACAGAAATCCTACAAACCTTAATTTTATTTCTAAGGAACTCCAATCCCAAGCTGGCACCACAGACCATTTCATAACATTTATCTTGTAAGGACTTCAGAGGTCAGGCTTTGCAGCAGCTCTTTGATGCTGTTCCTGAAATGGTTTTGTGAATGGAATGGTCTGAACTGGAGCGCTCGTTTCACTGGCCTGCCCGGGTGATTCTTCCCCAGAGTCAGTGCCTCCAGCCACTACAGTCTTTCAGACAAACATGGAGCCTTACCAAGGTGAAGAGTTCAGAGTCTGTTCGTGAAGAATTGAGGTGGGAAATCACTTTTTGTGTTCCCTGAGTGTGGCCTAAGCATGTCCTGGTGCCATGGCCAGGTGTCAGTGGTGGGCTTCCACCAAACATCTCCAGCCAGCGGCTCTGCCTGTCTTCTGCATTTTCAGCAGTTACTTGCAGTGAAGGAGGACACAGGCACGGTCACAAAATAGGATTTAATAGTCTTCAGGGAATCTTAGAAATAGTCCATTTTGCTTGTTGTATCTCAATCTCTTGAAGTACAAGGAGACCGTGCCATTGCACACCTCCATTTGAGATTTGCTGAAGATTTTCCCTGTGAATTTCATGTTCATCTTTGCTACTTAACTGGAACGGACGCTGCCATTTGGCACTGTGTTAAGAATAAAGTCAAGGGCTGGTCTAAGGATTTAACGTAGCAGGGGATGACTGTTTGCTTACTGTCTTAACAAAGTGTTTTCTTTCTCTCTCTCCCCCTTGTTAGGCCTATACCAGCCAGTTTGTCTCCTTGGTGATGTTTGCTCTGATGATGTGCGATGACAGAATTTCCATGCAGGAAAGGCGCAAGGAAATCATGCGGGGTCTAAAGGGGCTGCCAGGTAGGAACCTGCCGTGGGCATTGCAGGTGAAACTCCGTAGCACGGGTGAACTTCAGCAGTGCCTGAACTTTGCTTTGAAAGACCGAGGGGACAGGATAGGTGCAACGTGGCTGTTAGCATAATGCCTTCAGACCACTCAACGGGACTAATAAAAAAGACAGTCTAATTTTTATGCGAGTCTCTGCTACTGGTATTTGAAGTATAACCAGTATGTATGGTTTGAGGGGCACAGGCATATAAGCACAGGCAACTGGAATTCTTCTCTTTCCTTCTAGACTTAATTAAAGAAGTGCTGAGTATGGATGATGAGATCCAGAAGCTGGCCACAGAGCTGTACCATCAGAAGTCTGTTCTCATCATGGGCCGTGGCTACCATTATGCTACATGCCTTGAGGGAGCTTTGGTAAGAGATTTCTGTATTTAAAGCTGGTTCAAAGTGTTCTTAGCTATGGACTTCAGATTTCAGCCCAGGAAATGACACGTGGCTACAAGTTGTTTTAAGGAACTGCGAGCTATGGGGTGTTGTCTGTTTTCCGCATTCACACTGGGAATTCACACCGTGACAGATGGGGCACCCAAACAAAATCAGTTCTTTGAACTGTTGGGGTGGCATTTCCAGGATTGCTCAGCATCCAAAACTTCTCTATTGCAGTTTGTACCTTTGAGGAGATTATTGTTTTTGTAAGTTCTGTTACACACTGACATGCAGATGCATCCTCTTCGCCTCCTTCCGGCCCAGCTCCAGACCGGTGGTAGATGTGTTGGCTGATGGCAAATCCTAAGGCCTGTGGTGGGTTTGGTGTTGGAGCTGTAAGTGGTGCTGCCTGGAAGCAGCTCAGCCCAGAGGCACCACTTCCATCTCAGTTTTCAGGGTGGCTTGTCTACGTACTGGATCTGAGGAGTGCCAGAACGCGTTTTTACGAATTTAGAAAGAAAGTGGAAGAAGCCACAGAGATAGTTGAAAAATACCTACAAGTTGACCCAAAGCTTTATGAGTTATTTTTTTTCCCCATCTAGAAAATTAAAGAAATTACCTACATGCACTCTGAGGGGATACTGGCGGGTGAGCTGAAGCACGGCCCTCTCGCCCTGGTGGACAAACTCATGCCCGTTATCATGATCATCATGAGAGACCATACCTACGCCAAGTGCCAGAACGCTCTCCAGCAGGTCATCGCACGGCAAGTACGCACCTAGAAAAGTTGACAGTGCATCAGAAATGTGGCTTTTGATATGGAAGCAGTTTACAGGGCACCCAAACTATTTGCTTTAGTGTCACTGCCTAAAACGTGACTTTAGTAGATATTCTGGGCATTTCAAGTGCAATTTTGGCAGCAGATTGCAGAAGCCTGTGGTTTGTTTACCCCTTATATATATATATATTACCCCCTTGTATAATATATATTACCCCTTATACACCCCTTATACTACAGGGGGATGGCCATGGGATGTTGTTTTGCTCTAAATTAAGTGAAGAGTCCTTGCCACTGGCACTGTGAACAGAAGCGAAAAGAGAATCTTCCAGACCTTTTTCTCTACATCATTTCTCTTTGTTGCAGGGGCGACCTGTTGTGATTTGTGATAAGGAAGACATCGAGACAATTAAGAACAATAAGAGAACAATCAAAGTTCCCCATTCGGTGGACTGTCTGCAGGGGATCCTGAGCGTTATCCCCCTCCAGCTGCTGGCTTTCCATCTCGCAGTTCTCAGAGGATATGATGTGAGTAGAGTATTCCTTCCTTTCTGTGCTCGTGTTTGCTGGCTGCAGATGTGGAAAAGATGCTCTGGGCAGTGTTGGGAGTCTTTGGGGGTTGTCTGTAGGATTGCTTGAGCTATTGGAAGGCCCAGGTTAAAGGGTAGACTTGGCAGTTACAGAAGCTTCTTGTGGAGGCAGCCTTGTGCGGTTCGAGTTTGGACACGTGTCTGTTTTCTGGTACAAGGGTACGGTTTCTGGAGGGCTGGTAGGAAGGTAAAAGGAAGGTAACAATCCCCAGAAGGATGTTTGACCAACAGGGTCTGTTTGTGTTGGGTATTTGATCTTAATACAGACACCGACCTCTGCTTTTTATCACAGTGACCTTTTATCATTTGAGCACTGGAACAGCATAGACTAAAGGGAGCAACTCCTTAGTTCTTGACAGAGGAGTCATAACAATTGAGGTTTATGGACCTTTTCTGCACCGATTGTCTTAAATTAACACGAAAATATGTTCATTTTCAATTTAAATGCAGAACAAATGTTCCAGACATTACAGAGTTATACACAGCAAAAGGAAGTGTGTAAATACTCACAAGCATGTTCTTTCTCCTCCCTCTCTGCAGGTTGATTTTCCAAGAAATCTGGCCAAGGCCGTAACTGTAGAGTGAAAGATCATCTGAATCATAGGGGCAAAGGGGAATTAAATGAAAGACTTTTTTTGGTACCAAAATAACTTGATTTTAAAGTCCCCTAGGTAAATCTTATTTTGGTAAATCATTGTTTGTGTATAAGATCACCATAATTCCATTACATTAGTGATTGTCAAATTGAGTCCACATGCTGTGTCAATAGCTTTGGGTTTTTTTGAACAATAGGCTTCCATGAAAGATACTAAATGGTTTTCTTTAAGGATTACCGACTCTTCTAGGTAAGGGGCCCTCCACTTTACTTTAAGATCTGTCATTGTTTCTTATCCAGCGTGGCTCATTCCAATTGTTGATGAGAAACCGTAGAATGAATTACCTGCCATGCTCTCAGGCAGTGAAGCAGGGTACCAGGATATACAACTGGAACAAGAGCTGTTACTGGTCATGCTTGTGCAGATAATTTTAACAGTGAAGGAAACTGTAAACAAGCATTTGGGGTCAGATTCTGCCTCGTGTACGAAAGGGAATTCAACCGACCTGTCACAACCTCCTCGACGTTAGGCACAGGGTGAATGTGCTAAGAAAATGCCCTTGCTTCAGAAGGATTTTATCTATGCCAAATACCTCGCAAGTGACAATCGCGTGCTGGGGGGGGGCCACGAGGCACAGTGTAACACCAGCGTGTACTGGTGGCTGTGCCCACCAGGGCAGTGGATTCACTGGCGCCTTCGCGTGTGAGCAGGCGCAGAAGCCGAGTCCCCGCTCGGGACGGTGCTTCCCAGAGTCGGGGAAAGAGGCACGTGAAGAGTTTGTGCTGGGGGTTTGTTGTTGCTGTTGAGGTTTGATTTTTATTTTTTTTTTTAACCAAGTAGAGGTTAGTTTTTAACCAAAAGTTAAAAATACCCTCCTGCGCTGAGGATTTTCCCCCTCCAGCTGAGCGCTGTGGCACCAACACACCTCCCGAGGAACCAGCATCATGTGCTGCAGGTCCCTGGCTCCTCTGGACGCGTAGAGGGAAGTCTCTGCCTCGGATCCCCCCGGCAGAGAGACGGCACTAACGCTCCCTTTCGGAGGCTCCCCCCAGCAGCCAAAGGCCCTCCACGAAAGTGTTGGCTTCTGGTTTATTTGGGAGCAGTTCCTATGTGATTTGTGTCAAACTCAGCTGGTTTAAAGTTGGAGGGGGTGAAAAAGGCATGATAGACACGACAGAAATATATACCTTGGTAATAGTTTTGTAACTAGCTTGCAGAGAATCAGAAATTACATGGAAAATACACCTTCAAGACTTAACGCTGACTTTTTCAAAGTCATTAGAGGGCAGGTAGCTGTGCGTTTCCTAATGCAGAAAGGTGGATTTCCTACCAGCTTAATGGGTTTTGAATTAGCTTTAGATACACACCATAAAAAGAAAAACACTCGAAACCAATATGTGTATGTTTATTACTACATTGTACTCAGACTATTACTTTATGGACGCATTGTGCTGCCAGTGTCTGTTGAAGAACAAAGTAGAAAATACTGCATTTTACACAGCAGTTGCTTACGAGGCGCTGACTCCTGACAGGTTCCTGCCTCTGCCTGACCATGACCAGCAGCTTTCCCTGCTCCGTTTGAAGGCGATACTTGTCCCTTAGAAAAAACCAACACGTGTTCAGTGCTAACGAATTGAAGACAGTTCCTCTTCCTCCTCCTCCCCCTCAGCTCGCTTAAGAGAAGAGAAACTGTGCAAACCTTTCACATGGAGGTTCCTGCTGGAACCAAGACAGGGACCCCTCCTTCATCTCCCCCCAGCACAAGGACACGAGGACTTGCAGTATCACCTCCCACGTTCTTGTTAGCGTGGGATCCAGTGTGTAAGAACCCCGCAAGAGAATTATTTTAAGACCTTTTTCTTCTATTCCACTCAAAGAAAAACAGCCTTTTATCTGGCCTTGTACAGATGATTGCCAGCTTCCCGAGTCTCCCAGCAAACAGGATGGGAGACGTCCCTGTTAAAATGCAAGTGGCCGTTCACTACAAGTTCATAATGCAGGCTGTTAATTATTTATGGAATTAAGTTGTGTACAAAGAGGACCAAAGAACAGGAGTCTAAGTTAGAAATGTAAGTCTGACGCTCTCATGTCGGGTGTAACTGTACAGATATTGCCGAGCTATTTGCGTTTATGCTGTGATAGACAAATCCTTATTCTTTGTAATTTAAGGCGTTAAAACTCACGACAGAGTCTTCATTTGTCAGAGGGAAAGGTAGTGTCACCCCCTGCGTGCCGCACGTTGCCAGCAAACTGCCTGAAGTGTGTGAACGCCTGCCAAAAGGGAGGCGTAGTCGCTCCTTGCAGCCAGGCTGGCGTAGTGCTTAATGTCAAAGAATGCCCAGGAGCAGACTGGTATGAAGAATTCCTCTGATGAGCATGGTAGGGAATCCGTTAAGCATCTCACTGTCGTTAATTGCCATGCCTGCGTGAAGTGCGAATGTATAAAGGACTCTTCTTAGCTTTCCTTACCTCATTTTGTCTAGATGTGTTGCATTTTGATGAAGGGATGTTTCTCTTTTCCGTAGAAAATTTTTAGAATGCCTTGTGATATTTATTAACAGCCAGTCAGTCTTCTGCTCTCCAAAATGAATGTTTTGCTTACTGAGCCAGTAAAATCCCCTCCTTCCTAATTGAGGTGTTTAAAAATTCAGTAGCCCTGGCGCTAAAATTGAGCCACAGGTAAATACAGATCGAGGCCTTTGCCCTTTGGAAGAGCAGCTGCCTGTGTACTTCTGTCAGAATTTATTTGGATTTCACTGTTTTCCACATCTACGTCTACAGAGGCTTAAAGGGAAGCACACGCCCGTAGGTCTTAGGGGTTTTTAATTGCCAAAGACCAGAGAACTTCAGGCTCACGTTGTTTCTGCCTGACAGATCTCAAAGTCCACGTCGTTAGTGAGGGTGTTCGAGGGAATTAAGTCGTACATGGAATATGCTTCTGTCAGGTTTTCCCTCCTACTGGAGAAAGGCTGTAGACAGTTCTTCCCTGAATGTGTCAGAGGAGCGAGTGCTGTGTGCACATGTGTTCTTATAAAAAGCCCAAACCACTATTTGGGCAGCCGTGTCCTTGTAAGGAGCAGCAGTGACACGGCAAACACGGTAATTACCCGCCACCACCACGGGGATGCCCCTCCAGCCAGAAAGTGGCTTTGACCCCCCCGTGTTTGGGAGTCCCAGCCCCTCGAAAGAGCGGGAAGGTTCACGCAGACCGTTCCCCAGCTCGTGGATGTGACACCACGAGGGATCCTCCTTGGGGCTCTCACAGCTGGCCGAGACACCGGGTTTGGTTCAGCTGCGGACTGGGGCATCCGAAGGTGTAAGAAAGACCAACACGTTAGTGCCAAATCGGGCTTTTCTCCTCTCTGGCTGTCAGGAGTAGACCTTGAGGCCGTGAGTAGGTGCCTGGCGGAGAGAGGGAGGGAGGGAGGGACTGGGACCCAGCGCTTGGAGCAGCACGTCAGTGTTTAGCTGTGGCTAATTTTAGATCCTACCTGAATGTACCAAACTTGCCTCAAAGCACAGAGTCCCTCTTCTCCACCAGAAACGGGAAGAAGATGAAACAAAGAAGCATTTGGTTTGAATAAAAGGAAAGAAAACTATTTGCCTTCAATTCAGTTTATGTAAATAGACATTTGAAGTGGCAAATACCACCCTTTCTTCCCTTCCAGACCTATTTGCCTCTGCCTGTACATACCCAGCTGGCTTGGTTTGTGGGGACCAGTCTGTACCTTGTTTCCTGTTGTGTGCTGTACGCAGAAGCTGTCTTACTTTTGTCTGTAGTGTTTGACGATTTGGGTTTTGTCTTTTTGCTTACTTTTTTTGTATCTCACCCTTTGAATAAAATCAAGTGCCCTACATTAACCAAACGGAATTACTGGTCTTTAGTTAAATCCGTGTAGGAACAGTAACCCCTGTGACGCTGAGGGCAGTACGGATAAAGCAGACAACGCAGGCTTCGCTCGCCCCTCCTGACCGGCCAGGCTTTTTTTCATGTCTGAGAGAGAATGTATTTCAACTGCCCTTTCCTAACCATGATTTTGCCACTGAGAAGAAAGCCCATAAAGCACCGCTACGGCAGAACAGTCAGTATTACCTTCCTCTACCTCAATTCTCATTTAACTACCTTTTCTATCAATCACCAGGCGAGACAAAACCGCAGTCAGCGCAGCCCGTACGGGACCCGGGCTGAGTGAATATTACACACATTCCACAACCTTTGAAACTCACAGTCTCTTTTTCAAGAAGGAAAGCCGTTTGGGTGACAGACAGCCCGGCAGCGGAGGGAGAGCCTCACCGCAGACCCTGAGACAGCACCGTTAAGCACACACATATTCTCGTAGGACGACAGCTGGGGGCTCAGAGATTGGTCGTGGCTAAAAAATTCCTGGCTAACTTTGTAAGCAGAACCCACAAAGGACCATTGGAAATTCCCCCCTCCTCCAGTCGGAGCCATTCATGGATTAATTTCCTCAGGGGCCTTCACCTCTCCGGGGGAAGAATATCAAACGCTCAGCTCTTTTTCTAGAGAAAGTGAGCGGCTTGGGCTTGTGCTTCTCACAGATCCCTCTCTGGGATGGAGTTAACGTTTTTGCCAGCAGCTGGTTCAGTGCTGGGGTCTGGGTTTGGGATGGGCAGAGTGTGACAGGGCATGGGTGGGTTTTGTCATCGCTGAGCTCTCCAGGCCACCTCTGCTCCTCACCCCGTCACCAGCGAGGGCTGGGAGGGCACGAGGAGTTGGGAGGGGAGACAGCCAGGAGAGCTGACCCCAACCGGCCAAAGGGCTATTCCGTGCCGTGGCACGTCATGCTCAGTGTATAAAGCTGGGGGAGAAGAAGGAAGGCGGGGATGTTGGGAGCGATGGCGTTTGTCTTCCCCAGTCACGGTTATGCCGATGGAGCCCGGCAGTGATGCTGCACTCCCCACCACCCATGGGAAGCAGTGAATTAACCTTGCTTTGCTTGCGTGCACAGCTTTTGCTCTGCCTGTTAAACTGCCTTTGATCTCAACCCCCAAGTTTTTCCTCACTTTTTTATCCTTCCGATTCTGTGCCTGATGCAGCGGGGGGGGGCAGCGAGCGAGTGGCTGCGTGGGGTTCAGCCACAACACTGCCCCACACCAGAACCAGTGTTAAAAGGTCACAGGGCTACTTTTTCAGGCTTATCGCCTTGAAACAATGCATATATGTCCTTAGTATCACACTGAAAGTCGGTGCCCACACAGGCGTTGGGAGCAGGACTCTGCACTTCTCCTTGCTTAGGGCTGCGTGGTGAAGAGCAGTCCTGGCTTCTGCTACAGCCGTGAACAAAACCGGCCCAAACAGCTCAAAGCTCTACACCTGCATTGTCATAGCTGAAGGTCACATCTGCTCAGGACACTGAATCATAGAATCATATGGGGTTGGAAAGGACCTCTGGAGATCATCTAGTCCAACCCCCCTGCCGGAGCGGGTCCACCCAGAGCAGGTCACACAGGAACGTGTCCAGGGGGGGTTTGAATGTCTCCAGAGAAGGAGACTCCACCACCTCTCTGGGCAGCCTCTGCCA
>JAOXNO010000016.1:688212-727941 GCA_028565335.1 Limnodromus scolopaceus
CGCTCCGGCAGGGGGGTTGGACTAGATGATCTCCAGAGGTCCCTTCCAACCCCATATGATTCTATGATTCTATGATAACCTCCCCCTGCTGCCATGGCAGAGGTCACAGCATCTGCTCAGGCCTCACGTTTTCTCCTGGTCCCGAGTGCACGAGTCTTGGCTTCGTGGCTGGGAGATCGTGGGCCAGAAACCCCCCAGCAGGAAGGCAGAGGCCTCAAGTTCTCTGTTTAGGTTCAATCTGTACCCACGCTTGCACTGAAATACCGGCAGCAGCTTGGTGCTCCCCCCGACAGCGCGTGGCTGGTCGTCGGTGCCGCTGCTGTGACCCAGGAGGCTCCTGCTCTCAAACAGCCACCTCCTGTCCCCTGTGGCTGAACAAATCCTCTGAGGTGAAACCGAAGCAGTTATTTTGGTTTCCATTTGTGCCTGAAGGCAGCGCTTAATAAGCAGTGTGTTAAATCCATTGCAGGAGGCGAATGGCAACTGGAATAACAGCAGACAAAATTCTGTGGAATTAAGACTTTGTCATAACAGCAACCATTTACGGCATGATTTGGGTTTGCTTCTTTGCTAGGCAGGAAAGGAAGGAAAACAGCGTGTACTGCTCTGGAATGTCTTCCCTCTGTGCACACCAATGAGATTCGTAGCATTTCAGCAGCACTTTAAAAAACCAAACACCTTGGGAGCCCCTTCCTTGAGCTGACGTTCCTGTACCCCCCCAAGTTCCTCACCGGCACCTTGTCCTGAGCCCGACAAGGGGAAGAGCGCGCCAGCACGGCCTGGCCCTCACAGCAAGACATGTCGGGGAGAAGTTTCCTTCTGAAACTCAGTTTAAATTGAAATCAGATTTTCAATGGAAGAAACATTTCAATAAAATCAAGCATTTTGTTTCAAAAAGTGCTGTGTTTCAGCTGAAATGTGGAATGGGGTATCGCTGGCAGAGGTGTACGTGTGCGCAGAGATTATAGCACGTGTTTTGCAGTTAACTGCAGCACTGTCACAGGAAAAGGTCTGCTTATCCACAAACTATTCTGATGTTTCCAAATTAAAACTTTTCAAAACTTCCATTCTGTGATTCTGTCCCCATCCCCACCCCCGATTTATTGGTTTCTTTGGTGAATCCCTACTTTCCAAACCACAGGAACAGGCTGTTTGTAGGAAGCCTACCACGCTGGAGGGTATTATAAAACAGCCCATGTAGCACTATTAGAGGGAAATAATCCACACATTTAACTCTTAGGGTGACCTGTGTTAGCAAAAACATTCACTGCCTATTGTATTCACAGCATAAAGCATTTAAGAGCCATTTCTTTTAGAAGCAAACCTGAAATTGTATGCCCTGGAGTTCCCACAGAGCAATACCTCAGCTAATAATGTACAGGTCAAGGGCCTAGGAAAGTGCTCATTACATTTACTCTGCAGCTTCATAAAGCCTCTATTGATACACTAACGAATGCACGCTAATTGCCTGCAGACTCAGGAACACTGATAACCAGCAGAGCCTTATAGCGCAGCCCAGAACAAAGTCACAATTGAAAAAACCCTGCTTTGGCACTAAATTACATTCCTTCTGAATAAAAAACCCTTCAATGAAGGGCATCATTAGTTTTTACTACAAGCCTGCAGTGATTTCTTGATTTTTCCTAACTTTTTTTATATTTAAAGATCAAATCCATCCACTGTTGTTTAACTCAAAGGCGCAAATTCCTGCAGCCTTTCAAAGAGCCCCAGGAAGAAAGCGGGATACCTGGATGCAGTAAAGCTGTGCCAGTACCTGCCTCCTTTTGTCAACTGCAGACCCTGCTGAGGTTAAGAGACCGAGTTCTCCTTTTTCGCTGACTCCAGTGGCTCCTGCACCCTTGCCACTGGAAATGTGGACCCAGAGGGACTGTTTCCAGAAGAAACTGCAGACTGGTTCCCCACCTGCCACCTTACCCATCATCCCAAGCCAATTATTAATGGTTGCCACCAAGATAATTGCTTCATGGTAAGATAACCAGCTCTCTGATCTGCCTGTGCCAGAACTTCTCTCGCCCCAAGTTGCCATCAGAGGCGCAATAAGCCACTGCATCCCTCCGCTTCCGTTTCAAGAAGCCCCTTTTCCACAGCCGAGGACTGGCTTGGTCCTGCTGCTCGCCAGCAGCTCCCCTCTGGTGTCCAGAATTGGGAATCCTACCCAGGACGGTGGAAGGGCTAACTGCCCAGCAGTGTGCTTAGCCACCTTGAGGTCTTCCCATGCAAGAGTGGGATTGGAGCACCAGCATCTCGGGTCAGGAGGGGCTGGTATCTGCTGGCACCAGGTAAGACTCTAGGTTACATGGGGAAGCCCAGTTCAGATATTGCATATGCCTCCCATATGCAGGTGCTTCCCCAAACTGCCCTGACCCAACATGGCCCTTTTCAGCGGAAAGGCACTCCTTTTTCCAAGTGCAATTCCCCAAGCCCTCCTCCTGAAGGGACAGGGTGTGACATGGGCAGACATCCATTGTGAACTGGATACACATGGCAAGTAAAAATGATTTCAATCGATGCTAGTCTATGGCAAGTCTAATATCCTGCCACCGAAACGTTCTCCCAGCCCACGTCTGACCCTCCATCATCTCGCCTTCTTGCAGAGAAGCACCATGTGTTTCTCAGAAGGTGATGCAGGGAGTGTGGGGACATCACCTGGTGATGCTCCTTGCTCTTTCCATCGAGAGGGAAGACTGTTTCACGCTGTCACTGCAGCCCTGCAGTTTTCACCTCCCTTCCTGTTTCAAGTCTGAGAGTTACCAGTGCAAGAGGTCATTAGTGGTTTTTCCTCTTTTGGGAGCATTTTAGAAGATGAACAAAGACTTATTTTAATTCCCATCCTGGCTTCTCTCCGAGATGCTCTCTTTTTACACTGGAGAACTTGGCAGCAGCGCTCCAGCCAGCAGAGCGGGGCTGACTTCCTGCCTCAAACGCTGCCTTGTAAATTATTTCCTTTATTGCACACTCCTGACAGTGCTCAGTGTGCAACCTGCTCCGGGCACACCTGCACGCGTACGCATTCAGAAAGCAGCATTTAATACTTTCTCCCTCTTTCAGCCTTCAATCTCCTAACACGGGATCAGGAGTAAATCCCTTTCTAAGAGCTTCCCGACTTCACCAGCCGTTTCTTGCTAATTCTTCTTCAAGCAGTGGGCAACCCCTGCAGCGTCCGCTCCCCGGCCACGAAGAGGTGCAGACGAAGGCAGTGCACACCGTGGTCACACCGCAAAAGCCTGACGTGGGGCAACTTCGCATAGAAAATTGGTGGTACATTGAGACTAATAGCTGAGAAAGAAAAATATTTAGAGACATGGTTTAGTGATGGTTTTTATCAGAGTTACATTGATGGTTGGACTCGATGATCTTAAAGGTCCCTTCCAACCCAGACAATTCCATGATTCTATGATTCTGTGATTTTTTTTTAGCCTTAGCACAAGTGGAAGCAGAGGATGCCCAGTCCCCATTGCATTTGTGGTCCTACGCCTTATATTATTGCTGTTACAAAATCAGCTTTTTATGTTTAGCAGGGAGTAAACTATAGTTCTTCAGCTTTCAAAGGTTCATGTCAGCAGTAGAATGAAACTACTTTTTAAACTCTCATCATTAATTACCTGCCACCCAATGAAGATACTCTGGTCTGTCAGATAAAAGGTAGAGACTATGCAACCCCACAGTAACACCTGTAGCAATGGAAGTTGTCAACTTCCAGACCGGGACTGGAGGCGACATCAATCATTATTTTCTGCCTTAATGTCTCTTTTGTAAATGCAGGTACATTAAAAAAAAACCTGAGTATTAAAAGCTAATAGAGAGGAAACCGATCATGGCAACAAGAATTCAGTCTTTCATGGCATGTGAAAATAGACCATCGTGTACTCTAAAGTCACACTTAAATGTGTCCAATTGTTTCTAAGCCCTTATTGCAATCACTGTCAGCTCTGTTCAGTTTCCGGGCACTTCTGGCCCCTGCCAGAACGGAGAACAACACACCTCATTTCCCTGCAAAGCAGACTCCCTGGGAGAGGATGCCCGTCCGGGGCACTGGACAGCTGATAGCGCTTGGCTGAAGCAGGAGCACAGTAACATGAAGCCAATAGCCTTGCTGCAAGGAGTCAGACACCAGTGATTTGGGGGCAGGATCTGGCTTTGTCTTCTGGGGTTACACAGCACCTGGAGCAAGTCAGATCCACAAGTGCGACTACAGTACAAGGGCCAGGTAAGTAAGAATATCAGCAGAAGGGGGGTGAGGGGTGTTGCCCCTCAGAAGGGGCCTCTGTCTAATTTGAGTGAAGCAACAGAGACAGATAGTGGCAAGTCCTAACATTATTTATAACCAAACCAGCTCCTTGACACTCAGAACTGGAGGACCCTGTGGCTAAACAGATGCCCAGGATTCATCCAAAAGCCTCCTAGAGAACGCTTACAGGGTAGTCTCCTCCTGAAATCTCAGTTCAAACATCACAACTGATTCCGAGGTATGCAGAGAGGGTTTTAAATCTACAGAACAGAGATCACCTTGTCCAGAAGAACACAGGGGAACAAGCCCAGCTTCTATCCACGCACTGTGATGCCACAGCCTGAAGGACATTTCTTTAGAAGCAATGCCCTGCCCTACGTCTGCCTGGCCCTCGCAGGCTTCAGTGTTGAGGGCTGCCATTTAGAACTTCTGCCAGCCACAGAGGTCACCTGGATGTCCCTGCATGGCTTTGCTCTCCTGTGCTTAGGTCATGCCGTAACAACGCAGCCTCATTGCCCTCCGTATAGAAATTCCCCTGTGGGGGACTTTCCAATGGAAGAAAAACATTGTTTAAAAGGTACAGATATTGAAAAACCAACTCCAGAGAAATAAATTAGTAACTCTCCAAGACAAGCAAGCCAAGAGACAAATTCATCAAATACTTCCAGCCAGCTGAGCTTTGTCATACTGGAGATGCTGGCATCTTATCCCCCAGCTGAGCATATAAGCAGCATGCTGTCTCCAAACCTTAAGAACACTCTCGTTCCAGCCATTCCCCTGTTCTGTTGGGGGAGCTGCCAGTGGTCACATAGCCCGGGCCAAAAAACACCCTAAATTACAGTCAGGCCAGCCCTGTCTTATTTTAACTGGGTAATACATAAGTTAGTGGGGAGCGGGATTAAACTTCTGTCTGCAGCCCCTGATTTACACAGTGTCACCCTCTTGCTTCTGAAACAAACCCAGTCCCCGTAAGCAGCTTTACCAGAAAGCAGCCAGTAATCCTCAGCCTGAGGTGTGCAGTCAGCGAAACCTTTGAATGAGAAACAGTGGTGGCATCCACAGAGAGGGCACAGGCAAGCCTGACACACGCAGCATCAGTCTGCCGTAAGCCAGAGGCTTTCATCTGCATTCCGTAACTTAATAGAACAGATGCTTTGCCCAACCACAACAGCTCCTGTGTCTGACCCAATTTTGACAGATAAATGGAAATCAGTGCATTCCTCCAATGAGCAAAATCCCCCTTT
This sequence comes from Limnodromus scolopaceus, assembly GCA_028565335.1. Classification (NCBI taxonomy): domain Eukaryota; kingdom Metazoa; phylum Chordata; class Aves; order Charadriiformes; family Scolopacidae; genus Limnodromus; species Limnodromus scolopaceus. The sequence continues at coordinate 693,706 of JAOXNO010000016.1, forward strand.
GTCCTCAGAGCTCCTGCCTGACAAACGGGCCCTGCCTTCTGAGCCCGGCTCCCCAAGGCTGCTGCAGGCACTGCGGGGGCAGGAGGACACAGCCCTCCCAGCTCCTTCCCCCTGGAGTACGTGCCTCTTGCCAAGCACCACGGGGGATCTGTCAGAAGGTGTGCTCAGCCCCTAACCACCCCTGGGGTAGCTTTAACTGGGTTTAACTGGGGTAGGTTTGTTTTGTCATCCCAAAGCAGCGGGTGCAAGACGCCGGTCTCTCTAGCGTGCCTTTATTTTCCACCCCTGACAGACACCTCATCATCTTGAGGGCATCTGGCATTGTCCAGGCGGGTTTCCCATTAGACTTCAGAGCCACCAAAACCAGCACAAAAGCCAAGATGGTAACAAACCACAACAAAAGCACTATTCCTGAGCCACTAACATGAGGATGGGAGAGGGAGTCGCATCCACCAAAACAAAAAAATTCTCTTCTACCAACCTGTTACTATCTTTTTTCTTTCTTTCTTTCAACTCTTCCTTGAAGTAAAGACTGCACTCTGAAAGCTGAGCATTCCCATGCAGTTCCACAGACGATGCTTTTCACCATCTCTAAAAAGTGGGAACTCCACCTTTACCTCAAGGCCCCTGCCTGAGCCTGGGGAGTCCAGCTCCGTCCTGACAGACTTCCTTACGCATCAGCCAGACCGTGGAACTCCACTAATTACCTGGGCAAACCCCTGACTGTATTTATCGCGAGGGATTTAAAAGGGCCTCCTGTGTGTAACGGAGTCTTGCCTCTAAAAACTCATATTGAAAGTCCCAAGGAAAAAAAACCAAAATAAAATCTCTAGAGACCTCCTATGTACTGTTTTGTACCTCAGGCTTGAAAATAACTGGGCCAACTGAGACTCTTTTAAATGGAGATTTTGCTCCATCTGATTCTGCTGAGGTCACTTTCATGCAACTGCAAGTCTTCCCAAAATGTACTTTAAAATGGAAATGCTGCAAGATCCACTGCAACAAAAGCATCTTTACAATCTTCCACACCTTCTTCTGTTTTCTTTGTTAAATGAAAAACCAATCACCTTTCAAGAGGGAGGAGAGAACTGCAGTGAAGTACCAAGAAAGCCTGGAGACTCACTTTAAAAAACAACAGTTAGGCACTTCTGGCATTTTTCTTGTCTGAACCTAAGCAGCAATTCCTTGAGTCTCATGGAAGAGGAGGTACAAAAGCACATACAGTCTCGCCCATGCTCCGATATTGGAAAGCACAAGCATTTGAGCAAAAGGCAGAATACAACAGCACCCACACAGTTTAATTTCTGACAGCCCTTGCACTTTTTTGGGGGTTGCAAACCCTGAAGCCTGCCGCATTTCAGAAAGCAGGGGAAAATGAGAAGTCCCTCAAAGCACAAGAGAGAGCTGGCGTCCAGGCAAAGTGCCCGGGTCTGAAAGCATAGGAAGAATCTCGGAGGCTGCTTTAACTGTACATATGACTCCTTTGAAAAAACCAAAAACCCCAAACCCCAACCAGTGCTCAAAGAGTGAGGTCTCATTTGGTGTTGACAGACTTGACAAGTAGCATCCCTTAATGCTGGAAAGTGAGATGAATTTAGTGTCTCAGAGCAGGAAGGAGAAGAAATCAGTCATTACGTGTGCTTTCAGTCCTAACCTACCCACATTTTCTCTCCCTTGAAACGCTGTAGCAGATTTTATACCTCAAGGGAAAAAATGCCAATAATTACTTCAGATAGGCAATACGGGCTCAGGCAAAAGCTCTGTCTCTTCCCACAGGAGTCAGTTTATGCTGGAGAGGCCCGTGCATTATTGCATCCAGAGACACAAACCAGTGACAGTTCCTAAAGGAGACAAGTGCACAGAGCACTTTCTGCCACGCACTCAGTATCCGAATAGGAAGGCAGCACAGCCTGTGAAAGCACTGGCAGCCTCACAAAAACGACAGCACTGGGCAAAGCAAAACATCCCAGTATCCCGTTTTCAGCAGCTGGCACTGGGCGTTAGAAAGCACAACGTAAGCACCGGAGTGCAAAGCGCTCCTCCTTCCCCGCTTCTGGCGATCCCCGGAGTCAGGCCTTGCCCAGTTACAGCGCCGTGATGTGCTTCTAGAAAAGGCAAAAGCTTTGATCCCTTGGCTCTTTCCAAAAGGTGATCTATTGGTCTAAGGTGAAAAGTGTTTTCTTTCTTCTAGATTTTTCACTGCTCAATAAAACTGACATTTATTTAGCTGCCTTGTTGCTAGGAGTCTTTAGATATTAAATAAAGGTCAGAACCCACACTAGTATTATAGCTTTGCCCTATTAACCTGTGAGAAACTGGCCCAATTTCTTTACTGTGAAAACCTACACTAAAATTTTTGCCAGCTTAAAAAAGCTTATTAGGTAGTTCAATGTCTGGGCGCTATCTGTCCTGATCTTCAGATACCTACTTTCATAGCTTAGGAGTCAAAGTCTGACTGGGTTTTTTTAGTCTTTACTTGCTGGGAATGTAGCTGCCTACTTCAGCTTTGCTCTGCATCGAATTTTCTTCCCTGGATTACCTCCAGGGAGTCCTTGAAAATGGAAGAGGAGAGGAATAGAAGAGGAGAGGTATTGCTTGTAGTGGAAATGGGATATTTGCAGATTATTTACACCTTGCATAGAAAAGTTTTGTTGTGGAACTACATAAGAAAACAAAGAAATGGCAAAGCTTATCAGGCTGCCAAGCCCCTTCATTTTTTCATACTCCCATGAAATAGCCATTTCTGAAGAGCAGTGAGATTGGGGTTCAAGGTATTGGCACCAGAGTGAGTGTGGAGCTGTCATGTGAAGTCACTGCTGCTTGCCACCTGGGAAGCTTTTTGAATCCAGCACTCCAGACCTCTTTCCAAACCTGACCATTTCCAAATCCAGCAGAGAGGGGAACCCCAAAGCACTGATTGTTGCTTTGCACACAGGGAAGAAAAGCCTAGGTTTTTTCCTGCTTATTACCATCACTTTGTTCCACAGCTTTCAGACTCTCCCATTTCAGTTGCAGACGTTCAAACAGACATAACTTTCAGGTCTTAAGTCAATTAAACAAGTCATTTGGTGCACATTTTGCATGTGGGTATTTCCAGGACTGGAGCCCTTGTAACTTTAATTAAAGAGGGGATTGTAGTCTCGGTAAACTGTTTCATCTTTAAGAAGAACTTGAAGAAAATAAACTCTACTACAAAGACAAAATGCCTGTTTATCCAGGAGAAATATCCTTGATTAGCAAAGCCTGGGATATAATCAAAGCAGCCAATGAATGTCGCTGCGTTGGGGTTTGGATGTAGGATCTGGATTTGAATTCTGGCTGCTCAGCCGCACTGCAAATCTAGTTCCACAGTCTGGAGGCATCAGAGCAGTAGGTGCTGCTGTGAAGCATAGGCATTTTTGAAAGTTTCCTCACAGCTATTAAAACAATAGAAAAAGAAGAGATGGTTCATCTCCTATAACTTAGAAATAATGATTCCATCCTCAGAGGAAAGCATATCAGGAAGGAATATTTTACTCGGAGAATTCTTTCCCAGATCTTGCCTCATATGAACAAAACATAGGAAAATATTCCTGTAATTTGCTGACAACATGCAAACACATTTTTGCCAGTGAGCAAAGAGAACTTAAACCAGAAAGCTAACTAATAAAATTAATTCCCTTCTTTTAAAGCATACGAAAGTCTTTGTAAGGTTTGGAATATCACCCCTCATGTGAGCTCTGAAAACTCTCTCTCTGTACAGCCTTGTCTGTGTTGAACAAGATCAAGTGACACAAAAGACTTTTCTCACCCTGTGCCTCAGCCTTTGTGGAACCCAGACGGCTGCTGGCAATCGGTGTTACCCACCTTAGCCTTGCACTTCTGTACGGAAACACGACGTGCTGTTACCGGACAGGGAGAAGAGCAGGCCGTGGACAGATTTTCAAGTCTTTCTGGTGAGACCCTTCTGGCTTCTCAAACAATAATTTAAGTCAGTTAGGGAAGAAGTAAAGCAGAGCCTCTACCGTTCCCTGCAGAAAAGATAGGTCTTCCCACAGGTAAATAAAGCTGAATACACTGAAGCATGAAGGACTGCTCTGAGGTCAAAGCAAATTCCTCCACTTCCCCCTTTAGCCCAAGTCATTTTGTGCACTATTCCCAACAGCCATGGCTCAGCAGAAGCAGCATCTTTTGCCATGAATTATAACTGGTTTCATCTCCCTTTCCCTGATTCCACCAGAGACTGAGTGCAGCAATTCACTACTGGCAAAGGAAGCCAGCTATAAGCCAGCTGCTTCAGTGGAGAATCTCCCACTTTTTTTGCAGCCATTCTGGGTTCCAGACAAAGGGTGCGAGCGCAATTGCCATATGCCCTTCACAGTGAGCAGCACCCCTGCTGCAGAGGAGGCAGGCCAGCCAACGAAGGAGACCAGCCAATGAAGAAGCCAAGACCATCCAACGGAGGCAGACTATCTTCTTGTCCACTGTGCAGTGGACAAGCAGGCACAGATACCTCCAGACCACTGGCTGCTAGTCCTGTTCTGGTCTGCGTCCCACAGCAGATACGGAGCCTGAGGTGTTCACTGAGGACTCCAGAGCTTTACCACATCATGGCACACACAATGTCCTATTACCACCCTCACAAGCTCACCTTTAAAAGAGGGAAACATGTCCTCTGCACCCCGGGCTTACTCAACTTGGAAGCCCTGATCCTGGTGTAACAAACACCTGTTGTTATGTACCACCATCCTACCGAATCGTTTTAGGCACACGAATCAAAACTTACACAGTGTGTGCTGGAGATGATGACGGAGCTAGAAATGAAGCTCAGACCATCGTTCATACTGACTTGAAGAGCTGCTTCCCTAAAAAAAAACCAAAAGAACACAAACACAAGTCAGGCCAGTGAGTCCACAACCCTCCACTAGATAATATCATAATATAATGCACAGAAAAGCCTTTTTTACAGGTTAATTCACACTGCTGGTTCTCTCTCCCCTGTGCTCCAATGCACAACTGCCAGTTAATCCAACAAGCACAAATGTCAGAATAAGACACATATAAGAAGCACATCATTCAGTGAGATTAGGGACATTCATTTTCCCACAGGCAAAGTAAATATTTGAGTATGGAGAAAAAACATACATGCCAACTTCTCGTAGCACAGGTGCCGGGCAGAGTAAGTAGGTATCTTCCACTACAAAAGGCTTCTCATCTGGAAAATAGAAATACTGGGATATATTACCTGGTCAGTAATACAGGCCTTAAAGACCTAGCTTAAACAATGTTTTTCCTCACTCTTGATACCTAAACAAGATCAAAAACCGTACGAGGGATAAAAAGCTACTGCCCAGCAGTTGTTCTGAGGTAGCTGTAGGCACACCTTCAGCCCAGGGAGTTACAGAGTAAATGCAAGGTAATGCTGGATGCCCTGCACCTCAGGAAAGAAAAAATAATAAAAATTCAACACCTCGCATTTACCTAGCCCCCAAAAAAGATGGAGAAATGGTGCAGCTGATGCTCCTTCTTCATTTCTTCGCAGAGCCCTTGTGAAAGCTGTCTTGCTTTCAGGCTGCCACAGCTCTCCATCATTCTCACTGTGAAATATCACTCCACAAAGCCCTTTTTTTTGCCCCCGCTCCTGCAGAAGAGCTGAGCACTACCTGCCCCCACAGAGCCGGGCAAGGGGGAGCCCTGCACCCCCGTCACCCACTCCTTGCAGGCAGCACCCTCACCATGCCCCGCTGTCGAAATCTGATGGACATCTGCGCCACGACAAAACTGAAGATACAAAGCTTTTTGGATGGTCAGAGTAAATTATGACAGCCACTCTGCAGGAGAGCAGACGGCATTGCAACAGATTACGTATAACTGGAAATAGCTGGGTTAAGAAAATTGTATATTATGGAAAATTTTGCACTTCCAGAGAGACTTCTCTGAACCTAAATTAAACCTTCCAACCTAAATTATACTATGGTTTTAAAAGTGGAGTGAGAAAAATTATCAATAGGCAATTGCCTGGGAAAGAGGAAGATGAGCTACTATTCTTCTTTTGTAGACTTAAATCAGAACTTTATACCATCCATCTCTCTGCTGACCAGACAGATGGGGATCCCAAGGAACTTCAACCCATTTGCCAGCTGACCAGAGACAGGGCAGATTGCCAAAAAACCAGGCAGACAGGCTGGGTGGTTTTTGTTTTTTGGACTGGAAACCACACATTCCTGCAGAAGGGGTTGATGCTGCTGAATCAGCATTTTCCAGAAGCACGTCACTGCATCAGAAAGCGTTCTACCAGCTGTACTTCCAGCCAGCTCGAGGGCCTTCTATAGAGATGCTTATAGACCTGCAGTGAGCTGTTACCAAATATTACCAGCTTCCTAAAATTTTTCAGTTAACATTTTATTTTGTTTGAAAGCCCCTTCTCTCCTGACAGATTCCTTCCCCTTTGCTTCTCAAACCTGTAGGTTTCAAATCTCATCTTCAGTCTGGGCTCTTATCTCTACACACTGCAGGGTCGGAGAGAACTTCACTCTGTGGGGCCACGTTGAAACAGGAGGTACAGTTCATCACCACCTCGCTTTGCTATTCCAAATAGAGACAGCAAACCCAGGGTCTACAACCACCTCGAGTCTCTTCACAACCATGTAGTGCAGGTAGTGACCTTCCCAGGGGGCACGTAACACGGGCAACGTGGGAGCAAGGTCAGAGTGTGCAGTGCATCACGGACAGCAAGAGGGAACAGCAAGGACAACAGTTTAACCAAATCGTTTAGCAACCTAAGGAAGACCTGAGCTCTTCTGACTCTCTGGTCTTTTGTTTTTGAGGAAACTCGTGCAAGTTACAATTCCATTTAAGGTGCCAGTGCACAGAGGAAAAGCCCTGAAGAGACACAGGCCAAAGAGAATGTGGCAACCTTCTCTAAAGTAATTTCTGCATCAGCTGTCAGCCTTGTTCATTCTTCACTTGGCTATCGAGATAAATTTGTTCACATGGATGGTGTCTAATATTGATTAGGGCAAGCGCAGTAGAGCAGTACTGGTCCTGGCCCCATTCTCAGTGGTTAATTCGGCAGCCTTCACCCAGAAGCAGCACGTTTTACTGCAGTGGATGAGGCATAAGAGATAGAGATGGCAAGAGTTTGTTGCCTCATGCAGGAGCAGGACTCAGCAAGTCAAGCATTCTTTCCCAGACATTCCTAAAGGAGAGGTTTCCACCAAATATAGGTTTTACAAAACAGTAATGTTGCTGCAATAATTCCTATCACACATTACAATCCGTATTTCATACCAGTGTAGTTCTTTGCTTTGGCCACAATATAAAGGATTATTTCCTCAGACAGGTTAGGAAATGTTTATTTTTTACACTCCATTAAAAAAAAATGAAATGGTAGTGAAAAGTCATAGCCTTCTGTGACGTTTTCCTTATGTTTCCAGCTTCCAGCAAATCCCACGCCTGTATATACACACTTGAATTTTTGGGTTACCCACAGCAGTTATTTTGTTAAGGACTGTTTGACACAGGCAAACAGCTGAAAGTAAAGCATTTTAGCCAGATGTATGTTTTTCACAGACAGGCTTTGCTTCTGCATCACGGCTCACCTACCGAGAGCAGCCTTCGAGCTTCTGTGATGCCTCCAGACCCCTGCTCCTGCTGTTGGGCTGCAGAGGACCATATTATCCCATATTATGGCTGTTTTCCCACAGCAAGGTCACGTACGAACATTTCCACTGCACTGGACATCAGGAGCAGGTGTGTTCAGCGCAGGGCATTCCTTCGCTGTCCCGTACTACCTAAAAGATTACTTCCTCATTAACAGAGGGGCGGAGAGGGAACAGGCATTGGAAGCCTGCAGTGTGTGATACAACACCCGCCCCTCGCTCCCCGCCGCAGGCACTGGGGTTATGGTGAGCTCACATCATATACAGCCCCTCGGGTTTGCAATGGAGGTACCAAACCAAAGCAGCGGCATTTCCCACCCTGCACAAGCAAAGGCAGACGCACAGCGGTGGTGAATCTGGCCCTACACTTCTGTTCTCACCCTGATTTATGAAGGCATCGTTAACTCCCATAAATTTATGACATCGTCTCAGCGCACACACGCCAAGAGAACGAAGACCAATGTCTTGTTTTCTCCTTTGCTAACACTGGCAGCACAGGCCAAAGAATTCCCCGTGCCAGCACTCACTGAAAAGCTGGCTTAATTTTGCAAGGCCTTTTACTTAGATCTCATTAGCTTTTTGTTTCTCTTTCTCTCCCTTCCCACTCCTAACTTGCACTAAAGCCTGTGCCTCTCTTGAAAGTTTATCAGGCTCAGAGTCCCAAGAGGGAACTCATGGCTGGCCAGGCTGGCTACAGGGAGAGATTATTTTGTTTGGAGAATGTTTGTGTTTCACCACAAAAATGAGTGACTATTTTCCTTTGCTCTAAACAAAAGAAGATCCATTTGGTTTGCATAACTCTGGCCATCTGACTCCTTCCTGGAAAACTTACATAGGGAAACCAAACAAAACAACACTCCTCATCTGCTATTGCATCTGTATCTGCAGGATGCATTTGAAAGAACGCCGCTTTTCTCATCTGCTAGAAAAAGCTCACTGTATTCCTGTGCAGCAAGAGATGGGCCCGAATGCTCCCAAACTCTAGATCTCATGCCAAACTCTGAATTTTGTGGTTTGGCCTCCTCTCAGCTGACAATACTAGTGGTAGGGCCATGGAAGGAGGGGAGGGAGTGCTCGACTCGCTGTCGCTGACTTTTTGCTGCCCAGGTAGTGACTCCTGCTCCCGGCTCGGCCGCTCGCTGTGTGCAACTGGGGAGAAACCACTCTGCCTCCTGTCCCAGCTTTATAGAAAGGATGCCCCGGCCTCGATCACATCCCAGCCCAGCCAAGGGCAGGGGTTGGAGTCTCCAGGAAACATTGCAGTGCCTCACCCTTGAGAAAGTCTGCCCACGGTAATGGGCACAATTTGCTCCTTACCCATGTGCCTCTAACCGAGCAAAATAAAGTTCTCACCACATAAACCCCCCACAGGACACTGCAGCCGTGGGCAAAAAACTAATCAGTCCTGAAGCATAACCCGCTCAGAGCAGCGTGCAGAAATGGAGAAGGGTCAAACATCTCACAAGAATACATCTGCTTTCTGTGGATGCCCTTTCAACAAGGTACTTTCTACTGCTCAAGTGCCTGCAATTCACTACCCAGCATTCCTACACCTTTTAACAACTATCTGCAGCCTGTAAAATCTATTATTCCCAGCAACAGTGAATAGTTTCTTTTGCCATTAGCAGGGTGTAACCTTTTGGCAAGCCAGGACTTGGAGTACTTCCCAACCATAATAATAAAAGCCTCAATATATGCACAATGTTTTAACACAGAGGAGCAAACCTCAATAAAAGGTTTGCTCCTCAACAAAAATGCCCCAAAAGGTGACCAAGACAGATCATAGTATTTTCTTTTAGCCATATAACCAAACTAAAATTAGCAGCTTTTTCTTTGGTTAACAGTTCATCCAAAAAGTGACTGGCACGCTGAAAACTGACTGCAAAGAGCCCATACAGAAGGGTTTAAGAAAGCACATTTTCAAACTGCCACCGCAATATCGCAAGTGCTGATTGTTGGACTCACAATATCAGCAATATTTTAGTCCAGAGAAGGCTGCAGAAGCTGTTTGCCAAGGTTCCCATATATCACAGCCTGACAATGTTCTCCTGCTATCCCTGTGTTTATTATTTGCGTTCAACTAAAGTACATCTCAGAAAACTCTCTGACCCAGCCTTCTGTTACTGTCTGTTACAGAGAGAAGACTCTGGTCCATCAGCCCAGAACAGCCGGACGGGGGTGGGACTCTGGCTGCTCTCGCAGAAGACTCCTGCAGGAACATCTCTGCTGGGAACTGCTCTCCTCTACCTCAGCCCATGGAGATGGGCAGCCTGAGCCCTCCCATTGTCCCTTTGGCACCTCGGAGGAGACAAAATACCTCCACAATTCTCTGCTCCGCCTACCAAAGCACAACCTCTGTTCATCCTGGCTGACTCCTCCTCTTATGCCACTCCTTGTGACAACTCTGCAAGCAAAGTTTTTATTTCAAACCCACTTTGTGGGGAGATGGGAATGTGAAAAGACACTGGAACACTCTCTGAGCTAGAGAAACTGCCAACGAGAAAGACCCATAAATAAAAAAATGTTTTGTTAATGCTGTAATGAAAACCACATTGAGATCATGCTGTAATTGCTCTGCTTTGTGTAGGGACACATGAGCTTTGAATGCCAAAGCCATTCGGAGGAGAGTTAGGGGATGAGGGAAGAGACAGATAAGCACAGAACAATGAGCTCACATTCATAACAATCTCTAGATGGAGAGAAGGGATCTGGAAGGAATCGCTTTTTCTCTGATGGGTTCATCTGCTGTGCACACAGTTTTGTTCAGCAAGCACACATAGCTTCGAGACTACTAATAGCACTTGGCAAAGCACCACGCTACTAATTTGCTCATGCTCCCAACTGGCAGCTCGGAGAGCGGCATACGCTGCAGTGCAGCAGGGTTCGAGGCCAGGCAGGAGTCCTCCTCAGGCACCGCAGCAGCTCCAGTCCCATTGGGCTCATTTGCACAGGTCCACAGATGTCCCAGCGAGAGACCATCTTGGTCCCCTGGCAGCTTACGGTATCAATAAGTGAGCTCGGTAAAGGACTCCATGTTGTGTAGAGTCTCCTCCTCGCTCAGCCCAGGCTTTCCTGACCGCTCTGTGCTTGCTCCTCCGCGCTTGGCCTGGGCAGCTGCAGAGAAGTCTGCTGGAGGTAAACACGCAGGAATCCTGTTTTGAAAGTTCCTACACTGCAATTTGCTGGAGGCCTGGAGAGCGTTTGAGGGAAGTGTGATCATTTCTCCTGTTCTCAGATTCTTTGTCAAGCAATGACTTGGGCCACCCCTCGAAACAGGATGCCAAGCTCACCTTGGTGTATGTTTTCACCTAGGAATAACGAGAGGCATTCGTTGTGTTCTTCATAAAGGTCACACTCCCAAAAACACCTGGTGGAGTTTGTGATGGACATTCTCTAGCACCACAGTGGAAAGATGGAAAAGCTACTGTAAGAAAATGAAAGGAAAAGATGCAGTGGAGGATTAAAATGACATGATCAAGTGGGAAAAATCGGGATTAGAGAGTCAAAGTGTGAAGTAAAATGGTCCTGTGCTAAGACTGACCAGGCTGTGAGAAAGTAAATAAAATACCACAGAAGTAGTACCTCACTGCCAGGAAAAAGGAAAGATGGGGAAAATGGAGAAACCTGCTTGGCTTTAAAAACAGAAGCCAATTTTTAGAAGGCATTTGGTGGGCAGTTTTGGGATACAGTTCCCTACACTGCTCACTCTCCCCTGACACCTGCCAAATCCCGGCTCCCACTGTCTTTGCTTCATTTTCCCTCACTTCTGATGCTTGGTGCTGAAAAACAAAAATCAGGCTAGTTTGTGCAAAGGATCAGTTTTGGCCGAGCATCCAGAGCATTCACTAGAATGCAAAAGATATAGCCCCACCTCTGCTGTGGGGCATGCCATTTCCTCACCGATCTTTCATCTCTTCAGTTTTAAATCGCCTGGGACAGAGCGCGCCTTTATGCCCAGAACTATCTTTGCTGGATCCTGCACAATCTGGGCAGACAAAGACATTTTAGCACCACAAAGCAGTCATAACTCACCGCACTGGATAATTACTTTTAACTCTGTGCAGTCTGCAACCAATTCTCCCAGGTCCTGTTGCTGGCAGAAAACACCCTGCTGTTGAACATGCATCTGATTACGGTTCTGCTCAGCCAAATATTCTTCATGGTTTCTACAGCTGTTCCTTTTTTTTTTTTTTTTTTGTCCCATAGCTATGAACATTATGAGCTGATGCTCTCTTCACCTGCCACTTTTCTCTGCCAATAATCCCAACAAAAATCCATTAGCTCATGCCCTTAACCTCAGCAAGTCTTAGCTGTGCTGGTCTACATCTCATCTGGGATAATTTAAGGTTTCAGGAACTGTTGGCTTAGTATTATCTTTAAAAATACCTCCCTCTCTGATACAATCAGAGACTGAGAGGTTTCAAGCAAACAAAAACAGCCGAGCTATCCAATCTCCATAAGGTTTCCATAAAATTCTCATTGGGTTAACTCTGCCACGAAGCTGTTTGCAGCTCAGTGCCACAAAGGCACACTGAGAGCGTGGGCTGGAGCAGCAGGCAAAGCGAAACACCAAGATACATTCTCGCATAGAGCATCTTAAACTTACCAGAGCTGTGCCAGTTCCCACCAGGAGAGGCACGGGGTTGAGAACACTGATGAGCAACCGTTGAGTTCCCTCAGTCAGGGAACGGTTTGAACTCAGAAACTGAGGTTGTGGCCTCTTGCTTCCAGGTCACTGCATCAAAAAATCCACTGCTGTGCAAAATGAGCTGAGAAATCTTGGTGCAGCGCCAAGGAAAATGAGCTCACTTTTCACCTATGCACCGATTCAGGACACAACGAATGCATCAGGTCAGAAGGTGGGGAAGGTGACCCTTATCCTCATTTTCCTCAGGCATTTTATGGACACAGGAAGACAGCTTCAAACAGAAAAAGCCCATGGGTTGCACTAAGATAAGCTGCTCTTTCCTAAAAGCTACTCCGAAATTATGATGACGGAAGCCATAATAAATTGCTCAGCTGGACAAGCAGTCAGCACACAGAAGAAGGAGTCTTCCTCTTCCCTCCCAACACCAGGTCACAGCGCAATCACTTCCACTGGCAGCCCTGGATGGTTTTGTGTCCCCACAGACAGGACTCACTGAACAGTGGAAAGCTGAGGGATGACATTCTTAGCTCTATGAAGACTTTAGGATGCTTCCAGGAACGAACACCTTGCTCCGGAGCCAGCCGGCTCAGAGGAAGCTGAGCGGAGAAGCAATGGGATGAAGGGCAGGTCACAGCCTCAGGTAACTTTCAAGCTAATGACAAGAAGGGGACAAGTAGCCTTCTCTGGAGGAAAAAGTGGAACAGCAAATAAAGTGCTGAAAAGACTTTACATAGGAGTCTTTAATAGGAGTCTTCCCTACTTCCCACAGCTGGCAGGAACAGTAGTTACTTGTTATGGTTTGAGGAACCCACAATTTATTGTTGTTCAGACAATTATTCTCTCACCCAATGACCCCTCACTGCTTGGGAAGGGGAATCAGGACAAAACAAGGAAACCCAAGGGCAGAAATATAAACAGATTTAATAGAATAAGACCAGATAGTTAACATTAATAACACTAAAGAACCAATATCAATCCCAATATCAATATAAAATATACAAGGATTATACTCAGGCAATTCTACCAGCAGGAAGCTGGTCCCTTCCCCAACGTGGGACCCTGCGAGCGCTACAGCTTCAGGAGGAAGGGAAGGGCTCAGGGCTCTGGCACCAGCATGGGAAGTTCTCAGGACTGCAGCCATCATGGGAGAGAGAGAACTCCTCAGCAAACTTTCTAATGTCTACTGCATGTGATGTTCATGCTATGAAATAATCCTGTTGGCAGCTTGGGTCAAGTGTTCGTTCCTCCCCAGCCCCGCACCTGGCGAGCTCGAAAACACTGAGACCTTGAAATCCACATACCATAACTGGCTATAAAGTAAATAGTTTCACAAATTCAGACACTAGAGTCTTCTGAAAGTGCATTTTCCCCAAGCATTAGAAAAGACTTTACTGAAAAGTACAATTACTGAAAGAGAAGTTAGTCCTGTGTCACTCAAACCAGGACACTGCTCCTGTCCTGGACTCACAATGCAAAGGGGGCCACGAGAAGGACAATTGTTGGACAGATATGGAGGCAGAAATGAATGAAGAACAAGCAATCAAGAAAGGAGACCTGCACCACATCTCCGGCTTCTGAAGAGGCCCTATGAACCAGGAGGAGCAGCACTGGGCTGGGTGTCAGGCCATCGCACGCTTGCCTGCCATCAGCTCGCTTGGAGCAGATCCCTTCAGTACCCTACTCCGGTTCCCCAACCTGCAAACAATTTCACATACAGCTTCCAATGCTTTTTCTCTTCAAAATAGAGATGTATTTTAAAGCTCCTAATAAAAAGATCAAATTAAGCCCAAGATCCACATTTTTCAGGCCTTCAGAGCTCACACTCAAAGGCCTTTGTGCTGCAACTCTTGCAAGCAATTTATAGAAGGAATGGAAAGCAATTTGGGGAAATAGAGTAATGATGTCCTTCCACTAACGAAGGACAAAACGTAGCTCTGATCCCCTCCCACACAGATTGCAAATCTGGCCCCTGGTGGTCCTAAAACTGAAATGACACATTGACCCAATCAGTGTTGCTTTGGAGATCATGGACAGCATGAGTCTCTCAAAGGGGTGTCTGGCCCGAGGGACATTCAGGACTTAAAGCAAGGCCAAGCTACAGCAGGGTGACATGGGCACTGCTAAATCTTGCAACTTTAAGGGCTTCTGTCATGCTGAGAGGTGGTCTTATAACTCCTATAGCTTCCATTATACACGTCCCTGCATTTCTTAGCTTGAAGTACAACTGCTTGAAAAATGCTCCACTGACATTTCTCTTGAACTGAAAGTAGCTTCCTCCACAAAGTGGAAAGCTTCACCCAAATGATATGCTTTATATGGGATATTCACGTTTTATTTGAAACAAGACAGCAGACATGCAAACTAAGAATGCTACAAACTGTCAGCTTCCAGCAACCAAACCCAAAGGCTTTTGGGTTTGCACCACATAGCTTCAGACTTTTGACGAAAAGAAAACTTCTAAATATTTGAACAGCAATTTCATTTCCATTGGAACCTTCCAGGTGGAGAGAGAAGGGAAGGTTTCCTGCCCAGCTCTGGAGAACTAGAGGAGACTTTCTAACACACAAGATCCAAACAAAACTTTGGATCTGAACTCTGGGGAGAAACCAAGCTTAGTTTAACACCTAAATGCAGCCATGATCCAGATTTAAGGAGTTCTGGCCACATGTCAGGTTTGGGTCCAATTTTATGGAGCCTAAAAGGAAAAGCATGAATCTGTGGCTACCTCTGCTGTTCTTTTTTGAAAGCCACCTCTCGCTTGTTCACACATCTCCAGCACTTATCTCTGGGTTGCACGGAGATGCCTCCAAAGCACTTAATCCACCATATCCCCTCCACCCCAGTGCTTTTGTTCAGATCCCCCACCTTCCCTACTGTCCCCTCCCATGCCACCTGCTCCTCCCTGGACACGTAGTCCTCCAGCTTCTGCTCGTATCTGCATTAAGCAACCATGAAGCACAGCCAGCCAAGCCTTCTGCTTAGTGACACAAGAGCTGGCAATTCCCGTACCTGCCTATGCTAGACAACACCCATGTAACAGTACAGAAGCCATTCAGGACAAATTACACACACTCACTGTCCTGTACCTGTCCCCAATGCCCAGTGACACCCCCCACAGGGACAACAGCCGTAGCAAACTGTTCCCCTGCTCCAAAGAGTAAATTACACGGATGCCCAAAGCATGAGCAAGTGCAACATTGAGCCATTAGATTTCCACATGTAAGAAACTAATTAATGCATTTATTTTATACTCAAAAGGGCCAGGACAGCCTCCGAAATGATCAGGCAGCTTCTGAATAGAATCCGTGTTATTAGAAAAGATGAATTCTGCTGTCACTGGTGGTATTAGCTATGAGTTATGCTATCTGGTTTCCTCTGTGGGTTTACAGACATGCCAGAGGAGAACAATAGGATCATTAGTTCTTCCAGCTAGATGGCTCTCAGCATACTTCACAAAAAAGACCAGACACTCAGGGTCTAATTTCCTCTTACTTCAGTTCTTCTGCTCGGTGAACTCTGCAGAGGAAGCATCTTTCCAAGCTGCATCCACAGAAGCACAGCGGTGCCTTGGCCACTGCTCCAGCGCAGCTTCCAACAAGAGCCTTTATTTAAGCTACGTGATGGGGCCTGCTCAGTGCCACAGGATCCAGGTGAGGAAAGAAATGCCTGATCTCACTACACACTTAACCCAGACAGACAGACCTATAGATACTCTTTACAGGCAAGTATACAGTTACATACAAGTTTCCTCTCTTCTATACTTTGTGCCCTCCATTACTCAAGCTTATCTAGTCCCATACTTGCTGTCAGAGTTGCTGTGTACAATACCACCAGCAATTTTCCTCTAAAGAGATAAATCTCTTCTGCATTCTGCAAGTTGAATAGCTCCTCATCCCATAATTATTACCTTCACAGTCAACATACTTAAAGATCAAAAATGTTTTGCAAGCAAATGCCTGCCCCTGTAGACTCAGAAAAAAATAATAAATCAAACCAGCTTACTGAGAGTAACCGTGTCGTTGATCCTGAAACTGCAGAGCACTCTGTCCACATTGCGGGCGTGACGAAATCCATTGCCTCTCACCACAACCTGAAACGACTCTGCAGCAGAGAGACAGAGGATTAGTGACACACAGCAAGGCAAAGAATGGCCACTTAGACAAGCCACATATGTTGAAACTTTTCACTTGATCTCTTGAGCTAAAATTTGCAGCTAACAATTGTTAAGTTTAAAAATTGTTAAAAACTGAAATTCCACTCTCTCCCTACCCAATTTCAATTTGAGTTTTTAGAAATGGGAAATTATACACAACAGAAACATTTTTGCTGACCTGCAGTGAAAATGTGGAGCTTCAGAGACACTAAGCCTTCCCCTCCTCAGGTTGCCACTTGAAATGGCAGAAAGCTTTGGGTGAAGAAAGGCAAAAGTATCTTTCACATGGAAAGAAAGAAATCCTCCAGTGACAGATAATGTGTTGAAGTTCAAGTGCTACTTTCCTATGTAACTGCAAAATTGTACCTGCTGCCATGAGTTTTGTCACACCCTGCTCTGTTTGCCTGTACAATGGCTGAGGGTCCTCGACTGGGATCATTCCCATACAATGACAGGGGGTTTCATCAACCGATGGGCTTTCCAGTCTCTGGACACGGGCTATGATCCCAGTCTGCCGGCATTTCCCCAAGTCTTCCTCTTTGCTGCTTTTCCAGATCAACTCTACAAGGTCACTGCAAGCTGTGGCGCAAGCAGAAAGCATCAAGGACAGTCACCCACCCCTGAGCGCTGAACTGAGCGGTACTTTTTGGAATGAGCAGGGCTGAGCAATGAGATCATATCCTCACAAGTCTTTTGGACCACTCTCTGCTGTCCCTTGTTATTCCAACTGCTTGAACCTAGTACTGGGAAAGGTTTACAAACTCCCTGCAGCCATCAGCGTTCAGAGTGCCTTGCAAGGAAAGCACCATTTTCAGACTTTCAGAGTTTGAAACAGGGCCATAGTCCCGGAGAAGTTCTGGCAGCAGAGAGAGGGACTCAAACTCTGCAGTTCCCCATGGGGAAGGAAACAGCCCTCCCAATTCCTGTTACTATCCAGGAGAGGCACTCACATAGCCCCCACCAATGTTTCGCTGTTGAATGCGGTTTGAACACAAAATGTTTCACCATCCAAGCCAATGCAGGAGTAATCACAGTGCACCAGAAACACCACCCTGGTTTTAAAATTCCCAGGAGCAACAAGGAACCTAGTTTTTGCAGATTCAAAATTTTCCCCTTGCACTTTACAGTCCCCATCTTTTTTCATCTCCCTTAAGGACTCATACACTGTACTTGTCAAAAAAAGCAGATTTGCTCTGGAATCTGGGCTCTCTTCCAGGTCCCACTCATTTACAGCCAAGTTGCAAATCATCCCACCACATCTAGCCAGGGAAGCTGCCTCACAGGCCCATTATGTGTTGTCCAAGAGCATTTGGGAAGAACGGGGGAGAAGAGCTCTGTTCTGGAGTGCGGGGGCTGATGAATATTTAAGAGAAATCACAGAAGTCTCAACTGCTGGGGAATGAGAGTTCAAGTAGAGTCAAAAACCAGCATATCAATGATGTCAGATTAACCACGGGGATCCTGTCTCTGCTTGAGACTGAAATGAACATGTACAGTATGGACCCTGCATCTGTGCTGATGCAAAAACAAACCACCAAGAAACTGGCATTTCAGAACGATGTGTTGCTGCTGAAATTCATTACTCAAGTGTTTGGGATCAGCCTGCAGTGCAAGAGTGGCCTCAGGTAACACAAAGCTCTCATGTTCTCTCCTTCTAAACTAAAACAAAAAAAACCCCAAAAAAACCCAAAAGAAACCACCCAAAAGAAACCACCCAAAAGAAAAAGGAAAACCTGCCACCACTCTCCAAGGATGTGCACAGAAACAAGAAAACAGGAGGTATCAGAGCTACACCTGCAAAAATTTATTTCAGAAGACACTAATGCACGGAACTTTCAGATTCAATGGCACTTTCATTAGTCTCAAAGTCCTAGGTGATTAAATTAGCTGCAGTTCAAGAGCAATGGAGTATTTGTCCAAACTTGGAGACGAGGCCTTGAATTGAGCATCTAAATAACTGTTGGCATTTTTCAAGGTTAATATAGGTCCTCTTGTGAAGCACTGGCCACATTCCAATGTGAAAGGTTTCTATAAAACCCCTCTAGGTTTCCTGTCAGCTGGCTCTGCTGGTTACAGCTGTACATCACCCCTACATTCTCTGTAAGACACAATGAATGGGGTGATAAGATGTACAAGCAACTGACAAGCATATTAGAAAGCGCTAAAGGTGGTTATAAATGGTGGCTATAAATAATCTTCTGGCTTGCAACACTACAGAAGCATAATTGTTTATCCCTTGTATAAGTGTGTAAATATATTTTAAAAATATAAAAATCTCTAAGTGTGTGAAGTGGGTCTGAGTGTTCATTCAATTTCATTTCCTTTCCCAAGCATCTGTGGAACTTCACTGCGCTATATCAGAGATAGCCATGACATCAATCATCTAACATGCTAAGGTAACAGAGCCCTGTTTTGGAACCTTTTTTTAACACAGGAACTATTTAAATGGCCAGCCCCAATGAGAAATAGATCAGTAAGTAGTATAATTCATGTCAATTATGCCATCCTGGCTTCAAAACTGCTGCAGAGGCACATGTGGGATGCAAAACCAATGCCTGGTACTTCTTGGGCATTTAGCCTGGTGTCTTGCATCTGCTGGGAAAATATGACTGTTTAGGTATCCAGGCAGTTGCATCAGGAACAGGGGATGCCGGAAGGGTGATTAAAGGAGCTGCTTTGGAAGTAATGACAACTGGCTTTCTTATTTGGACTACCAATTTAAGACAAAGGAAGACGCCGAACTTGTCAGGGACTCGCCCTTCTCTACAAAGCTCAGCTCTGCTCCCAGCCTCTCCACTTACTGAGCTGCCACACGTTCAACAAACAGGAAACACTTCATACAATGTGAAGAATTCAGGAAGCAGATGGAAGAGGTTAAAATGGTTCTCAAGCTTTCTTCAGAAAAGGCTGGGTTCTGCCGAATGCAGAAGTGCTTGCCAGGACTTTAAAGCCACGGTGCACAAAGCACGACCCTATTAGAACAAGCACACGAAGCGGGGCAGTACGATTCACACAAATCAGCTGAATATGTTTAATTTCTAGTCCTCAGTCACTGTATCATCCCTAAACGCCTAAGAAATAGTCAAAGACTATTAGAAGCCTTTAGATCAAAGTGTGCTCATTTGACTTGCTTGCTAGTTTCTTAAGAAGCACTTCCCTGGATAATCCTCTGAGATGATGAAATTGCAAAACTCTAAACCTAGTCACAAAGCCTTATCTTCTGATTTGGTTTGTAATTTTGCAGCATATCTACTTCAAGCTTGGCCGAGTCTGACTAAGGCAGACTGAAAAACAGGTAGGCAAAACTGTAAAATGCAAGCCTTTTCTGTAAGAAAATCCCGTTTGACGTCATTTGGCAGAAATGGGAAGTGTGCAAGGTACTGTAAGATGAAAAAGAAATTAACCAAGAATTCCTTTTGCACACTCCAGCAATTAGAGGTGGAAAGAAAGATGTATTTTTGGTAACAAGAACAACTTGGGCCTCAATTTATACTTACCCCCTGCACATATACTGGAAGGCTCCGCCGCCAGAATTTCTATACAGGATTTCTTCAAAATCTAAAGGACAGAAAAAATGTCGTGAAGTATCTTGGCTTGGTTTCTATAGAAACACAAATCTGAAAGCGTTAGGGCACACTTGTTCTCACATAAATGCTTAACTCAACATAGCACTTTGCATTCATGTCACAATTACACCATCTTGGCTTTTCACTTTAAGCCCAGCAGGCAGGTGTCACTGCTCTTCCTCAGCGAGCTGTTGCTACGGAGGAAGGCAACGGATGCTGCCGCTCCCCAGGGTCTCAGCACAAGCGGCCTTCGGCTGCGGTACAGGTTATTGTGCAGACCCTCGTCCCTAACAACTGAGGTGCGCTCTGAAGGGTTAGCGAGGCAGTGTCATTGTCCTCCCTTTGCAGTCCTATCTCCCTCCCCAAAATTCTTCTGGAGCCCAGAACTCCAAGTAAATCCTCACAAGTATAAGCTACACTGTTTGCCTTTGCATGAAAACAGCCTAGGAATATCTACATAGTGGCTTCTCGAGCCTCAGCACAGGGGTTCAAACTTCTTCAGTTTTTAATCTGCTCTATGAGATCATACCAGAGCGCGTCCTCAACGTTGCACTGTGATTTCAAATGAAGATGTATGAACAATTGTTCTTTACTTAAACCGAACAAATTAAGCAGTACGTCTTCGTAAGGGTTGGCACCGCCTTTAACCACTTACGTGTAGACAGGGATTTACACAAATACTTCAGCATCAGGCTTGGCAGACTGCTCGCCAGCCGCGAGGAGCGTGCTAGAGTCGGATACTGCTTATTCCCATTCCGTGCTAAAATTGCTCAAGCCATTATTCGCCTGCAGCAGCCTTTGCCCTGCTCCAAAGACCAACCCAAATCCACAGTGTCCGTGAGCCCCTGTGAGAACGGAAGCAGCGACCGAGAGCTGTGGGTGTTCAGCACGGGGCTGAGCAGCCCCCAGACGAGGTAGTACTGAGCAAAATTTAGGTCAGCTCCAAGAGGCAAGTAAATGTCAGCCAAGCATCATGACTCAAATCCAACATGAAAATTATTTTCTCAACTTTAAATTGAAACATCTGTAAGGACAGCAACCAATATAATACATTTTGTAAGAAAAAGATAATCTACTTTTTCTCCACAATCATGGTGCTCTGCCTCAAATACCTAATTGCTAAAGGTACAGATAGAGCCATGATTTATTGTTTTAAGGCTTTTAAATAAAAGTTTGAGTTACTCAGAAGGAGGACTGGTAGAGACTGAAAGAGTACCAAGGGGCAGAAGGAACCAGGACCATCTGAGCTGCTGGCAGCCTGACAAGTGAGGAGAAAGGAGATTTGCAGGAACAAGGTTATACAGGAACTGTCAAGAGGAAAAAAAGAGAAAGTCAACAAGGTGAGAATTGAACTCAAAAGCACTAGAAGAATTTGAAAAGGAGAATAAGGAAAATACACAAAAAGTAAAGAGGACTGTAAGAACACTCTTCCAAAGTATCCAGCTGTAGCGATCCATCCATCCATGCATCCATCCATGCATCCATCCATCCATCCATCCATCCATCCATCCATCCATCCATCCATCTCCTGTGCACCCTCTACTACCCACCCCTTTCTCATTCCAGGTTCTGTTTCTCTGAAGATACAGCATTTTTCTTGCACAGTGACTGCCGGGGCTAATGAGCACAACTAAGAGCTGCAGCTTTTCCAAGTGTTTTTCCTCTCCACTGAAAAATGTCTCTCTTAAGAACAGAATCTTTTCACATTTTTACAAATTCCCAAATTGCTTAGATTCTGCTCCTCTCTCCTTCTCCATCCCCAAACATTTTAATATATACTTCTCCTCATTGCGTTGCAGCAATGACGTGAAAGAGAAGTAGGCAAATGTGCAGGTGAACAAAGGCATGAAAAATACAATCAATACTTTCACTTTAAAAAATCAGGTAAAACTTCATATGATTAAGGTTGAAATTCATGACTTATATTCAGCCTTTTGCAAACATTCATGCTGTAAACCAACTTGGATAGGGGGATGGGATAGCAGGTGTCTCAATTAGATGATGCAGAGCTCCCTTCCAGTCCAATCCAATCCATTTACGTGGCTATAAAAAGCTGGCCTTAATGGCTTTTTACAGTGCCAACTGCAATATTTGTTTTGATTTAGAATAAGAAGAAGTTTCCAATGCTCCAAGCACCCACCCTAACTTAAAGTGAAAAACAGGCAGCAGTAACCATTGCAAAAGAATTCCTTTATGTCTCTTCCTCGTCATAAAAGTAAATTCAAAAAGGGCTTCAATGTATTAATTGGAAAAGATTTCATCAACTCTTCTGTTTCTTTCCTCTCCCAAGGACTGCACAGCCCGGTGTGGGCCGTAGGTGCACTTCACTCACTGCGGGTTGGCTCCCCAGGAAAGCAAAATAACATGCAAGAGGGGTGATGCAATGTCCCAGCTGAGCGCCCATAACCAGCTCTGAGAGCACACACGGGAGAACTGACTCCACATCCTCGTTTTCGGAGGGAGAATTACAACAGTTCTGGTTAACTCGGTAACTAACTGCAGGCCTCAAGGCAGCTTGCCTTGGCAGCCACGCAGAAAAGGATTTGAAGCACGTGCTCACTCTCGGTGAGGAGGCATCCCATTGTCTTTAGCAGCACATACTTAATGACCAAGCTCAGATTCCCAAATCAGTCTCTTGTTGTACTCTATGGGGCTCCAATTATGCTCCAGCTTCACGCAGGCTCCTGGGAGCATCTCTTGTTAATATTTGTTGACATACCAAATAAATAATGCAACATAGCCTTGTGGAAGCATGGCTCTATTTGTCACTTATCTCTATCAGGACAGAACTGAATTTAGCACTACCTGTGACTAATTTAATTCCTGCCAGGCAATGCATTAAAGGCCAGGAGCGGCCGTGCAGGTCAGCTGGGCCCTCTTAGAAACAAAGGGAAGAAGGGGAGTGAAATTCTGCCGCTGCTGGAAGCTTTCATTTGATAGCCTGGTCCACAGCCACACAGACAGATTACTTCACCACAGCAGCTGCATATAAATTTTATAAATTTTTTTTCACCAAATTTGGGAATTCTAATTAGCAACCAGGATGCTGAAGTTTAATAGAAGGTTACTGCCTCCTCAGTGTTGGTGCAAATGACCTCCAGGCTGAGGCTAGGTGCTCATTATCAAGCTCTGCTGAACTACTAACTAACACTCTGGTGCCAGTTACAAAACAGTAATTTATTTATGAAGTGTTTTCTGCCCAATAATATCTGCATGACCTAAGTAAAATAAATATATTTAAGTCCTTTTTAAAGACGCATTTGGGGGAAGAAAGAAGTAGAAAGCATGATCATACACTACTAAAGCAACAAGAAGCACTATGCAGTTGAGACCGGAGGTTCACATCCCCTATTTCGAAGGTAAGCGAGCTACCCCAGCCAGGAGGCTTGAGCTGCTGACTTTCTCTTGGCCTATGTAGGAAGCCTGGCTCCAACAGACGACAGATTCAGAATATTGATGTGAAGCTCCTGCTCTGAATTGCCCTCTGGAGATCCCATCCTTCCTTAAGGGCTGCAGAAGTTCAGACACCCTGGGCAGTGTACACCTACAGGGAATATACAGCTTATCTGTTTGCAGGTGAAGTTTGCTCAGCGAGCTCAGGATGAGTACGTAAAAGCATCACCACATTTCTCATACTTCCTCTACCAGGCGCTCACATCAAGTTCTTACACAAGATACCACTCTGCACGTATCCAGCACTGCAGTTTGTGTAACAGAAGTATTCAGAGACAGTACATTTCCAAGCTAAAATTTCCTGAGGGGAAGGAGTGCACTGAACTGCCATATCAATTCTAAGCGCTGAGGTGAGACCTGGAAAATACCAAGGGCAGATGGACACCACTGCAAGAGGACCTGAAAGGAGTTCAAAGGAAATTAAACTTAAAAGGATGAATCATTTGCACAATTTATACAGATAGGAGACAGTTCCACAAACTAGCTCATATACACATTTCTTATACATCACAACTGCTTCACGAGGGTTCCTGCAACTCACTTAGAGAGTCCTAAGGGACTTGCGATTACATCTCTATTTGAGATAAGCTCTGAGCTAGAGCCACTGTTTAACACATGGCGAGCACCAGGGAACATTCCTCTTCCACACGACTGCTCTTTCAGTCAGTTTCTGTCGAAGGCTCAAAGCAAAGCAGTGACAGGATCCTATCCTGACTTTCATGTTGCTTCACGTTCCATGGCCTCCAGCATTCCTACCAAAGACATACTGAGCAGCAGATGAAATTGAGTTTCAGGTTTTCCTTCTAAGATTTCCTCCATTTGCTTTAAATTGACAGGTTATGATCTGCAGAAATTTTTCATAGAAAATAAAAAATTTAATAAATTACTTCAGTTCCTTTCATTTGTTTCCCAGCTTATTGCAATCAGATGTCTGTCCCTCTAACCAGATTCCTCCCTCCGAACAAACTCAAAATCGCCATTAAACATGGGGGAAGCTGAAGTTTTAGCAGTGGCTTTTTCACTAAGGGAGAAGCAGCAAGTGGTTTGCTTAATAAAAACAAGTCACATTGGAACTCTCAGGAGAGAAATGACCAAAACCTACAGTGCACTGAAGTGCACTCCAGGACACAGCCTGAATACCTTGGTGGTGCTTAGTGGGGGACAGTCCTCCTGGGAAAGCACCGAGCAGAGCTCCCTGCAGCTGCTAACTTAAAAAATTGCTGGCTCCCACAGAAAAGGAAGGGCAGGTGTACTGAAACATCTGCAGACCCACCACCCTGAAGGGCAGATGTAGGAGCCCAGTGGAGGCCAACCTCAAGCTCCACCACTCCCAGCTCCCACCCTCTTTCTCATTCCAGAGGGACTTCTAAGCCTCTCTGCACACAGAGGGTCAAAAAAGATCTACTCCTCAGGAGAAGGGGAGGAGGCAAGAGTCAGACATCCTCAGCAGGAATACAGGGCAGCTCACACCAAATCACTGCAGACCAGAACAAACCCAGGGCTTCACATCTCTAGAGTGATTTCAAGCACTAATCTCCCCCAGGCTCATCATTTTCTCTTCCTTCTTCTGTTACATCAACCAGCAGCTAGAGTCTAACCAATCCCCTCCACACATGGCTGAGCGTCCTTGCTATACCAACTCTTACACAGGAATTGAAAGAAGCTTCCAAATCTCAACATTTCAACATTCACATGCTTTCCTGTGAACACAAATGCTTTATTCATTTGCTCTAAGACAGAGGTGTTTTGCAAGAAAAGGAGGGAGCTTATTTTCCACCTAGAACAGGAATCCACAGATTTGTTATCCCACACGGTGATTAATGTCCTTCTTGCCACCACTTTTACACATCTCTTTCCTGCCCAACCTATTGCAATCGCTCTGCTCAAATGCAAGTGATGAGGGCACAAATTCATTGCTCTATAACTACAACGTGGCCTTGTGACCCTCCTTTGCAGGGCTGGTAAATCTTGCACCAGGCAACTGAAGCAGTTCTTGACCAGGTTCCTGAAGGCTGAAGCCTTCCCTTTCTGTTAACTGTAGCTGGAAAGAGAGTCAGAGCTGCTGCTGGAATTCATTAAAAACAGCTGCAAAGGGAATGCAAGGCTGGGAAGCAAACTAGGGGTTTTTGTTGTTTTGTTGCTTTCTTAAATGACGTGCAACACCTGATTGTTCCAGAGAATTGAGGCAGTAGCCCCACACTTGGACAGTGCCAGGAAAACCAATAAACCAGGGATTGTATTCCATCTACATGCGAGAGCACTAGGGAAAATTGAGCCTGTGCTGAGGGAACAGTTTTGCTTGGTACTGCATGGTCACAGTGTGTAACCACTGTAAACACAGAAATCTGAGCCCCCCGTGGAACCTGCCCTCCCCAGCTTCAAGCTGTATATTTCATCTGTGTTTTATCAACTAAAAAGCCTATACCAAAACGAACAAAACAAGTGTCCCTAAAAGGATTTCACATTCTTCTTTGTAGCCATGGGAAGCAATCTAATTAGAACAGTAATAGGATACGACTAAGCAAAAGGAACAGAAAAATACTGAAAGCTACCTGAAAACATATTTTTCCTAGTGAACACTTGGCACATTTTACACTTACAATGAAAATGGCACACACATCCTCTCATATATTGCCTTTCCTGCCCAGTGAAGGGAAGCATTGGTCCAAGGTGAGACAGTATTAGGCCACTCAACGTTTTAGAGCTAGAAATAGGGAGAGCTCATCAGGCACCCTTAATTTGCCAGTAAAGACCATGGAGCCATTTGCATGGCTCAGACACAAGCCACGGGAAAGGATTCGCTCTGTGCCCCTCCCTCTGTCAGCTGAAGGGCTGGCTCTTGGCCCAGCTGCTCAGAACGGGCCAGCTCTTACACACTGCACCCAGCCCTTAGAGGAAATGTCAGGAACTGATCCATCTGAATCGGGAAACCTAGGTCTGGAGGGGAACAGAAGTAGCCCATTTGTCAGGAGGCCCAACGTAGAAAGATGAGTTTGGGGGATTTTGGCACACATAGAAGGATTCCTTCCCCATTCTAAACAGGCGAGCAGTGCAGCAGATCCATCAGGACAGAAAGGACGCTAATCAAGCTGAAAGACAGAGATCCAAGAGTGCCTTCGTACAGGATGTGCTCTAACACACCTCTGCTGTCCTGGTCTGTGGCAGCCACTCCACAAACTGTCACCATGTACCTAGTCCATTCCATCAGTTCCTTCCCACCAAGGAGGGAGACAAAGAAAGATAGTGTTTGTGTTCAAAGCTTCCTGTATTGTGACCTGTTGATAAACTCTATCATAAAGTAGCAATATTAGTACAAACAAGGTCAGTTTCTTTGGAACAAGGCTTAAGTGTTTTATTAGCAGTGAGCAGGTCCTTGTGAACCCAAAACTAAAGCTTCAGCTGCCAAGCTAACAGAAACTAAAGTGCACACATGCAAACACATGATTAAAAATACTTACAGAGTCTATGATCCCCTGAAGGGCTTCGAAACCATCGTTCACTGGAAAGACATGATCTTTGCTGTCGGCAATTCTAGCCAGCTGACAGAGCGGTAAAAGTAAATAAAACAGAAATGCAAAGAATGAGATAAATTAGCCAGCAGGCAGCAAATTAAGACTTCTCCAGAATCATCCACTCGCAAGTGAAAAAAAAAATAAACAAATACTCCAAGTACTCTGTATGGATTGCTAGTGCATCAGAGTTTGTCAGTCATTGAAAATTTATTTCTTTAGCCTCATTGATTTTAGAAAGCTGCATATCAGGAGTCAGAAAAGGCTTCCCTTCACTTGGAAGACAAGACAGAACGTGACTTTTACCAATGTCCAGAGCCTAACGATCTTTATTGCAAAAACTGTCTCCCACATGACTGTAAATCACCCAGCACAGTAACTCCCCAACAAAATAGGCCACAGCATCAACCTGACAGGCCACTAATGAAGCAAAACACTTCAGCATATACATCATTTAAATCAGGGAAGGAAGCAAAATGATTCAGTATTTTCACATATAGAGAAGACTAATGCAAATTATAACCCCTCTGGAGATATAGGTCTGATTCACCTTTCCTGTCAGAACAGAGATTTGACTGTTTGTCCTAGGCTCAAAGCTTTGAGAGCCAAGAAGACAGCAGGGAGCTATAACAGGAGATATTTTCTGAGTGGGGGAAAGAAGAGAGCAGAAGAGTATTTGGAAGCCTACGTGACAAGGAAGAGGACCATTCATTAAGCAGTAAGATAAGGGGAACCAGGACATCACCTGTAAAGACCTACATGCATGTTCACTTGTCAATAGCATGCTAAGGGTTAAGACAAAAATACAAGCCCAGTTCAGAAGCAATGAGCTCTCCATGCATCTGCTGGAGCAGAATCAAGTTTTACTGCTGCAAGGCCAACGTTTGTTATAGTAATTCTCTCCCATGGCAGAGGTAACATCAACCCAGCAGGCCTCTTTGGCGTTTCCTGTAGCGTTGCAAACTGGAGGCAGCAGACGAGCCACACATTCCTCCCTAAACCCCACTGGCTCCTCCTCTGCAGCTCGCATCTCTCGGAACTCCCACTTCTCAAGCAAAGCACCGAACTGCCAACCTCCTGGGCTGCTTCCAGAGAAATACTCCAGGCAACATTCCCCTGCCTGCCCCGAGAAGAGTAGTAAAGCTGCTTGTTGACAAGATCTTACAGATCTGTAGCTTCTGTAGACCAGGATGTTTACAGTTCCCTCAACTCATTCCCCATCGTTGTCCTCCCAGTGCATCCTGGGACTTCAGACACAGTCCTCTCATTCCAGTTAATTTCTTCAGCATCTAAATGACTTCCAGTAGCAGCTGTCTTTGAGGTCTGCTACTTTAGATCTAGTCTCTCCCATTTTTATTCCCTTCTTGGTTTTTTTATGACTTACTGTGGGTTACACTAGTCTCTGGTTTTGATTCAAAGGAGATTGTTCTAAACCAAGTTTGTTTTGACTCCTTTTTGAATGAGTGTTTGAAGCTTTGTTAAAAAGCTGTAAACCTGGAAAAGCTTGATTCAATAAGCATTTCAGTGCTCCACTTTGGGGCCTTACAAGTGTTTCACTCATGTTAGGAAAACAGAACGTCAACTGTTACATTTGGTGCGAAATGTAATTCACAGACATACTAACATTGATAAGATAAATTTAGAAGTCAGACTATCAAATGGGAAAACACTAAGATATTAGTGTGACTAATTAAGCTGTTTGCTTTTTACAGCATTTTTTTCCCGTGAAAGAAAAGCTGGACTGAAACTGAAGTGTTACATGGCAATACCTCCATTTTATAGGGGAAAAAAAAAGCCCCCACAACTTCCTTCAGCCTACAGCTTAAGCCAGACTGACTTGTTATTCTTCCTATGTCTTTTCATCTGCTTTTCCCCACCATTAGCAAGAGTCATCGTGGCAGACAAAGGGACACGTGGACATTTAGACAGAAAGGGGCTTAAACCCAACACCCAGACCAAGACCCTCCAGGCAGTCACTGTAGACTGTCAGACAGTTAGAAGGAGAGGAAGACCACTAGTGTGGTCTTCAGAAAGTGATTCAGGAGTGTGTGCTTGTGTTCAACAAGTTGCCAAGTACCCCAGCAAACACGATGAGGGTCTCAGTTACCTGGGTCTCATTGAAGTCTTTCACACCAACACAATAGACTGTCGCTCCCAGGTCACGGGACCGATTGGCCTGGAACGAGGAAAGGCAAGATGACAGGACACAAATGTGATGGGATTTAGGTTTTTAAAAGGTCTTAATCATAAATTTAGTCTTTCTCTGTAAAATGAGCAATGGGGGATCTTGTCCAAAGACAGTTTTAAAAGCTTGCCTCCCTGATTCTGCAAAAACAGCTTTTAACTGCTACTAGAGTAGCTATTTGTTTAGTAAAGCAAAACCCAAGGCGTTTGGTGGGGTTTTTAAAGCTAATTAGCTTACCTTCCTAGCTACTCCAAATTCCTAACACTTGTCTGTCCGACAGATGTAAGACAGGCTAAATCCATTTTTTTTTTCATCATTTAGGACACATCACAGTATAACAGTAACCCAAAGTGCTTCGGTATTTTCATGGACTTGTGATATCCATAGGTGAAGGGACATTTCATTCCATCTGCTACAAAAATGTATCACTCCCACTATTTACACAGCATCTCAAACTAAAAAAGGGAGAACATCCACAGGTTTGATTTTTCTGGGCTATTTCACTGACCGCCAGATGAAGTTGCATTTACCATTCAATAATCAACTGTTCTAAATGCTCTTGCCTGTGTATGAATTAAGTCATTTAATCATATTTCCTTGGAACAGGAACACATGATTGAAAACCTATTTCCATAAAAGATGGTAGCAAGTCAGGTTATATCAGAAGACTGTAGTAGTTCAAATTGTTAGATAGCAAGGTGCTTTACAAGAAAAGCATCATTCTGGTTTTACACTGAGAAAACTAAACCTGAACAACTGCAGCAACTTGCAGTGTTAGAGCTGAGCTCAGGATTGCCGTTCTGCTGCCTCAGAACAGTATTGGGGGATTCCTCCCCAAATCAAAACACATAGAACACCTCTGACCTCTCAACTTGTTCACTCACCTCTAAAAACAAACTTGTTTTTCTTGTGGATTTTTGATTTCAGAAGGGAAAAAAAGGAGATGAACAGTAAGGAGGGGAACTCTAGATTCATTACGTTCATGCTGTAGCAGAACGTGTTTTATTCTACAAACCGATTCTTTTTGTTGTTATTGGATTTAAAGCTGCACTTTGGACAGATCGAGAGGAAAAAATCTGTCCATAGAAAATTCATGTAACAATACCATCTTCCCAGTTTAGGTCATCTTAATTTGTTTGACTGACAAGTGAAAATTGGTTCATCCCTTCAAAGATGACTATCAAAAGGACACCAGAAGGAACACTATACAGCAAAGCTTTCAAGTGCTCAACCTATTGCTTATCTAACATTTGGCATAATACACTAATTTAATGCAGGTGTTGAGAATACATGCTTGAATCCTGGAAATACTTGTGGAAATTTTGGATTTGATCATCTGAAAGGCTTTCTGATGTGACAGAAGATTATAGGAACAACAGTCATCCTCTTTCTTTACTTTACTTTTCGATCTTTACTTTTTGTGAAAGCAGAAAAGTCAAAGTGAGAAGATTCAGGTGTTTCCCAGAACAATCCAGTAAATATGGAAACTTTTCAGCTGTTTGGTTTGGGTTTTTTTTGGTTTGGTTTGGTTTTTTGTTGGTTTGGTTTTTTGTTCGGTTGTTTGTTTTTTTAATCTGGAAGCTTAACCCTATCTCCTTTCCTATGAACAGGCTCCATTTTGATGTCAGAAGCATTGCTGTTATTAATATTTATCCTTAAGATTCACATTTAAAAAGCACCAAAGGGCAGTTTTGGTACTAGGGAAAAAGGTTTTCCCTATCTTTTCCCTTCAAAGCAACAAGTCCAGCCATTTCACTCCCTCCCTGGCTAAAAATGTGTAAGACACTTACCTCCCTCTCAGAGTAGAAAAATAGGTCTTCATGGAGTTCTCCATCTGTCAGTGCAATGATGACACTTGCAGTTCTGTAACCTGAATACACAAACACCATTAGTCCCTTGGTTTTGAGCTGTATTTGTTAAACTATCCTAGAAAACATCCTGCTAACGACCTGTTAGCACACTTAAAGGACCAGAAACAGTGGAAATCAAGCCCATGTCCTCACCTCCCTTCAGCCAATCAGTTTTCAGAAGACATGAATTTCTGCACACCTTTTCCACTCTGGCACATGCCTTCAGTACCAGATTTAGACCACACTTCTTTGACGTAACAATGATTTTTAACTGAGAGCCCCTCACAACTATTTCAATATTTCAGACCAGTAGATTAGACTGCGGCCATCAAAAAAAAAAATATGCAAAGCATTCCTAGTTTTTTCCTGATTTTATTAATGCTGTCAATTCAAGAAATCCAGAGATTTTTTTCAGCTTGTGATAAAATGCTCAATTGGGGTTTAAACAGATATGGTAGGAAAGTGGATTTAAAATCTTCAACCTTCCTAGCATATTTCAGCAACGATAGTTAAACCTTGCAGTCTTTTCCTTGCATTGATTATACCTTGGCTTTTACAAGTTTGCATTAGTTTCCAGGCGTGGCCAAATAGAATTAATTCGTATTTCTGACAAAAGACTTGCTACAGATATGAAGGACCTCTGTAGGTACATCTTGCACAAGCACTGTTATGGAAAGATAAAGGAAGGCTAAATATGTCAAGGCGTGTAAATTATCAACCTTTAAATTTCTTCACCCATCTAGGGCATTATCCTGCCATTATGAGTAGCTGTGCCTTTAACAAGCTGTTGCTGAAAAGACAAAAATCCAAAAAAGCAACTTCTTCAATTATTGCTGAACAGAAATCCAACACCTAATTTCCTTGGTGCCACTTAGAAATCCCCAAATTTAAATAATGTGGCAATGATGCAACAAGAAAATTGAGTGTTTGACAAACAATAAGCACCATGCAGGATCATTGGTGTTGCAGGTGCCTAACTCAAGTGTGTAGGCTCTTTCTGTAGGAAATGGAGAAAAGTGAGCACTTCTTGTACAAACTTAGGAGCCCAAATGACCTCCAGGGAGGTCTTTCTCCCTCCATTGGCTACTGCAGGAGCCTTTGGGCCTACTGCGCTCCTTTTAGTGCAACAAGGACAAACACACAGAGAACTAATAAAGACAAAATACACAGGCCAACATTCAGACTTGAGGACTCAGTTGTCCACTGCTTCTTGCGTATGGTGGCAACCTGTTTACATCAAAGGTGTATACCAGCATGTAAAAGCATTATCAATCCCAAATCTAATTGTTGTAGCTATCTATTCAATTCTGCTGCCATCATACTTTACAGGTGAGTCCCAAAGCTGCGTGGACTTCCTCACTACTTCATTTTTTTCTTGAGTGGCCCTGCAAACCCATTAGGACTGGCTTTGTACTCAAACATCTGATCGCCTGTCTTTTGGGTTCTGAGAAGCAATGTTTCTGTTTCTACTTCAGGCCTTGCAGTGCAGAAAGTTTTTACACTGATTACAAAGAAGGAAAGGACAAACAGTTTTGAAATTGTCTGTACTTACTACAGGATTTAATAATTGCTTATTGAAGAAAACTTTTACCCAAGGGCATCTCCACAGATTCATGTTTCAGGAGAAAGAAGAAATGGTTACCTGAGTCCTCAAGGAAAAAGAACAAAATACGGTACCAGACAGTTTTGGTAAGAGTAGGCACCTTCAGTCAGCCTGGCTTCTCACTTTTGGCCTGAAACACATTCATTCCAGGTCTGGCTCCTTAAAGCTCCACCTGTTCTTTTTCCTTTTGAGGAACAACTACCCTGAAGAGCATTGCATTCCTGTAAGAATAGGAGCCACCCCCCACCTTTCCCGCAGTGAAGCTGCATTTCCAATCTATTAAAGTTACCAGTCGAAAAGAAAGAGAAAAAACAACATTCAATGGATCAAGAAAGTCTCTCACCGTGAACATTTTCATAGTAAATCTGTTCACTTGCCTGAAATTAAATCAGAAGATTATTAGCAATAAATGAATAATAATACTTTGTGGGCATCTACACATGCACCAGAAAGAAAGAGAAGATGGCAGTGATGACAAGTTTGTCTCTGCACATCAACTCCGCTTTCAGAGATATCTGCTTCACAGAACAAGTTTCTGGCCTATAGTTTCTGATTGTCTTTCTTCAAGGTCTTATCTAAAGCATAACTCAGTGAAACCAACCCTAAGTCATTGGCCAACAATAATGTAATCTCCCCGTATTCTGCTGTCTGAAAATCACATTCATCTTCCCCTTGAGAAATGTCCCAGGTCCATTGATAAGTATTCCCATCATCTCTAGATCAACTGCTCTAATTGCAAATGAAACAACTGCAGAGAGATGTTGTTATGCTTCTGTCTCCCACTTGATCTATGCACAAGCAAATTCTGCAAGGTAGAAGAGCAAACACTTCAGGGTGCATCAATTCAGAATTAAAGAGTAGCCACCCTGAACATATTTGGTTTACAAATTTCATTTCTGTTCTGAGTTTAAATCTGGTTGTTTGGACTTCTCCTGCAAAGTTCTGGAAGTAATCAGGCTCTGGGAATTGGGTCTGGATTCCAAGTTCAGAGCCACAATCTGTCAGGTCACCTGACTTCTTGGTGTGTTCACACGCAGTTTCAATAGGCATTTCAACAGGCAGACAGTTCCACAGTCTTCCCAAACGCATGCGGGTACAGAAGTGGGAGGGGGTTCAGGTCTAAAAAAACTGCTGAGCTTGTAAAGTATACAGGAGGAGATCAGAGCAGGCAATAACTTCTGGGCAGCATCATTTGCCCAGCAGTGAGAACAGGCTAGAGCCATGGCCTGACCCCCTACCCAACTCTAACAAGCCCACTAGAGCACCCATGCAGGACTCTAGGCAGCTTCCCACCCTTCCTCGACATGGTTCCATGTGGGATTGCAATGCCAAAGCCTTATGCCTTGTCCTAATCTGAAAAGGCAGCTCCCCCCAGAGAAGCTGAAGGCATAAAGAAAGATAAGTAGTTGGGTTTGCAGCTCCCTTGAACCAGCTCCAACACTGAATGCGTACACTTCAGGGTTCCTACTGTATAAAAGGGAAACAGCCCCACTTACCTACCAGAGAAGTATTAACCAGACCCCTTTGTGCAACATTTGTGTAACATTCCCGGGGAGCGCTCAGACGGGATTTAGAGGCACTAAAGCATGCGTCTAGTTACCCTTTCAAATCCTTCATGCATGTATGTGT
>JAOXNO010000016.1:760451-794685 GCA_028565335.1 Limnodromus scolopaceus
TTTTTAAAGCTGCCAAGATGAAGTCACATTTTTGACATGCCTGTTCCGTTTGGAGAGCAATGAGTCCTTCAGTTTGTCGGTCTTGTGTATATGTAAGACTTTTTCAGGTGAGGAAAATTCTGCAGTTTCCTTGTGAAGCGAGCTATTAACAGCATTTGATCAAATTCTTCAGTAATGCCAAACAGTACACCTGTATCATCATCATCCTAAACAATGAAGTTACAAAAACCAGACTAAGAGTGGCAAACAGTATTTGGAATTTTTGCTGCAGTCAGAGCATTACTGAGAAGTGTGATACAGTTTCCTTAGAAAGAGGTAGAAAAGACAAAATTTTATGTTCAGTTGCATGACAAACAAAATGAGGATGGCTGCTGACAGCCCTAATTTATCCAGTATAATTCCAATCATCAAGTTACAGAAACTGAAATCTAACAGATTTTAATTTTTGCATTCATAAGGCCGTATTTAAACAGTATTTTTTACTGAATCAGCCTCCTCGTGTTTTGTTGATATGATTGCAAGCTGTTGGCTTTGTAATTACCATCTCATGCTGAGACGTCGACTAATGCTGCCAGAAAATATTCCATCTCGGCTTAATACTCAAGTTGTCAATTAAATAATTGCAAGCTATTTATCAAAATTGTCAACAAATAATTTCTGGCCACCAGAGCCTCTTTTCTTCCATCCCATTGTTCAAGATTAAGAATGCATAGTTTTATGAACTAAGGACAAGATATGTTTAGTAATGATTCCCAAGAACTTTGTTCTTTTAAGGCTGTGGGAGTATTTAAATGAAGTTCTCATTAAGGAAAAGAATGATATTCCTCAAACAGCCCACTTGGACATAGCTGACAAAGAAAGGGGAACAATTCTGGAGATTTTTCTGAAGTTATTTGCTGAGTCTTGCTTTTGTCAGTGTCACTGAAGCTGCTCAGAGAGTTGCCTGAAGTTTAACACCCGCATGAATACCAAAGCTCCATAAAATAATGAGATGATGAGAGAAGGAATTTCAAAAATGTAAAATTAAAACTTTCTCTTGACCTTTTTCTGTTACCCTGTTCTGTGAGGCAAGTGTGATAAGAAGCCCGCAGAGTCAAAACTCCTGGTATTAACAGCGTGCCTACCCTGCTGGTCTGCTGATTGCTGCACCCCACTGCAATCACTTGCCATGCGAAGATCTCAAATAGTAATTGATTTATTTTTGACCATGTCCCACCAGGTTTGAATTGTCAGACTGAATTAATGAATTGTGTGACCTTTGAGGGTACTAAATTTTAAACGACCTTTTAATATTGGAGCCTGCATCTGCATGGAGGCGTATACCAAGATAATGGGAGTGGGGACAGATCAATAGATTTCTTGAGACGTCTTCTACCCCATAAATGATATAAGCAAATATTAAGCTTACTACTCCTGGAAATACTTGTGCTAAATGTAAGCATTTTTGTCGCCTGTGTTAGTTCATTTTGAGGCCTGGCAGGAAAAAAGACAGGTTAGATGGTGAAATGTACAGAAGCAGATGCAAAAGCAAGGGCCTGCTTTGCTTTTCTCATGTAAGGATCTAAGAATTTTCTGTGTCTCATTCTCTGACTGCAGGACTGAGCTACGTACTTGAGAGTGTACTAGAAACTTCCCTATTAAATACCAAGCCAACCCAATGCCACTAGAAAACGACAGCTCTTCCGAATAACTGCTTGGAGAATGAGCATACAGAACTGGGACTCACAGGAGCGAGGAGGCCATGAGCTTGCAGTGGATTTGCTGCACATGACTGACAGGACACTGACAGGAAGGCAATGTCCAGCTATTTCCAGCTCTTTTCTTTCTGTTTCAGTTGCTCAGGCTTCGCACTGGCTTGAAAAATCTCTCCTTATCATTACTTATCTGTACTGCCGCACGGCCAACGACCCGCAGCTGAGACCAGGTTGCGCTAGTGCAAATGCACCCTGATGGATGCCCTTCCTAGAGCTTGTCACCTCAGCAGGAAAAAAGGAGAGAGGAAAGGGAATTTCCCGTTGTAGTGCAGGTAGTTTTTGTGCCCTGCTCGTTAATATGTCACCCGCCCTTTTCACTTGCCTGGAAATAGCTGATGAAGAAGAGGCGCCGCTGGCTTCCCATATAAAGCTATTGATGCATGTTTCAGTGTTGCCTCTGGGTCAGAAGGAGGTTGTGTGATAGAGTTTAAGTATTTTCCTGCCCTCGTGGCTGCACAGTGACTTTCCTTCTCCCGGTTTTCTTTTTCTCGATCACACAGGTTGTCATGCATTGCCACACTTCTCTCTCCCCACTCTTTCACTACACACTATCTTTTCATTTTCCAGTGACATCTGAAATCAGAATAGAGAGCTGCTGGAAACAGCCCATTTATGGGAAGGAAATCCAGAGCAGCCATGAACCAAGGCGTACAGGAATATGGACGTAGGCAGATGCAGGAATGGAAACTAATTTTAGTCATTCCATTGCAAGCTCATCACACTGTCAGTGTCACACTCTTCTTTATCTCCCATATCACACCCAACAGTTACCTCATGCCACAGCTATCTCCTGACAGAGACCATCGTGGGACATTTTCATAATAATTTCATCCCTGTATTTTGGAAAACTTCAGCTCACATGCTGTGCTGGTTGCTAGTCTGCATTAGCGTGCATCACTCTCCTGCTTCCCTGAAATGACATAAACGTCTGTGGTGTCCTGATTAGAGAGCAGCCTTCAACTGAAATCCCTCCATTTACACGGCTTTTGAAAAGGATTTCAGCTTTGCCCAGTATGAATTTTAAAAACTTCTCAACAAGATGTCATGTTGATTCAGCCTGAATGTTGAGATTCGATCCAAGTGCTGTCATAGACATTAGTCCTGTAACTCCTGACACTGTGCAGTGGAAAAACATGTGGGTTTTTTTCAGACTGATCTCAGTGGTTTTGAGCACTGGTTAAAGTCTCCAAAGGCAATTCTGTTCTTCCATTAAAACACACCCTTTTCTTCTTTATTAATGCTATATTACTTACGGGCGCAAGCAGTTGTGTGGCTGAGAGTGACAGCTCTCTGTGTCATATAGAAAAGACTTCCAGGCTTGACATTATTTTTTTCTCAAAGGTTTTAGCATGGAAACAAAGATTCCCTTGTGCTATAATGCAAATCCTTTGCAGGAGCAGGATGGGATGGGATATTTTCTCGAGGTGAAGCAGAACATTGCATTTTGAGTTCTGGAAACTGAGGCACGGTTCCTGGCTCTTCTGTCTGTGTCCTCTGCTACCTTGGCAAGCTGTTTGATAGATTTTCTACCTTGAAACAGGGGTGCTTCCCTTTGCTGCCCTGCGTGTCTCTTTGCATGCAGCTTACGTTCTCGGGGGACGGGATTTGTTTCTTATCTATTGCAGATGTGAGTGTCTAACTGTGCTGCTGACAAATAAGCATAAAACTTAAACGAAAATTGTAAAGCTCTTTGAAATCACAGGGTACTGGCAACGTTTGATGCTTGTTAGGTTTCCTGTCTCATCTGCCCTAAATATGGGGATTTGGAGTTGCAGTTTGAAGATCTATAAGAAACGTCCCCAAAAGCTCATAGTGGATGAGAGTCCTTCCCTTGTGAAATCTGAAATGAAATGCTCTTACTTCCACCTTCTGGCCACAGTTCTACCTGAGATATTTATATTCATATATAAGCAAGGCAGGCAAATTTTTATTATCCTCCAGCAGATTATTTAATTGAATATTTTTTCAACAAATGTCTCTTTTCAAATATATTTAAAAAAAAAAAAAGAAACTCTAAGGAATATTTGCTTTTCAATAATGCTTCTGTATTTAAACCAGGGACAATTCTGTTTTCCTCTACTGTAACCTTAATCTCTTTGGTTTTGCTTGGTGGTGTTTTCTGAGAGATTCTTTCAATAGAATCAATTCAAAACCTTCAGAGAAAAAGGAAAAAAAAATTAGAAAGAAGGAAAATTTTTTCCCATGTTTTTAAAAAAAGCCTATTATGTAATAACAATCTTATTTTTAAATCTTAATTAAACTTGTTAAGGTATGGGCTGCTAAAACAAAATCTACCAGAGTTTTTACACGTGGAGAAATTACATGTGACATTATAACTAACTGGCAAACTCTCTGTTTATTCACCCAGGAACTACTCATGTCCAGAAAGCCCAGGACACATAAACAGACATTAATCACTTTCTCTGGGGAAAGGCTCCACATCCCGATCTGCTCTCAGTGTGTTAGTGAGAGCAGGTGTTCCTCCCTCCCGAAAATCAGACTAAGGAGGGGTGAGAATGCTTAAAAAACACTTCATGTTCTTTTTTCCCTCTTCTTCTCACCCAGAGGAGCATCACACCCTTTCGATCTTGAATATTGTCGACCTTGACACTTGGTAAAGCCTGGCTTCACTTTCTAGCCTTTCAGCACAGGGCTTGCTTCACACATTCCTCCTCAAACCCGTGCTCTTCTGCTGCCTCTTGACAGAAGAAGCCGTGGAGCCATTGGCTTGGAGGAAGTTGTGGGGTGCCTGAGATTAGAGTCTATTTTGGAGCCCCAGAATCTTCAGGACCGAGCCTTTCGGCAAGTGAGGGGTTCCCAGGAGCTGTGGCATGGCCCTGGCCACCGCCGTGTCAGCGGCGCTCCCGGTTGTCCCCGAGCTGCTTTGCGCGGTGAGGAAATGCCTCTCTCTGGTCTCTGGGCTCGTCTTCCCCTCCAGTTCTTGCCATGGCATAAGAATGGAGAGTGGCCAGCCCATCGTGCCACCTCCACCAGCCACCAGCTCCAACAGGAAGGGCAAAGTGTTAATTAAACAGTGCTGTGCACACACTGAATGTTGTTCCCTGGCACTGCCAGGTTCGGAGCGGAGGGTTAGGCTTTCATTAGCCACATTTTCCCATGTACAACTGCAAATTCACTGGGGAAATGAATACTAACTGCCAAGGAGTGAGGGCCAAGAAACTTTTCTACAACTCTGCCTATCTGATGCACCATTAGTGAAATGGGGTCATTGCTTATGCTACAGACAATAGTAATTAAACAGTAATGCTTATTAATGTTCCCTCTCCAGCTACCTCAGTTAATCTACTTAGCATAGATTTTTTTGAGAGTGATTTCATTTCTAGAATACTTATTGTGCATGTAAATTGCATCGCATCTTAAAAAAAAAAGCCAAACCTCTTCATTTCAGTGACATGAAATAAAGCTCTTCTGTCAAACATCTTAATTCAGGAAAAAAAAAAAAAAAAAGCATATTCCTCAGCCTGGAACCCAAGAAAACAAGAAGCTGCTTTTATATCAGATGTACTCTATGGGTATTCCTCCTCTGGCAGATCCCCAGCAGAATCTGAATTGAAGAAACTAGGAAACTCAGCAAATATGTATTTTCATATAGCACAGCAAGCTGC
The DNA here is from genome assembly GCA_028565335.1 of Limnodromus scolopaceus. Classification (NCBI taxonomy): domain Eukaryota; kingdom Metazoa; phylum Chordata; class Aves; order Charadriiformes; family Scolopacidae; genus Limnodromus; species Limnodromus scolopaceus. The sequence goes on from JAOXNO010000016.1 coordinate 765,832, forward strand.
TTTGCCCTTCAATACGCTATTGTTCTAGGAGTTATCAGAACGAGAGCGGAAATGCAAGGGCAGTTGGAATGTCTGAGCGGTAATCGTGTTCCTAATGAGCCGCTGAATCAAGATGACATATTTGTGGGTTAGGAGATGGATGTCAGATCACTGTGCGCACACTCCTTTTTACTTTACATATTTATATCTGCAGGGTGTGAAGTTAGAGATTGATAGACAATATGTCTGGACTTAGCAGGGGTTGGAGAGGTCAGTGGGGCAGCCCCAGCGCTGTTCATCCCACTGCCGGAGCAGGGAAAGGAACGCTGTTCAGTTTTGTCGCCCAGCGAACCAGAGCTGCACAGCAGACTAAGTTTTAATTCATAGAAAAGCAGAGTCAACGTAGAAAATCCTCTCTGGCTCTAGAGTTGTTCATCTGGATTAAGAGAGAAACAAGAATTTCACCCAGGGTGAGGTTAAGGGCCAGGTGCAGTCCCCACAACTGCCAGAGAGGAGATTCAGCTGAAAACCTCAGAGCCATACAAACGCTAAAGAAATCCTGTTTAATTCAAAACCTTCAGCTCTAAATCTCAGAGAAAACAGCACACCCTCACAGAGGAGGCCCATAACACCGCGGATCCCAGTGCTTACGAGCTCAGCGAGGCATGTGCTGTGCAGTCAGGCCGGTGTTTGTGCTGTCGGAGAAGGAAAACCAGACGCGGACAAGGACAAGGCCATGTGAAGTGCTGAGAAGGTTCAGCACCTGCTGCCCTCCAGCAAGCGGTTCCTCTTAAATGTTTCTCTCATCTAACGATATCTGAATTTTAACAAATCTGTGCATTTCTGAAATTAATATTTAAGCATAAAAAAAAAAGAAAACCACTTCTGTAGGTACTATTTCTCTCATGACAAATCTCCTGCCTGCACAGCCGGCGGTCACCAGCCACCCTGAATGTTCTCCTTTACAGTAGCCAGAGTCATGCTGCATCAAAGAGTTAAGGCTAAATCTATTCTCATGGTTTTTAATATTAATCTCACTTCCTATGCCTTAGTTCAGCACAGTCAGGTGGTGAATCACCAAGAAAAAGAAGATTGTGCTTTTCTTTTACAGCTGATTAACAGAAGTGACCTGAACTCTGCTCCAAAATTTCTCTAAGTTTTCTGTGCTTAGCTCTGGAAAGCCACAATATTCGGAGATGAGCCTTTGAGGAGGCTGCAGGGGATTTATAGATAAACTTGTACAGGTCTCCAAAATGAGATCTAAATGAATCTCCTAAGCTCAAATACCTAATTCTAATGTAGTGTGGCAATAAAAGGGAACTTGATAATGATATTTAGCTTTTATTGTCAAGTTCCCCATGTTTAGAAGAAGAAAAATTGAATAAATGAGATTCAAATGTCAGGCTGAAGTCTGGCTCCATGACATCAATACTGCACATTATTTTCACAAGGATGCTGGCATTTATGAAAAAAAAAAAAATAGAGGATGGATTTAAAACAGGCTGGACTTGAGTACCCTTCTCATTAAGTCAGGTGGAGTTGTGGCCATTTGTGCCAGCGATAGATTTGGGCTATTGAAGAAGGAAGAAAGTTGCAGAGATGGGGTAACACATGAATGGATGCGCTTACCCTTAATAAAAAAGCAGAGGCCAGAAAAACGAGCAGGACAGTGGTGGTTTGGTCTTTGAGTGAAGTTCTTAGTGCTTGCAAGGAGACAATCTGCAGCAGGCGTGAGAGGAAATGGCTCTTTCTCTTGGGCCCTGCACCGTGTGGGCACAGCTGAGCTCTGGCTGTTCCCAACACCAGGGCACTTCCAAAAAGCCTGTGAAGAACAAGGAGATTTGAGTGGACAATGTTATCTAAGAACTGGACCAAGTTTTGTATGCACGATGCTCGCATTTTGTTGAAATTTGCACACCGAAGCAAAAAAGGCCACTAAATAATTTTAGCACGTCTTTTTTGGCAAAATCACTTCCATATTCCCCACATTTGCCTCTGAGCTATTTGAATTGATGGGAAGGTGAAGTCGGAGTCGTCTATTGGCCTTTGTGTGTTTTCAATAATTTTTAGACAGCCTCTTGGCAGTGCCATGACTAAATCAAGAATAGCTGTAACCTGCCAAGTCACATACACAGCATGAAGAAGGAAGGAAAGATTTCCTGAACCATTTGCAAATATTCCACTCCTCTCTCTGTTTCTGAGCATTTATACGGCAACGCAGCACTGACCCCTGGCATTCAACTAGTGTTAATGTTTAGGTGAGGAAAGAGTGGTTTGTGGTGAAAATAAGCATAGTGCGGGGGGGAAAGTGCTTTATCACCAGCTGTGTGGTGCCAATGCAGGTGTATGGCGCCTGCATCAAAAAATCTCAGGGCCCAGCTTTACAAGCCACGCTCTCTGGCTCTCATTTGATCTCTCTTCGAAGCGCTCTTTCCAGCAGAGCCCTTGCAAAGCACGGCTTTAGAGTTGCGATGGGAGAAATTCTCCTCACTCCTCGGCACTCAGGGCCTGGTGGCTGCAGTTCTGTGGTAGCGCCCCGAGCTCCTGTCCCGTGCCTTGTGCTGCACGAGCGCTGGAGAATGGACCTTTTCCCAAAGAAGATCCTTCGGAAGAGTAATGAAAAGACTTTGCTCTGAGATGGTTCTGAAAAAGGCGGAGTTGTCATCTTAAGGGAGCTATTCTTTGCCCTTGGTGTGAAACTGATGGGTTTGGATAGAGGATCTGTAGAACTCACATGTTGGCTTGAAGTCTGTGTGGATGAGAGTTGTTCACGCACGGCAAAGGAAGTCAGCTACCAAGAGGCAGAGAGAAAGAGCAGTTCCTCTCTGAGGAGAAACTTGTCCTATCTCCAAGTGTCCTAGCAGAATGTTTACAAAACGCTCATTAAGGGAAGGGGGATTGCGAGATAGCAAGAAATCTGGTGAACAGCTTACACTGCACGAGATAAGAGAGGGAGGGCGACCATAGAAGAGAGCGAGCCATATCCAATTACCGAGACCTGGTTTTGGGGAGGGGGAAGGGGGAGACAGACAGGACGGATCACAAGTTTCAAGACAAGAGCTTCCAAACTTGTCATCTCTGTGTGACACAAGCCGCGTACAACCCAGCGGATAAAACCGCCACTTAGCCCACAGGAGAGCTAGAGCTCGTTGAGTGCGGTTGGAGTTAGAGCGAAGTCATGGATTCCGTAGTCGTCCGGCTGTGGGCTGTCCTCTGTCTCTCGGTTCACCTTGCCACTGGCAGTCCCATCCTGAGCTTGGAGCACTCTTCCTTGGAGGAAGATGTGCCTCTTTTCGACGAGATTCTCTCCGAGCAGGATGGCGTTGATTTCAACACGCTGCTTCAGAATATGAAAACCGAGTTTTTGAAGACATTAAACCTCTCTGACATTCCCCTGCATGAAACGGCCAAGGTGGATCCACCAGAGTATATGCTAGAGCTGTACAACAGGTTTGCCACTGATAGGACATCTATGCCATCCGCAAATATTATTAGGAGCTTCAAAAATGAAGGTAAGATATGTGCATCTGTAGGAGAAGTAAATAGAAATGAGCCTCTTTATAGTCAGTGTGAACCGTATTTACGCAGCATGGAGTGTGAAGTGCACCAGGGGAAAAAAAAGGCCTTTTGGTAAGGATGGTGTGGGAAACAGGCAGCCAACACTGCTTGTCCCAGTGTTTCCCACATCCCGCTGCTCGTGAGAGACATCCCTTGTCCTCTGCTTTTGAGACTGCAAGGTTTGGGGGGAAGAAGATATTTCTTTAATGTTAGGATAGCGCCAAGTATAATATGGGTGCATCCTTTTCATTATCCCGTAATGACATACATCATTTGCAATTACCTGGTTGATTTTTCAAATTAATACCTTAAGTAATGTTTGAAATTGATGCAAGGAATGTTTTTACAGGCTGTTCAAAGGTGCAATATTTTCCTATTATGAGCTTAACCAAATACGGCTTCCTGATAATATCCTCTCACTATTGGTCCTCATGGGATTTGTAATGTTTTCTTCCTTTGGCATCTGAGCACAGTCCAGCAAATATATAGTGAAGCAGAATTTTGGATAACTTTTAGATTCTGCTTTGGAGGACTAGAATATTTCATATTACAAAAAAAAAAAAGCTGAAGAAGCCTAATTGTGACCATAGGTCGTTTCCCTTTATGTTTCTGCTTCAGCATTTCCTCTCAGTTCAACAAGGAGAAGATAATGTTCCAGTGCTAACATTCAATAGTTTCTCAATACCTATTTGTGGCAATGCAGGTTTTATGTTAAAAACATTTTTCAATTAATCGTTGCCAAATACCAATTCCTCCACCCGGCAAATACAAATGCTTTCAGTCTCTTTAACTACTCAGGGGTACAGGCAACTATTCCAACTGCCTTGGGGCTTCCCTCATCCTTTGTTAGTCTAATTAATGAAGTATAGAAGTTGTTACTGCTTTTTTCTAACATTTGCAATTTCAAAATGATGAACTTTAAGGAGTCCTTTCAGTTGTGCAGCGCAGTGGGATGTGAGCAGAGAACCCAAGAGCTCTGTTTTGCCCTGTCCTTCTGCCAGGCCTGGGGACCCTTTGCCAGCAACATGTTTCTGTTTCGAAGAGGCACTTCCTTGGGGTTTAAATCTTCTTTATGTATTCTTTTCTCCGCTGTGGAGAGATGTATTGAAGGGTTGGTGGCAAAGCAGTTGCACCTGCTGGTGAAGAGTCACTCATCTGACCAGCCGTGCCTGTCACTGCTCATCAGCGGAAAGGAGGACATGGAGGAACGCGCGTTGTTCTTTTTCCACTTTGCACTCTTCGGAAAAATAAACGGGATAAAAATTAGTACAGTGTGCTAAGGAATAAAATACCGTGTGGTTTAGTGACATAAATCTGAAGTCATTCTGTTGGCAAACCCAAAATTCGTTCGGGTTTGCAGCGTTGCCAATGGTGCAGCCCGACCCTTGGCCAGTGGTACACGTGGCGCTGGCCCTTCCGAGCTCTGGGGCCAGGGCGCTCGATGCCGTTTCCTCACAGCCCAAGTTCTTGGGGTAAACTCGGCTTAACCTTCTGGCATTCCAGTATTTCTCTCACCTCTTCCAATCCAAGCCAGCAAGATGAGAAGTGAGATTGCTGATGTTAAGACAAGCTTCATAAACGCATGCAGTTAGAGGGAGTATGCAGTTAGTGTTTATGTGTCTTCAAAGTCTGTATAATGAAGAACTGTCCATTTCATGCTAAAGAGCTCTTTTGGTAGAGAAATTAATTACATACAAGCACCAAGACAGTGGAAACAGATCATACCAGGTACATTTTTTTGTTCACCTGCCGGCTGGAAATTGGCAGTAATGGTAGTTTGATTATTATCCATTAAATTCTGTATTAAATTTGTTATACGAACATTAGAGAAATATAATGAGCTGCATGGCTGGAATTAGCTCTTTGTTTTAACCCGTGAACTGTAATGTCCCCATTGTAAATGGGACTATAATCAGTTCTTAAATCTTGAATAAAGGTCTTAAGGGAAATTTTTCTCTTCCTATGGATTGGAGATCTCCCTTCCTGGCCCACCTGGGGCTGTACTGGTAACCTGTGGACTTTCCAGCTAAAGAGCAAAGTCACATCCTGACTTAGAAATGAAAACTTCTCATGCCCTGCTAGTGCTCACCCGCCTTCCCCTGCCTCCTGCTGAATTACATCTTCCATACGGCCAGGTGGCATTTCTCCCTCCTGTTGTTATGTGTAGTCACTGCAGACTTGCTTTAGCGTGTCGAGCTCTAGGAAATCCGAGATTCCTTCCAGTAGGGAGGTTACAGCTAAGTGTGAATAGCGTTGTCTTCCAGCTCACAGCCTGCTCCTCCCCGGCACTGTGCAGAGCAGATTCAGCTCCCACCTTTATCAATTGACAGGTAGGGAAATACAAGCCCAATCACCTTTTTTTTTTTTAAATTATTTTTTTTATTTATGAACAGATGAAAGTGCAAAATGGAAAAACAAACCAAAAGGGCAGGTGCCTCAAAACTGAAATTAAGTGGGACAAGTCATGTGCTCAAGTTAACTGCTTGCTTAAGTGCACTGATGGAGCGTGGCCAATACTTACAACTTTATCAGTGTCATTTTTTTCTACAAACATATCAAAATTGGAGAAGTCGGAGATGAAGATAGTAATAGGTCACAAGTAGTTTGCCTTTGCAGAAATGTTACCCATAGTCCCTATGTCCTAATCTGTCTTCTGAGTTCCAAGTAGACAGCACAGTCATTCAGCAGCAAATACACAATCATGAGCTAAGAATCCTGCATTGTGTGAAGAAATGCATATTGCCTGTGTATAAACAAACAATGCAGATAGGACAGACGGCCCGACTGACAAGCAGATATTATGTACTTCTTATATGTTTTATTAACGAAAGCTGCCAAAAGTGCCTGGCTGAGTACAGCTGTTTGGCTGCTCACTTGAAGCCCATTGAGTCTGTGGCAGGATTTCTGTTGCCTGATGCTTCACGCTGGATGTTCACTGCCTGCTCTTCCTAACCAGGAGCCTTTACATCTTCTGATGCTACTTTTCCTCTCTTAGTGCTTGGCCCTTTCAGTTTCTGAGGGATGTTTCAGCAGAAGGGAACACTTGCTGGCACAGAACCGCTCAGCAGGCAGAGATACAGCCTGTGGTCTTGTATATGCAGCTTCTGTGCTGTCCATCCCATGTTCACTCCAGTGCTAAATCCTTCTTCCCTTCCTCTCCTGCACTGATAAATGTTTTCCCTTATTTCTTAAAGAGTTACTGTGCCACGACCTAGAAGTGATTTTGTTTCAGTATTAGGCAACACATTTTTAATATGTAATCCTTCCAGGACAAGGAAGTCCCTGGCAGGGATGGGGATAGAAAGAGAATCTATGAATGCAGATTTATGGTCTTTATCATGTCTGGGATCTCACTATCCTTAGACATCTAAAATAAATTTGGCCTTTTTTACAAGTACAGTTTTGGGAAATGATGAAAAAACACTCTGCTGGAACTGTTCAGCTGAAACCAAGCGATGCAAAACATGTCAGATGAAGTTTGGTGCATGTGTTGCTGGATGTATTGACCCTTCTAAAATATTTGATCCTTGTCATTTCCAGACTTGGCTTCCCACCCTATTGGTGTTACAGGAATCCGGAAATATCCTCTTCTGTTCAATGTTTCCATCCCTCACCATGAAGAAATCATCATGGCAGAGCTGAGGCTCTACACCTTGGTGGAGCGGGACCAAATGCTCTATGATGGGCTTGACCGGAAGGTCACCATTATTGAAGTGCTGGAAGATGACCATATGGGGGTAGGAGAAGAGAGGAAGACAGTGGCGCTGGCATCCAGGCAGATCTATGGCACGAGCAGCGAGTGGGAGAGCTTTGAGGTCACTGAGGCCATCAGGCGTTGGCGAAGGGCAGGGCTGACCACACACCGGCTGGAAGTTCATATAGAGAGCAGGGAAGGGGAGGAGCAGAATGGAGAGGGGAAACTCGATATCGACATCAACTCTGAGGCTAAGCATGTGCCCCTGTTGATTGTGTTCTCTGATGACCAAAGCAATGACAAAAAAGAGGAGAAGCAAGAGCTGAACGAAATGATAGACCATGAGCAGCTCCTGGACTTGGAGAACCTGGAGGTTGGCAATTTCCACGGCCAGCCTGGCGAGGAGGCGCTACTCCAGATGCGCTCCAACATAATTTACGACTCTACTGCCCGAATCCGGAGGAATGCAAAAGGCAACTACTGCAAAAAGACTCCACTCTACATAGATTTCAAGGAGATTGGCTGGGATTCCTGGATCATCGCCCCGGCAGGATACGAAGCTTATGAGTGCCACGGAGTGTGCGCCTACCCTTTAACAGAGCATGTCACACCAACGAAACATGCCATTGTCCAGACATTGGTTCACCTGAAGAATCCCCAGAAAGCCTCCAAGGCCTGCTGTGTGCCCACCAAACTCGATCCCATCTCTATTCTCTACTTAGATGCTGGGGTGGTCACCTACAAGTTCAAATACGAAGGCATGGTGGTATCAGAGTGCGGCTGCAGATAGTAGCAGGGAATGCATGCACAGGGGAGTGCACAGGGGAGGTATTTAATGATTCAGTCTGTAAATTTGTACATTTCAGATTTCCTATTTAATAAGGTTATTTAAAGAGGCATGTACAGAAAATTGTATGTTTCCTGTTATGGGGAATGGGCAAGTCATACGACTGTAGGAAATGTATATTTTGTTCCATTGCTTGCTTCTTGCTGTTCTTTGCTGTCCAAATTATGACCGAGTCTCTCTTCTGATCAGGGCATAGAGCAGATCACTGGATTTTTGGGGAGGGCTCTTTGTGCCAAGGGGGCACATTCAATTCACAGAAATAAAAGCATATTTTTGTACTTTATAAATGTTAATTGGCATCTGTAGGGATTTCCAGAGCTACTAAAGATAGGTGAGCTATGGGCAATACAAACCCAGATTGTTTAGTTTTGTGTAAAATCTTTATAAAGATCTTTACACGCTCAGATATTTTTTTCAAAACTTAACTCTGTAGATCTTAAGTTCTGATAACTCTCAAGCTCCCAAATCACTAGGGAACAACAAGGAGTTAGACTTTTTTCCTTTTTTCTTAATCCTTTCTTTAATCTTTCCCTGTCTCAGCGGTAACTGGCAGGGATGACCCGGCACTGGGAGAGGAAGGGATCCATTCCCTTCCCCGTGTTTCTCAGTAAAGCGATGGGCCCGGGAGCGATGCCCGGCTCGTGCAGCGCTCTGGCCTGCAACGGCAGAGATTCCCCCCCTGTGTGTTTATTACAGAAGCACCCCACGTGAAGCAGCACTGGCTTGGTTGCCTTGGCCGTGCGTTGTCTCTCAAGGGCCAGAGCTTTAGGTGGCAGAAATAAGTGCGGTAAATTTCCTGTATTCTTGAAATTCTACCACTTTATACCAGCTAAAAACTAGTCCCCATACCCAGTCCAGTAGGTTGTGCCCGACGCGGCTGTGTAATTCTGTTCAGATCGCCAGGTGGTAGCACTGTGTGTAGTCTGCATAGAGCTAGACAGAAAGGAACCCCCTTTGTGCCAGCTAGATAGAGAGGATCTTTCCTTTATGCATGTGCTGAAGTTGTCAATTCATAAAGATATTGCCCCCCCCCACTTAAACTATATATGATGGAGTCACATGCCATGTTTCCACCACTCTTCTGCAACAAATCGTGCTGATAAGAAGGTGTTGGAGCTGAGAAACAATAGACCCGTCACTTTATTTATACTAAGCTGCAAATTTGTCAGATTCTTGGGAAAGTGTAAGTGACGTTGACTCTTTTAGCCTGTACCAGAGCCTACCGTACTGTCCCTGCATCTGTTTTACACTTTTAAGGGAAAGTTATCTTCCCTGGAAGTGATAAGGGTCTTTGAAAGAATCACTCCAACACTTCATGGGAAAGAACACAAAAGACTTTATCATGCACCAACTAAAACCAGTTTCACCTATTTTCACACATACTCTTCTGTGCTTCCCATAATTTATTGACCTATTTATTGACTGCCTGCCTTTGTAATATAATGTAGAATACAGAATGTTTTATTTTTGTGCTTGTGTTGTAATCTCACTTGGATAAAACCTTGTACTGATCCTATTTTACATGGAATCTCTCTGTTGAGTTGTGCTGCCGCAGAGATTGGGTTTGCTGGGGTTTTTTCTCCCCTTGATACTTGTAAATACCCTATACCACACTTCTCTCCCTTTCTTACACAACTGCGCGCTCCCTGCAGTGATTTAAATAGCATTCTGGAGTACGTATGGTCTTGCCCAACCTATAACCACTCTTGCAGGGGTATCACTGCTGTAAGTGGCCGGCTGTGTAGTTTATTGTAGAATTATGCAGTCTCCGCTCGAGCTGCGTGTTTCCAGACAGCGGGCTGTGCCGTGGGGCTGCATTGCTTTCTGCCTGCCTCAGAGCCCACCCTGCGGGTGGCTGACACCGCTCACAGACCTTTCCCCTCGGCCACGCTGCCATCGCGGCCTGTGGCTAATGGCACGCTACAGGAATTCGTCGGAGGTGTGATATCTCGCTCTGCTGACATGAGCTGCAGCAGCCAACGGTTGAAGTGTGACCGCACATATCCTTTCAAAACTATCCACAATTCTTATGAAGCCATTTGCCAAGACAAGCCATTCACCTTGTTAGGAGTGATAATCCAGCATTAGGGAGATAATCCGACATTTGCCTTTATCATCTCTTTTCTGCGACTGTTCCCGTGGCAGTGATCGGACCGGCGGGCTTCTAGCACCACTGTCCTTCACTGAACAGAACCAGCACTTCTCAACAGCGTGTAGGGCGGCCTGAGCCTTGAAAATAAGAAGTAGCCCACTGTAATCACCCATAATCGCTATAAATTTCCAAGTGACCACGTAGCAAAGCAGAGCGGCCGCCTTCACACCCTCTTACTGCCGGAGACTGGCTGTAATGGAGCAGATGGTATGTGGTGTGTTACGGTACAGCACACACGCGGGTAGGCATGTCATTGTAGCCGTAAGTAAACCTGCGTGTGTGAATTTTGACCAGCTCAGACAAAATATCAGTGATAGCTTTTTAGAATTAGGGGCCAGCCAGGCTTTTATTAGCAGTAACTGCACTAATTTACTGTACTGCTGATTGAAGAGCATTTGAGCCAGAGTTTGTGGTGAAAAACCAAAAAGGATGAGATTTATCCTACTGTGCTATTTTGGGAGGGAACTGAGCATCTCTTGAATCCTTCAGCTGCACCTGTGTGGTTCACAACCTGAGGTTAGAACTATTGAGAATGGCATTTCGTTTATTGATGTGTGCCTGTTAGGATCCCATGCCTGCTTCATGAGCAAAACCTTACCTTCCTTTTACCTTACCTTTACCTTACCTTTGAATATAATTATGCAAAGACATTTGCTGAGTGTTCATGCAGTTAGATGGCAGAGATCATGCAAAATAGGACCAGAAAAATGGGGGTAGTTATTTTATAAAGAGCTTTCCCTGCGTAGCAAATTAAGGTTGTTTCTGCAAACTCAGAAGCGCGTGGCTTTAAATGCACCTGTCCATATGGATAAGACACTCACAAATAAATGGTGAGTGCATGACAAGAGCCGGTGGCACCAAGCATTTTCTTTGCTTCTTTTCTCCTTTCTTCCTTATTCCTTCCTTCCATCCATCCACATTAGTGCTGTGAGTTCTTCTGCTTCTAAAATAATTTATTTTTCACATTAAATAGTAGTGTGCATTGATTTTCCTTTCATTTCTGATCTGTTTTATATCACCATGCGAGCAGATGCTTGACTTAAATCATAAAACCTCAAACCAATTTTAGAAAAGTTTGGAAAAATATGGCTTCAATATCAGTATCTGTCTTTCCATCCATCCATCCATCCATCCATCCTGAATCAGTGCATATGGCTAAAGGAGGCAGCAACCCTGTCTCCCCGAAATCATCAATATCAGTTGGATTTTTGCTTTCCTCTCTGTGTAGCTGAATACGTATAAGAAAGTGTAAACAGATGCAAAGCCCCTTCTTTTTCTGGGCGCTGTGTGGAATGCTGGGCAGTGATTGCAGCCTAAACAGAGGGGACAGGCAAAGGGGTGGGGGCAGAAACAAGCGATACAAAGAGAGGAAGAGCCTGGATAACATATCAGCGAGGGAGCTGAGGGAACAGCTTTGGGCTTGGATTGCTGCTCTTAAATCAACACACACGATACCTCCAGAAGAGCATGAACTCGAGACATCTTCCTCATTTCTTGGCCTTTGAAGAAATCGTGACAGCTGTGTCTCCTGCGCAGACACTCAGCACCAATGCCAGATCTCACAAAGCACTTGGAAGTTTGAGGTTCCCTTAAATGATCCCTGTCTCTTAGCTCTCAGCACATGGACTAAAATTCCTTAAATAGATTTCCCCCCTAAAGCTTTCCTGCATTATCCCTTTCTTGGGTGTGATCCCTGGAGTCCAGGCTCACCCTGAGTAGCTGATTGAAGATACAGAATCCCAGTTTTTTGAGCATTAAAGCCTGACAGCTCAGCATGGCTTTTTCCGACCCTGCTGCCCCAGCCCCACCAGCCCCCTTGCTCTGGGCAGACTGGAGTTTTGGGGTGGCCTGGGGAGAAGGGGCAGAGCCCCACATTGTTTTGCCACCCCCTCTCCTGAGCAGCACTTGGTGCTGGCTCGTGCTGCTCCCATTTGGAGGTGCCCAAATGTCAGTCTTTGGGAAAAAAAAAAGTATTCCTGAATATTGTGGGCACATATCTCTTTCCAAAGACAGAGGGCCTTACCGGGGGAGCAGCAACTCAGGAGCTAAAAGCATGAGGATCAGCCCCCCCCCAAACTGAAGTCACTAAGGAAAAATCATCTCCCAAAGCAGCAGCCAAAACCTCTGCCCAGCCTCTTCCCCCAGGCTCCAACTGCTGCACTGCCTTATACACTGCCCAGTGAGCCCAGCGAACCGGGACCTCCCGCAGCCTAGAGAAATCAAAGGATCCTGTGGTTTTTAACAGCCATGGGCAGTTGGGTGCCTGACTTACCTACAGCACAATGCGAGAAGTTCCAGTATTTTTTATGAAACACACTGAGCCAAACCCCAGCAAAATCTGTGATATTTTCAGGGGGAAAAAAAAACCAGAGAGAGGAAGATTTCCTGGCATTTGAACATCTGCTTCAAGCATTTGAAAAACTACAGCCCAGTGTTAATTTAAACTTCCTTATAACCCGGTTCAACATTTGGAGTGCAAACTCTGTTAATAGGCTGGGAACTGGGGTGGTGGGGGTTTGCTTACTATATTGGGAAACAAAGCCAGAACAAAACTAGCTCGAGATAGAGTTTTTGTTTATATTGCTGACCCATCTGTCTTCATTAATGCACTATTTACAGGAAAAGTTTAAAAATTAGCTTCTGCTCCTTCTTCAATTGCAACAGCAACAAATAAAGGCTGAATGGTTCGTTTGCCCTTGACTAAAAATGGAAATTCTTATCAGCACCTCTTGGAAGAAGAGGTTTATTATATGGAGTGTATTATTGTTGAATATTGGAGCTGGGACTAGGCATTTTGGCCACAGCTGTGTATTTCTAGCACAGGCAACGTCGGGAGTGAAGAGTGTCACAGAAAGCAGAAACCAGCTACAAGATGTGACCCATGTCTTACTCTGAATTCCTGCTTTGAAGTCTAAGGGAGACATAATTTTCTCCTGTGTTGACCCACGCGGGCTAATGGTGTGGCTTCCCTGGGTGTGAAAAGGGACACGTTGGAGGCCAAGCCTTGACATGGCATAGAAACCACCCAGAGGGTCTCTGGCACTGACACCAGACACGGACACCAGCGTGGGGCAGTTCCCCCTTCTCTCACCTGCAACTAAAGGGACAACAAAGGGACAACACCACACGTGCACTTGAATTTCTAGAGTTTAGATGCCTAAATGAGAACAGATGAAAGCCGCCCCAAAACGTGTCTGTCCTGAACATCCTCCAGAGAAAATGACAAGCTGTAATTAAGCCAGTTTAACTGGACAGACCTGGCCACACATGCAGTTGGCTCAGCTGTAACCCAAAGAGGACCTGGGTTTGTGGCCTGGCACCCCTGGACACTTCCCCATGAAAACAGACTGTCAGACCCACTGCTGTGCAAATGACCTTCTTTTAAAGCGTCTTCTCAGTAAGAAGAAAAAGCTCAGTTTCGCACCGCAAGTCCACTGAAATAGAGACATCCATTAAAAAATCAAACCCAAACTCTCTTTTCTATAAGCCATAAAGGCAGTAATTTCCAAAGGGAAATTTATCAGAGTTACCATCTCATTTGCACAGCCCACTACAGGCACAGGCGTTCAAATGATCCCAGAACCCTGAGCACATTTCGGGAACAAATCTGGCTGCAAGGGCATCTTGTCCCGCTCTCCTTCTCCCCTCCTCTCCTTCTCCCTGCCCTCCTCTCCTTCTCCCTCCTCCCTTCCCACTCTCCTTCCCCCCTTCTCCCTGCCTTGCTCTCCTTCCCCCTCCTCTGCTTCCCTGCTCTCCTTCTCCCTGTCCTGCTCTGCTTCTCCCCTTCTCCCTGCCCTGCTCTCCTTCCCCCCTTCTCCCTGCCCTGCTCTCCTCCCTCCTCTGCTTCCCTGCTCTCCTTCTCCATCCTCCCTGACCTGCTCTCCTCCCGTCCTCTCCTTCCCTGCTCTCCTTCCCCCCTTCTCCCTGCCCCGCTCTCCATCCCTGCTCTCTCACTCTCCATCCACTTTCCCCCAGGCAGACACACGTTGTCTCTTGCCCGGTCTCTGGGGGCCGTTCCTGGGGAGCAGGGCTGGAGGCACGTAGGGTGTCTGTCTGTCCCTCTCCCGGAGGAGCCGCTGGCTGGGGAAACGCTGGCTGTTGGAGGCAGTGGAAGGAGCAGGCGTTAGAATTACTGCTTCTTTTCCCAGACAGAAGTGGAAGGAAAACTCCACCTTTTGATACCCTTGTCAGGAAGATGAATGGTGGAAGGGGGTTCAGCTCTCCCTTGGTAACATCCCCTGCGGCAACTGAGAGCACCTTTGTTCTGAGCGCATCTGCACGATAGTAAATGCCAATTTACTGCCTCTCAAGTCTCTTCAGATGTCAATCTGAATCTGAGCTAGCAATTAGCTGGGAAAATTTCTGCTTCCAACTCCACGTCCCCACACAGCATTGCTGGCAAAACTTAGGATATCCCTGCGTTATTCCAGCAAACTGAGTTACTTTTTAGAGCGGATAATGCCAGAAAATACAGAAGTGTATTGCTAACACATATACTGCGATATATCCAGCTCAGGGCAAATGAACTTATTTTGGCAACAGGACGTTTGGTGACTTGTTTCACGCTGTTGGATTGGTGCCCAATGTGATTCTGTTCACGGCACAAATTGATCAAGCCCCTGCTCAGCATTTCAAGGGCTTAGCGGGCCCTTTGATTGCAGTTGTTATGTAAACAGAGGAAATATGAGGGATAAAAGCAATCAGCATGGCTGCAATAAAGGAAATGATATGAGAGGAATGGATTTCCGTGACATAGAGCGATGCTTCCTGAAAAGAGGGTGGGTTTTTTCTTAGCTCCAATTACTACATTTTCTGTGATGGCCCAAGATGCAGCCAACAAAGACAATGTGCTGTATTTCATTCCAGGTGGGAGCTGCGGTCCCATCAATTCAATATTAACATCGCCGTGTTTTGCAGAAGCTGCTGCCCGGCGTTATCTGCAGCGACTTTAGGATGAGGGGATGCTCGCTGCAGCACTAGAGCTCCCCAAACCATGTCCTTCAGCTCCGTGTGGCTGAGGCTTTCCAGGATGTGAGCTTCAGATGGTGTTGAAAAGATATGTGTCGAGTTAAGTGAGAAGGTTTAAATACAGGGTGGCCTCTGAAATCAAGTACAGTAGCTAACTAGCAACAACGGCTAAACAACAGCCCAACCTTCCATAGCTCTCAGGTTTATGTTGACTTTGCTGTAGCAACTCCTTATCTCTCCCGAGATTAGAGCATTTTAGATCAGTTGTTGTGAGATTTGGTGGAATCCGTTTCCTGAGCTGTCACCGCTGGCTAATCAGGCAAAGCCGAAATGCAAAGCTCTGGGGGAGTGGGAAAGCAAAACACCTTATCCTACAGTACTGAGCGTGCTCTCTTTGCTTTTGTCATTACCAGATTTTAGATGCCTGTCCCAAGATACTGCCACAGAGAAGCCTACAGCCTGAAATACAAACAGCTGAACTGTAAGGACAGCAAATGTCACATGGGAGGAAAAATGAGCCCTTTTGCCATTTCTCCAAGTACTGGTAGCTGGAATAACTCATCCCTGCTTACTGCGCGGATCTGCGCTATGAAATCCCAACCTGAATTCCCCCGTGAGTTAAAATGAGAGCGAGGGTCCCCGGGAGACTGAGACCCGCACAGTTTGGAGACTGATGGGCTGATCCGAGAGCTGAAACAGTTGAAGTGATTTGCTTTTGGCTTGCAGCAGTTGGTTGCTGCTGAGACAGACACAAAATAGCGTGACACCACCCAAATACAACCTGCTCTCCACAATTTCCCTTACAATTTTCACTTACTTTCTAACAATTCTGAAGTCATTCCTGCGGGAAAGCAGGGATAAACTCAACCACAGTTGCTTTCCTCGCTGAACTCCCTCCTTTTCCCTTGGGATTTCTCTAGCTCACATCATTTCTCGTTCCTTTGCACTCCTCTGCCAATCGACAACTTACACCAGCTGCAAATCTGGCCCAATAATATTGATTGCACGTCTTGTGCTTCCTCTGTCCACCCTAATTAGTGCACTAAAGATAAGCAACGTGCCCTGAGCAGCGAGCTAATGGCAGAGGGAGCAGGCTGTGCTTCGTGGGGCATGCGTCCTTCCTGACGGGGGCTGCCACACACGTTCCTCCATGACACTGTTCAGGGCAACACTAATGAGCTCCAGGACAGGCAAACAATTTAGACAAGGGCCTCAGTGAGCTCCCCAGAGTTGCATTAACCCCTTCACTTACTGCAAGAGAAAGGAGTAACTTTTAAGCTGGAGCTGTTGGCTGAGCCAGACCCTGCTGCACGCACACGGCAGCCTTCCAGGGACCGGGTAACAACAGGGAAACTGGGAAACCATAGCACTGGGAAACAACAGCACCTCTGTGAACAAACAAATTACACCTCTGTATCTGGTCTCAGCTCTTTCTCCACCAATAACCATCCCGCTTTTGCATCATTCTCTCATTCTTGCATCATTCTTCTCGGGGAAGAAACCAGTGTCTTCACCGCTGGCACCAACATTGTCTGGCCTAAAACCTTGTGCCTAAAGTTAATAAAAGGAAGGGTTATCTGGCAGGCCCAGTGATCTAGCTGTTATCACCAATATTTGTAGTGTAGATTGGGATTCAGGACTCCCAAGTCTTTGGCTTTGCTTCATATGTGTTCTGCAAACATTTTCAAAGGCTTCATTACTTTTGTGTGGAGTTTCAGAGAGTAAAAATCTGTGACCTTGATGGGTCCAGAAGACCTGGTTGGTTTGGCTTGGATGGTGAGTGCTGGGCACTCTGCTGTGAACTGCTTTGCCTTGACTGGCCAGGGCACTGCGAGGTTTGGACTGGTGCGGGGTCACCTCCACAGGCAATGGGCTCCTGGCTTGCTGGTGTTGAGGTCAGAAGAGGATGGGGAACCAAGACATGGGGCAGGTCAAGCAAAAAGCAGTCTAACTGTCTCAGCCCTACAGCAGTGTCCTAAAAGCCCACTGTAGATGCAAACCACACTAAAGCTCCATCTCCACGTTGTGATGGGATGCCAGGGTGCTTTGTCCCAGCTGGTGCTCCTGCATGCAATTTCTTAACAGCTTTACAAATGAAAGGAAGACTCTGCTACATTTTTATTTTTAAAAGCCATCCTGCTTGCCATTATCAGTGAGGCTTTATATTTGACTGAGCAGAAGCGGGTCAGAGTGGATGACAGCAATTTAATCTGCTGTTGCTTTTCCATAACTTCTTGTGTTATCCTTGACCCTCAGCCAATGCCCTTCCACTGCCAGGTAGGGGATAGATCCAGCCTCACGGAGCTAAGGAGTTTCTAAACCTGTATCCCAGGTCTTCTGCAAACTGTGAATGTGATTTATCCCCGTTTCAGGTCACACAGCCTTCTTTACACTGGATAGGAGGAACGTAGCAAGGGGGCAGGATGTTCCCACTTCCCCACTGGGAACACCCCGGGGACAACACTCCGGTTTCCAGTGGACATTTGGCCTTTGACTCGTGGGCTCTGCCGGTAGCTGTTGTGGTGGGAACAACGGTCCGTGGGGTGCTTGGCTGACTCCTCCTGGATTGGCATTTCCATAGAGGTCAGCACTTAACATCAGCACCGGCTTTTTTAGCGGGATCACAAAGGTGGATATGTGCAAAGAGAAGACTTGGCAGCATTAGAAAATCCATCCTCTGCACCCCAGGAAGGGACACACAGGGCAAAGGTGTCAAGGAAAAGACTCAAAACCTGCACTGGCCCTGGGGATCGAGTGTGGGATGATCGAGGCATCATCCAGAGGACCCAGAGTGCGAGGGGAGCCCCTCCAGCCACATGGCAGCCTGTGCTGCTCCTTATCGGGGAGCTGAGGAAGGAAACAAGGCAACGCTGCCAGGAAAAGGAAAAATTTACCTCTCACATGCTCAGAAAGCAGGTGCCAAGCTGATACTTATCCTCATTTCTTCAATAAGAGGTCAAAGCCTGGCCCCTGCCTCGCTGGCTGGTTTTAAAGCGCACTCGTTTGGAAATAGCTCCCTGGATGCAGCAAACAGCGTTTGGGCCAGCTGATGAGATTAAAGGAACATTCCCCCCGTTCCCAGTTCCTGTTATCGGTACATTGTGTTAAGAGGGCCGAAATATCACATCGTGTTTTTACGCGTGATAAAGCAAATTTTCACAGGCGGCACCAGTGGCCGCTGACGGGGCTGGGGGTGTCGCTCCCGCTGGGCTGGGGGGCACAGCCGGACCTTCCGCACAGGGTTATGCCTGAAAAGCGAGTGGCTTTTTTTGAAGCTTCCCTCACATGCTGGGCTCCAGGGGCAAACAGGATGTTTCCCTCTCCTTGTGGTCTCTGCTTGTTGGATTTTTCAGCTTGGTGCGTTCTCTGATGCTTTGCTAACGGTCGAGCACACCCTGGAGTCCTGCAGTGGCAGCGCCACGGAGGTCTCTCTGCTCTGTCCCACAGCCTTGGAGTTAGGAAAATCGCACCCAAATTCCTATCACTCACCTGGTTTCTGTATTTGGCTGAACTTACAAGCCTTATTTCTTAAGAAGCCAAGTTCCCAGTTCCCTGCTGAGCACTTCTCTCTATGGGAGTTACCTCCCGAGAAAACTCTTGTAAAGGAAAACAGCTAGAAAGGTAAACCGTTCTCGGTGGAGCCCGTGTCTGTGGGGAGCTGCTGGCAATGGGAATTGTCTCAGGAAGAAGCTGTCCCAGATGCAGCCTCTGGGCACTATTCACCATGCAAGCGCTCTGGGCGTTTACCTGCTTGAAGAACTCCGAATTCCTAAACTTGCAGGGTTTTTGTGCTGGAGTAGATGAGCACTTTCTCCCAAGGAGTGCTTATTCAGGCAGCTCCTCTCCCTGCTACCCCGGCTGCTTCCTCCTGCCCCCACGTTGGTCCTTGCTTCATCGGGATGCTCCTTTTTAACGAGGTTATTTTTGCTCGGGGCCCGTTTGACCGTCTGGCTTCGTAGCATCCCTGTGCCGCAGCAAGGTGGCAGGAAAACCCCGAGAAAGCGGGACAGCGGGGCTGCCTCCAGGGAGGCTTCGGCTGAAAGTCTCAGGATGCTTTTTCTCCCCACCTTGGTGAACAGTTACTCGGCCACGAAGTCGCAATTTGGCAGCCTCTTCTGCTTAAAAGCAGCCTGTTTTGGGGGTATCTTTCAGCTCTCACGTAAAAAGGGAGGACGGATTGCATTACTCTCTCATTCCTGGGGAGAGAACAACATGTTCTCACGGCTTTTCTTGCCTTTGCAGCCGCCTCCCGAAATAACGGCCGGACACTTTTCCTGCACGTCCACCTCGCCTCACGCAGCGACTTGCCATTTCATGCAGGAGCCAGGCTAAAAAAGGAAAGTTACTATCATGCCAAAAAATGCAACTTTGATAAAATATGAGGGGATAAGTCAGCCTAAGTGTGACTGGCTGGGGATCCAAAGAGAATAATGTGGGAAGGATAATTTTGCTTTCTTGCCTCTCACGCCTTCCGAATGCCTGGATCCAATTGAATTCCTAACTGAACGCGGTGAATAACTAAGAAAAGCAAACCACATTTTTTGCTCTAACACAAAGAATGCTAGAGAGTGAGAACAGGACCGAAATTATATCCTAAAACTTGTCGTATTTTCACCCCATAATGCACGCTTTAACAGTTTTAGATGCATTCAGAGCTGTGGTTTTAATTGCTCTAATTTGGAAAGCCACATCACATTAAAAGGAGAGGAACCTCCTCTGTAAGTTTTGTGGGTTTTCGCACACACTCTCCCATCACTTTGAAGGGGATGCTCTCGAGTCCTCTGGCTGCGCAGCGGGAAGGTTACGAGGGGTGAAAAACTGCTTTTTTGGCAGTTTCCAAGCCTACAGTGCCCAGGACAGGGTTGAAAAGGGTCTTCCTACAGGGTTTATTCTTCATTCTCTATGATAGACAGTCTCTTGTACTTTCATATGTAGTTTCATTGTAGTTTCACACTTTCTAGGATATCCAGAATCAATGGACCTTATCAATGCCTGTAAGTATCTAAAGGGTGGGTTGAGGGAGGAGGGAGCCAGACTCTTTTCAGTGGTTCCCAGTGACAGGACAAGGGGCAACGGGCACAAGCTGGAACAGGGGAAGTTCCACTCAATTATGAGAAAAAACTTCTTTACAGTGAGGGTGCCAGAGCCCTGGAAGAGGCTGCCCAGGGAGGTCGTGGAGTCCCCTCCTTTGGAGATCTTAAAGACCTGCCTGGATGCCGTCCTGAGTAACGTGCTCTAGCTCTGGGCAATCCTGCTCCAGCAGGGGAGTTGGACTAGATGATCTCTATGGTCCCTTCCAACTCTAAAAATTCAGTGAAATTCAGTGAAATTCAGTGAAATGCTTAAAGCCTCCTGAGCTGAAAAGCAGCCACCCAACAACCCTCGGTGAGTTTATAGCGCCCTTTGCAGCACAGAGGAACAGCAGCCCCTGCTTCAGGAAGAGGAGAGACTTTCTCTGCTGCTCCTTCCCCTAAAAGCTTCACGGCTTCGCTGCGAAAAGAGAGGGAGGAAGGAAATTTAGGTCATGCATCAGTCAGTTGTTCGGGGCTCTCGTGTTGTGGTGTCTCCAACAGAAGATCTGAAAGTGCGTTAAATCCCGAGTGGGATTTGAGCACTGCCAGCCCTCAGCTGCGTCTCCGCGCGGCTGAGCCCAGAGGACTTACCCTCGGGGATGAAAAGGGTGCAAAGTTTCCACGTGTCTGGGCAGATCTGCGCTTTTCTGTCTCTGGAAAAAGCTCACGTTTAAAAAAAAAAAGGAAAACCCTTCTTATCTTACAAGCACCCAACAGCAATATCAGCTCGTACGATGCCCGAGTCGCTCCCTGAGGCCGTTCACTCCCCCCACTCCGTGCACGTAGGAATTCCCAGCCCACCTGACCTCTATCGGGAAGCCTTATCTTTTAAATACGACCGCTGTAAACACTCCAAATTTTAATGGGCAGGATATCTTCAAAGAAGCTACTCTGATCTTCAGAAGCAGTCATGGTTTGACAGAGGTTGTTTTGCCTATCTGCAGCGGAAGCGGAGGAATGTGCAGTTTATACTAAAATAACGTGCACTTTTCCTAATCGCAGGGACTTCTGAGCCTCAGCCAAGACTTTTCGCGTCATTACAGCCTCCTGCGAGCTGTGAAGGAACTACTCGCCTCCTCACACTTTTGATCTCTGCAGAAAGGAGCGTGTGGCATTTCCAGCCCAGATGTTCACGAGGTTCCTCCTAGACCCGATGGAGAAAAGTCTCCCTAAATGGCTCCTGAGCCTCATGCCCAGATTAGTAATGAGTCCCTTGTAAACGTAAAAAATTAAGTAAACACTGAAGCAGCTCTGCCAAGATCATCTGAATTCACAGAAAAGAGTCATGGGTGGGAACGGTTGCTCTCAAATGATGGCAGGAAAAATGCATCTCGCAGGCACTTTGGAAACCTCTTGATTTGAGTGTCGGGAAGATGTGGGTCCCAGAGATGGATGGTGGGACCGTTGACTTGCAACACAGTGTTAGTGGTGCTTGAAAGAGACTTTGAGACAAGAAATGTGTCATCTCAGGATGCTGTAGTGTGTGGGACATGTGGGTGATGGGGAAGGGGAGGTCTGGATAGCTCATAGCTCAGCTTTGAAGGTGGCTAAGCCTGATGGAGGCCACGATGTCCTCCTTGGGGGCTCTTCTCTGTGACACACATCCCTCTGCAGGGCTGTGGAGCTCTGCACCAGCAGGTTCAGCCCCGCTGGTCCAATGCAAAGGGTTTACGTGAGCCTCACTGGGATTTTAAATTACCACATTTCAGATTTCAAATATTTTAATCAGATTTGATCATTGCAAGAGCAGAGGACCTTGGCTGTGGGTCCGTTGGAAGGCGCTATGATTTCGCAGTAGCCCCACACAGTAACTCTCTGAAGGCCTCCAGGAAAACGTAATTCCCTGGTGTGAGGGTTTGTGGGCCAGACAGTGAGGAGCTGTGTAGTCTCTGGGGACCCATGGAAAGGAAAACCACCTGCAGGCAGAGCCTGTAGGTCCAATGAGCTCTTTATGGGTCAGACTCTTAAATGCAGCTCAACTTTCATAAACCTCTCCTTTAGCAGTACTTTATATCCACAGCTGAGGGAAGGTGGATCCAATGGACCAAACTGAATCTAAGTTTGTAACTAAGGAATTTGGGCTCAGTTTAAGGCTAGACAAGCCCTCCCCCAGCAAGGCTGGTAGCAGCAAGTGCTATATAGCCAATATTTTTTATTCTCTAATAACATCTTCCCGCTCCCATCTCCCCTTTTTTCCCCCAGTTTCCTCTGTGTCCCTTTCTCTCACCAGTTCGTTTTTCTTTGCAGGCTTTGCCGAGCAGGTCTGCAGCCTCCTTGTGCTGAACTTTCCTATCACCCAAGCCACGTCCTCAGTAGCAGAAATCCAACGTTGTTGCATTAACATCCCCGTGCCTGGCACAGAGACCCACGTTTGGTCCCGGGCGTCCTGCCTGCAAAGCCCTGCAGGTCTCTGTGCCTTTCCCTTCTCTGTTCCCATGAAGGCTCCAGGCGGGGCTGAGGCTGGGCGCTGGTGTTCTCCCTTTTTAACATAAATGAGGAGTGAAAGGTTTTCTTGCAGAGTCCGGTTATCCTCTTCCCTACACCAAACGCTTCAGTGGCTTCATGGTGCTGCTGGCAGGGTGACTTGCTGGCAGGGTGACTTGCTGGCAGGGTGACTTGCTGGCAGGCAGCGGGAGAACAAGCAGAGAAGTTTACGAATGGCCACACGGGCACCGGGAGACCTTCGGGTCTGGTCAGTCCTCACGCTGATGGCAGGAGTGGCCAGGAGAGACCCAGCGTCATCGTTCAAGTGCAAACCCAGGTTTCGACCAAAGCGGCTGAGGAAATCCCGTTCTATGCAGATGAAATGAAGAAAAACGAAAGCAGAGGCGGTAAATAAGTCCAGATCTGTTATTCTTTGAAAACTGTCCACGAGGGAAAACGCAGAAGCCCCATTTTCTGTACGGGGTAAAGCTGCTGATGGACTCCCTCTGCAGAGAGAGCTCCCTGTACGAGTGCGTGAAAGCCCTCTCCACAGCAGCAGCTGAGCTGGAATTATATACACATGGCTATAAGGAGCAGCGATTTAAAATAACTGAACAGCCACTTAACTAAAGAGGTTTCTATGATATTGTGACTTTATACCTGGAGCCTAGATATCGCTGGGTCTGGCGCAGCACCGTGAGTGATGCCGCATGAGATCTCTTCTCAGCGGCCCCGAGGGGCTGTCTGGGCTTCTCTTGCTCTATAAGAGCAATAACCAGCTGTATGTGTTAATGTGAACATCTCAACCGTGGCGCCGACAGCGTTTGCAGCCCAGCATCCAGGCACCCTGTGACGGGCTGTGCCGCCCCAGGCCTCGGGGGTTCTCCGTCTCCCCAGATCCAGGATTTAAGACCTTTTTTTGTTCCGCTCAGAAGCACTGTGGGTATCTCCAGCAAGGAGCCAGCTGGCTGGCAGGAGGGATGCTTGCTGGTTTAGTTCTGTGAAGGCATAATGCGTCCTTAACCTGAACTCCTGAGTGCAAGATATTCTGATTGAGCAGCAAGAAACATTGGCCTGTTCTACAGGTAACTTGAGCAGCTGAAAGAGGAGTTGAAGAAAACACACACAAGAAAAAAAGCTAAATAATGTTTTTGAAATTTCCTGTTTCAGAGCATAAACCAGCCTCTAGCTCCTGGGCTCCTTCCTCCAAACCAGCCCACGGTCAGTAGCAGAACATGGGACGATAGAGGTCCCTGGCTCTGAACCTGCTTGGCAATTCCTGTGGATTCATGCAGCTGCATTTCATGTCTGTGCACAGCTGGGTGTCTTCTCCTAGTTGGTTTTAGCATCAGTTTTGCTTGTGGATTTAGCTAATTTTTTTATCTCCTCCTCAAGCATCTTGTTTTTCTTCTCCATGTCCTCCCGTAAGCGCTCCATGTTCATCAGCTTCAGCTCCAGTTCCTCAGACTTCTTCTTCTCCTTCTCAATGTCCTGGTTCAGCCTCACCACCTTGGCCCAGACTTCATAGTTTTCCTTCTCAAGACTGCAAAGAGAAACGGAGCGTGAAAGGATGGGATCAGAAGAGTCCCGGGAAGTCACCATTTGGCTCTTGAGGAGTCTGCCCTCTGTGTCATTAAACAATAAAATAAGCCAGAGGTTCTGTCCTGATCCCCCAGCCCTCAATGGCCACACAACACGGTGCAATAAATCAATATATGTGATATATAATAATATGATAACAATCTGTGAAGCTATAGTACCACTAATGATGTTAGTTACTAGTTAGTTAATGTCAGCAGTGTTAGTTAATGCTACTGCTGAATTCTGGATGGTGTAATGGTACAACATTGTAATAATAACAAATTGTGACAGTCTAATTATTGCAGAAACATTTTAGTGCCATACGGTGATGTAATAAGGACTATAGAGTATTAATATTGCAATAATGTAAGATTAGCAACTATGTCAGGAGAGTACAGCACATGAGTATGGACTTTTAGATCATCTATAATATATAGTCTATAGTATAATACTGTATTTTATCATTAGTCATTACTGTTACACACTGTATGGTTCTACTGGTAAATAAATCTCTGCAACACCACTGTTGTGATAACATGGCCTGAAGACCTCGTACTCTCCAGAAAGCAGCACTCTGCCGCGTGTTACCTTTTAATTTGTTCCTCGTAGTCATTTTTCTGTACCTCCTTTTCTTTTTCCAGCTTCAAGATCATGTTTTGCAGGAACTCCCTGCTCTCCTGGTCGGGCTGGGAGCCCTCGGCGGGGCTGCTGGTGGGACTGGCAGCTTCCTGGGGCTGATGGCTGGGGCTGGGGCAGGGCAGAAATTCCTTATCAGAGCTGCTGCTCGAGGGGCTGGGGCTGGAGCCGGTGCCTTCCCCACTTTCCGCCTGGGAGGTAGGAACGTTATCGTAGGTTGAAGCCCGGTGAAGGTCGAGCAGCTTAAAAAGATCGTGAGACAACGTTCTCTTATGTCCGTCGGGGACCACGGGGCGCGTGCTGCTCCCAGGGGAGCTCCTCCAAAAGTCACTGGCAAATACGTCGTTTTTGTCATTGCTGCCTTTCTCCCCCGGAGAAGCAGCCGTCAGGAAAGATTTCCTGTTGGGTAGAGTCTGAGTTCTTTTCCTTGACTGCGTTTTCCACGTTCCCAGTGTATCTTTGCACCCATTATCTTCGCTGGCAGCACTCGAGCTCGCAGCTGCTCCGGGGGCACCGCTGGAACTCGGGTCATCTCTCTGTAAAACAGACCCGTGGCATCAGGAGAGCCTGGTCCTGCTCCGGGAGCAGAGACGGGCTCCGGCACCTGCCGGGGCTGCGGGAGCGACAAAAGGCACATCTCAACATGCTAAGGGGAGCGGCCGCAGGTTTTCCATTAAAAAGAACCTTTTTGCAGAGATTCTTTCTTTCTGAGAAAAGCCTTTAATCTGCAATGTTTTCACTTCACCAGCGTGACCTGCCTTTAACTAAAAAACTTCAGTAGGAGTTTTCATTTTTCCCAGAACGGTAGATTTTCCACAGGAAAGTGGGAAGTTTATCTACAACATTTTCCTGACGTAGTTATTCCAGGGATGACAGTTACAGCTCTTTGCCCTATTCATAGCGAGTGCTCTTAGTGTCTCGCTGAGATCCCATAATAATTAATCACCCATTTATTAAATTTATGCTGCATTGTTTCTCTGAGGATCCAGCCTTACCATTCGCCTTTGGATCAAGCTCTCTGCCCTGGACACCGCAGGATCCTCTGCCACGTCCCAGCCCACGGAGCTGCGTGGGATGGGGGTTTTCTTGTCATTTTTGTGGGCGGGGGGGGAGGGCGGCACATCCTTGGATGGAGGAAAGAGGTCTGCGTGGTCACTGATCATCACAGTCATCACTTTCTGGATCTGTGGGGTGCCTGGAAGAACATTAGAGAAGTGTCAGCGGCAAACCCAATGTGATGGGCTTTCTTCCACCCACGCTTGCATTTTCTGGTTGGTCTTTCCAGTGGCCAAACTGGAGAGGCACGTAGAAATGCCGGTGGCGTCAAGGAGCGTGATCATAAAACCAAATAAACGGAGGGATTTTTGCATCACCCCAGAATAGCAGGAGCAAACTATGGAGCAGCCAGGACGGGAGTCTGCTCAGCCGCACCAAGTCACAAATTGTGCTGCTTTGGCTCGACAAGCAAACTCCAGGTATCAGTCATCCAAACAGAGAAGTCTTTGGCCTTAACTTATTTCTTCTATTCGTTCTGCTGCACCTGCCCTTGCCCGTGGGATTACAGCTTGGCTCAGCTAAACAGTAATTTCTTTGAGTTTCCTTTGTTTCTCTATGAAAACTTTTACACCTCCGTGCTCTAAGCAAAAGAAAGATGACTTCACTAAATTCCTGAAATGTTTGACATCTGTGGAGGGAACACGCAGTGGAACTCCTAAGGGGTGTTTCTCTCCATAAACACCTCTATAGCCCAGCTAACCCGTGGCTTTACCCTGCCCTGCTGTACCTACTGTCCCCAGGGACGCCTCTGCCTTATACCCATGGTCTGCCGTAGAAAATTTTTAATGTCAAGATTGTGGATGCAACTGAGCATTTCAGCAGATCAGGTGCTCCTGTGCCAATAATTCCAGGAGTCCCTTTTACCTCTCATAATAATTGCAGGATCCTCTATCTTGGGTCTGATGAGGTTCACTCCGATCACTGTTGCCAGGTTATCCACGCTCATCTTGTTGATGCTGGAGTTCAGCTGTATTTCATGTAGGAACCTGCCAGAATCCAAGGGCAAATGTTTCAATTCAGAGGAGAAAGGCTGCAAAAAGCCTTACACACCCACTGGCATAAAATCCTGATTAATCTGTCCAGCTCTTCCTTTGAGTCCCAAAGAAACATATAGTTGCCTTATAACTGCAAACTGGAGCTAGGTCTTACTGGTGTCAGTAGAAAAACCACCATGTGATGAGCTGCTCAACCAAAAAAAATCAAAAGGGAAGGGAAAAACCCCATCTAGTATGTAATAACTGGAGGAAAATCACCCAGGCTGGGCGAAACCTTACAGTTTTGTTGCATGGGGCTTTGTCTAGAAAAACTACACTTGATTTTAATTCTCAGGGATCCATAAGTGAATTTATTGGTGGGTATTTATGCTTAGACATCGTCAAGGTGTTTATCCCCATAACTGAAATTCTCCCCTCACAAAAGTCAGGGTCTGGTGCCTCGAGGAGAACCAAAACACAGCTTCAGAGGGCTCTCTCGAGAGGAGTCAGCCTCAGCCCATGGGATGATATTGGTACTCACCAACACCAAATCTGAGCCATTTGTGCAGAGGACTGACCTGCAGATATAGCTGAGGAGGTTGTAGTTGTCTCTGGGAAGGAGGGACAGTTGCTTCAGGAGTTCCTGATGGCCCTAGATGCAAGTTAAGAAATACCCCTATGAAGATTCACGGATGTATTGTGGAGTCAAGAGTGACTCTTGGTCACTCCATCCATCCCTGTATGGTCTCACCTCCTGGCCTTTGCTCGCTTTGGAAGTTACATTTCTCTGGCAGCCCAGGCGTGGGCAGGGAGAAGCTTTTGCACAGATCTCAGGAGCAGGAGGTGGCCCATCGCCCGGCTCCGCTGCAGCCACAGCGGCAAAGCAGAGAGCAGGGTCCCCCCCAGCCCAGCACGTGTGTGATGAGCTCTTCGGAAAGAGCTGATCACACCTAAACTCCTTCCATTGCTTGTATGTCAACAGTTAGGACATTTTTAACCCCAAAGATCCTGAAGTGAGACAACCTCCAAGAAGTGTTTGCCCTTGAAATACCAGGCTGAGCACCGCAGTTCATGGAGCTCATGCTGCCGAGGATATCTGCGTTATTTTTGTGTGTACAGGAACAGCATCCGTGAGTGGGGTATTTGCAGTGGGAGGGCTTCTTTTCCACCAAAATATATAGTTAGGAAAAGAGAGTTCCCACCATTTTCTCACTTGTCCCTCTCCCAAATCCCCACTTCCTTCCTTGCTCTCACCCAGAGCCTCCCCCAGCTCTGCTCTCGCCTCGGGCTGATGGAGGCTGCAGGAGGTTGGGTTTCCTTCCTCTCTTGGTTTTTCACACTCACTGTTTGCTGCAAGGGCTTGACAAAAAGAAGGGGCAGAGCAGCTCTTAGACCTGCTCCAGAAATTTAAGCTTTAAAGTGGATAAACCCATGTTGTCAAGTTGGGAAACCCCACTGACTTCGGGAGATTTTTATCCTTTTAATTTTTTTTTCTTTTTTTTTTTTGTCTGATTTTTTCTGATTTTGAAGCTCAGCAATGCACAGCTACGTATGCACCCGGCATCTCCAGCTCGCAAAGCCCCGGCTTTGCCGAAACACAGCTAATTTCCAGGCCAGAAGGAGAGGAATGAACACGTCTCTACCTTTTTCCCGTCCGCTCCCAGCGCCTGACCGCACAGCAGAAAATCCTCGTACTGCATCCAGGGTACCACCGGCTCGGGGAGCTCCCGCAGGTAGAGTTTGAACAGAGAGGCCACGGTGTGCACATCCGTGTCCCTGCAACGCACAAAGAGCCACTCGTGCTAAAACCCACACCAGCTGGGGAGCAAACCCTGCCCCGCTGCGTTTAAGCTCCGTGTAGAGATGCAAGAGACAAACTAGGGGGGGGGGGGGGGGGCCCAAACAACGTGGGG
>JAOXNO010000016.1:878756-889966 GCA_028565335.1 Limnodromus scolopaceus
GTAGATGGTTGGACTCGATGATCCCAATGGTCTCTTCCAACCTGGACAATTCTATAAAAAAAAAAAAAAAACACAAAAAAAACCCCTCTGTCAAAATATTATAATTTTAATGCTTTTCCTGAGCAATCAGTATTAAGTGGACTGTTCCATTTCTGTCACGTCAGTTGGAGATGAATTCCCTTAGCCTTCTTGAACGGTTTTGTTGCTTGCAGGTGTATTTAATGCATTAATATATATTTAATGCATTCTTAATTAACCGCCTTCGTATGAAGAAAAATCTTCAAAGCTGTTGGATGCAATTACATCTTACATCTCTCCAGGGTAACGTGTTGTGTGACGTACAGGTTAGATGTCAGCTGGGTTTCAACAGGTCCTACTTACCTCCTGGCTCTACTCATCGTCCCTGCGGAGTCCAAGGACAGAACCGGTGGCGTCACGTCGACTTCTGGAGCCGCGAGCGAGACGGACACGTGCAGGTTTATAAGGAAGTGGATCGTGATCGCTGTGCGTGTGAACGCTTTCGCCTTAGCCTGCCTGGAACACGAGCACGGGGAGTTAACCAAAAAGTCTGGTTAAACACAAGCCTGTCTCTATAAACACTTCCAGGCTTGTTGTGAAATTAATACATTAGTAATTGGTTGGCTTAACGTGTGGGAATCAAATGCAGGGTTGCACACAGTTGTTTGGTCTGTGGGCAGAGAGTAAGTAGTGCTGGTTTAACTTAAAAATCATTAATGGCAATAATGACTTAAATTTTCCCTATGGCTATGAGAAACCAAGCTGTGCTTAGTGACCGAAACTCACAGGACAAACAGTTGGTCGACAGTTATCGGTAGCAATAATAGCATCTATTATTGCAAATGTAATTAATAATAGCATCTTTTATTGCTTTATGGCACCAGTAGGTGATCTGCTTGTGCTCTGCCTTTTGCCAGTTCCAGCAGAACGAAATTCTCTTGCTCTTTTGGAGGTTGTGGCTTCACGTAAGGACTCGGGGGCTCTGAAGCCCAGCACGGTGACAACGTACTTCTGGGAAGGCGTTTGTGCAGATGCGTTGGGGTTGTGCTCCCGGCAGTCTGAAGCCAGGAGAGCTTGGCCTGCAGAGCCGAGGGTCTTGTGTAACGCGGCAAAGGCTGCCTGCACAAAAGCACACGGAGAATCCTGCTGTCTCTCCCCCTCAGCGCCTGGAAGCCTTGAAACGTTTCCTCCGCAAGTGGTGTAAGTTGGCTGATTATTCCCAGGAAAGATTTCTTGAAATAATCTTGAAGGAATGAAAGGTCACTGAGCAAGGAGGGCATAACTCTCCCAACTGGATAATTAAAAAGAAAATTAAAAAGTGTGCTAAGTTTGAGATTGACTTGTGGCCGTGCTTTGAAGATTAAAAGGGCTTTTTTCATTTCAGCTGAAGGAGGCTGGGGCTGGTGGGAGGAAGGACTTGCGGCTGCTGGAAGCTGCATTTGCCGTTTGCTTACTGAACCGTGCACCAGACCCCAGGATCACTGAACACAAGTACGACTGTCTGCTCTTTTTTCCCCTTCTTGGAGTCTTGCAGCAGGATGTTTTCAACCTGGCTGCTCGCTATTTCGAGCAGGTAGATTCTTAGGTGTCTGAGCAAATGGTGTATTGAGTTCAAAACTGTATGAACTGTTTAGACAAACATGTTTTGCCTTTAGAAAATGAAAATAACGGCAACTTCAACTAAAGAATGGAACTTTCCATGTTCTTTGCACAGCCTGTAGCAAGATCAGTCGGGGTTTTTTCTGTACAGAGTTTTAGTCTGCACTTTTGAAACTATTTGCAGTCAAAAAAAAAAAAGAATATAAATATATGTAGAGAAAGAGATAAAGGTAAAATATGAGTGTGCTAGCTAACTGGCAACAGCAAAATAATGTCAAAGTAATACCAAAAATTACCAGATTGCAGCTTTAGCAGATACAACCAGCAGATATTTCAAGTCTAAACTTTGTGTATAAATTTGCATATCCACTCCGGCTTGTGCGTTGAAGAGGTCAGGGCTGTCGGGCTCCTCCTGGGTTCTGGCTGGTGGCTGGAACCTGAGCGTGCACCCGGGGAGTGCTCCTGCGCTGGGGCGTTGGAGGAATGAGAGGTTGTAGGTGTGAAGTCCTAATGACAGTGTCCCTGTTTGTAGCTAATTAGGAGTAGGGTTATTAGATACTGAGGCTCATTAGGTCAGTTGTGAGTTGTTGCCTCGGCTGAGTTATCTCATACATGAGTTTGGGCCCAAATACTCCCTTCTTCTAAGCGTATGTTGAAGTTGACAGTGTTTCCCTGGACATCTGGGAATACTTGAAGGTAATGATGCTTTAAGGGTCAGAGTCAGCAACCTCGCACGGTGCCATGTTGACCAATAAACAGGTTTTACTTTTGTCTTAGAAGAAAAATTATTTGAGCTTTTGCCTTTAATTACAAACATACCTGGAGGTCCAGGAAAGACGTAGGCGTCTGACTTAGGTCACGGACGTGGGGAATACAATACCAGGTCGCAAAAAGCACATTCCTTCTCCATTAATTTTTGAAGAGCTTTGATCTGGGCCTGTGGAGAATATGGCTTTGGCTTCACTAGGCTTTTGTTGCTGTTTGGCCCTGAAAATGATTTCTTATTTCTTGCACAGAAATCAGCCGTAGGGAATTTAAAGGTACTTCCATCTTGTAATTACCTCTTTACGTAAAAGAACCATCAGTCTGCTTTGATGTACATCTCAGACCCTAGATTTTTCTTACAAGTATTTAAAATGACACAGTTGCAGGAAAAGTTCTAAGAAACTCTGTAATACAAGCTGTAATTCAATTCAGGATTTAAGAAGAACAGAAGTTGGGCACAAAGCCTTGCGTTCTCTAACTGGAAACGTGGAATTCGCTTAGCATGGAGTGCCTGCAGGTATCCCTTCTGAGATGTACATTTTAATGGGTTGAGTGACGTCCAAGGGATATGTGTAAGGAGTACCCAGGACTGTGCATTAGTCATTGAATTAAACAATAAGCTTTCAAAGCAATTTCAGTAACTCTTTGTGTATATTTGATACAGCATCAGGGAAGAGAACAGTAGATGTTTTCATATTGAAGCATAGCTTCTGGTAAGTGCTTTTTCAAGGAATTTATAATTCAATGGATTTATAAATGTCTCTATAAGATCAAATTTAATGTCTTAGTCTTTCTGCTGTTCCAAGTTGTGGGTGGAAGTGGATCTATTTATTCTACTCATATGTGATGCTGGTTTTTGGTGTTTGCTGTATTATATTAAGTATATTCTGGAAGATGCTCATGGGGGTATAAATTGAATCTTTTCACTGATGTAAAAGATTACATATTTGTTATGACTTTGGTAGGAAGAATACTTAAATTAGGAGATTGTTAAAAAAATGTAGTCAGGAGACTCATTTGGCTGTCGTAAATGAGGCATCCTACACCTCACCCTCCTGATGAAACAGGATGTTCTTGCAAGGAAGATGTGCCTTTTTCTGACAGCGCTGCTCTGGGAAGGGGGAATTGCAGCAGCCGAGTATTTGTGAGGCATCTGCTATGCTGGAACAGGCCTTTTTTTTTTTTTTTTTTTTTTTTGGAGTTAACTTGTGGAACAGAGAACCTCTTCTGAACAGTGGGGTTTTTTTTTTCAGTGTCTGCATCAGACTTGCCTCTTTATGTTGTGTGCTTTTCTTGTTACTACCTGGCAATATATGAAGGTTCAAAGCAGGGATTTAGTCAGGAGGTGTTTGTGGTCACTGGGTGATATTATCAGTTTTGATGATATGAGAACTTACTATGTCCCATCCCTGTACATGAGACACGGCTTTCAGTACAGTAGAAATAGGTGACTTCAAAGAAGAGTTTTGTATTGACTCTTGAGTGCTGCAAAACTGCCTCAGAATAAATATTCAAACTCAAAGTTGTCAGTTAGTTTACCAGTGTGTGTCGAACAGCAAACATTTGTCACTTGACTAGGGCACTCTGAGGTATTTGTTTCATCCTTAAACTGAACACTGTATGTCTCAAAAGGAGGCAAAAAATTGCATTTTCTCAGAATAATCAGACGCAAACTCCTCCTACGAGTAACAGTCTCAAGCGAGGGAAAGGCTCCCATCAGCTTAGGTTCCAGATATGAAGCAGGTGATAAAAATGATGACTGGCTACGTAGGATCATCACGACAGCGCTTCCTGCGCTGGGGCAGAGCAAGATAAATTGGCTGCTGTGATTTCACTTCCATCGGTGAAGTGCAGCGACACATAGAGCGTCTCATCTCTTTATTCCTGCCTGTCTTTCACAGGGTTACGGAGCTTGAAGATGCCGTGTAAAATATTCCACTGTCTCGAAACAGCAGTCGCAAGAGTTATATCTTGAATTAACCTTCATCTCAAGCGTGGCAGCGATTAAGTTCCTATTCACTGCGAGGAGTTTTAACCAAACAGCCTGCGATTAGATCTGTCCAGACCGTCCATCAGGGAAGCTGGGTTTTAAGTGGAGGCATCCAGATTAGTAGGTGGTTTATTTGAACCGAATTATTGAGTGTAAATACTAAGTAATCAGAAATAAATCTTCTGAATGGTGAAATTATCCACTCGCCAATGATGAACTTTGGAGCGATTAGTTTTAATTGTAAGGTAAATAGATAAAGTCTTGTTTAATTGGACACTTAAGTAATGTTGCTTGCATTGGACTGAATTACACTTTGAACTCTGATATTCAGGGCAGCGTTTGAGTCCCTGGCATTGTTGAATACAACTATTTTTAAAAATGTAGAATTCTGGATGGTGGAGTAAAAAAGCAAATGGCTTATTTCTTTCAAAACCTTATGGTTTTTTTCTTGCCATCGATCACTTAGTCCTGTTGCTCCCTGTGAGCACATCAAATGCCTTGAAAAAAACAATTTCCAGCATATTCCTCCAAAGTATTGTGGGTGAGTAATCAATCTTGCAGGCAGCCTGTGGACTTGTGGCACAGGAGCTCATATTTTATGGTCTTAAGATAAGAAGACGCTTGAATCAAGGGCTGTAACCTTTCTCCTCATTGAAATTAGAAGATGTTTCTGTTTGTGAAAACATCTGGAATTCAGAAGTAAAGAGCAAAGGAAGGACTCTAATAATTGGAAAAGGAGCAAGTGGAGGAGGAAACTTTTCAACATCTCTTTGCAGTGGAGATTAAATGCTGGAACATAATGTGGTTTTATATACGCACACATAGCATAAAATAATCAGTGGAGTTAATTGGCTTTCTTCCATGTGTTCTTGGTAAATGATGAATAAAGAGGATTGCGCATAATAAGCGTCAGCTTTCAATTAAACGCGCCCTATTCAGTCCTTGGTTCTTTGATTCCAGAACAAGCACATGCCGATTTCTGATCTGCTGACGATCCGCAGCGTTCAGGTCTTGACAGTTAAACAAGCTTCGGCCGCCTGCGACAAACTCTTTAAACTTGTGTAATGCTGACTTTGCTCCCTAAGCGCAGGGAGCTAGATGGCGCCATCGGCCTGGCTTTTGCCTTCGCAAATTTGGGTTCAAAAGGTGCGTTCCAGGTAAAGCGAGCTCTTTTCTGCCCTGGAGCTCTGTGCTCTTGGCCGGCTCTCAGTTGGGCGCAGGTGGCAGAGATGCTGCCTATAAATGTGGGCAGCGCCTGGTTGGTGGCTGTTAATTTTTGGTGGCCTTAATTATTACTGTGGTATCGATTGGAGGAGTGATGGTGTCTCGTTAATGCCAAAGCACGTGATGTATTTGGAGAGGTAACCCCTTCCCTCCTGGGGTGAGGGGATGGGGTGCAAACTTGAGGGCAGTGATAATTTGAGGCAAGGGCTGTGATGTGACAAATTATGTTTAGAAGTGTAAGGGCAGGCTGCAGACTGTGCTGACCTCCTGCAGAAAGAGGTCTAGGTCAAGGGGAGAAGGACAGATTCATGCAGACAGACTGCATGTTAATTAATGGGGTGGTTTTGTTATTGTTTCAAGTGTCTCACTTCTATTCCTGCCTCCTTTTCCATCTCACTTTACTCTGCAGCCCTGAACTTCACTTCTATGCAGCGTTTTCCTTTAGGAAAGTGAAGGAGCCCAGCACGAGTTATATCGTGTATTTTCCATTCTTGGTGAGGTTGTGGATTGCTAAACTTTGTCTTATGGAACAGAACTTTGAGATCTGGGACCTCTTGAAAACTGGCTAATTGCTTATAAAAATATTTCTGTGCAAGTTGCACAACGGAGGCTTATGGAAACGCGAAGTCGGTGGAGAAAATCCCAACCCTGATTACAGCTGTTGGAGTCAAGCACGTAAATATTTATGCAACTTGAATTTTTGGGGGGGCCCGGCTGGGTTTTCTCCCTGTAGCGTTGCAGGTTATGCAAAACCCTTGAACCTCCTTGCCCGGGTTGGGGTGTTGGTACTCTGTGTTACTCAGAGCCTTCGCTGGCTTTTCGTAACTATGGCAGAGGCGTGTAGTAACAGTTTGTGACCGTGTGGTGTCTTCCTGCATTTCGGCCGTTGTGTAACCCGCCGGGACTGTGATTGGACACGGGACAGTTATACAATGGAGTGAGCCCAACCAGATTATAAAAATCCCGCTCCGGTATGTCTGCATCCCTTCGGGCTGCAGCTGCCAGCTCGGGCAGTGGCACTGGGCTGGGCTGGTAGAGAGGTGCTGGAGGAACTGGGCTGAGACGGTCTCTAGAAGTTGGTACTGGTTTCTGGAGGTAAGAGCTTCTTTGAATTCAGGTGTTAAGTGGGGATGACTACAAAAATTCAGCCGCTTCAGTGTGGGCGTTATTCAGTAAGAAAACTTCAACCTGACAAAGGCAGGTTTTTAATAACTTAAGTTTCAGTATTTTGAAGATTCGAGGACTTAATTTTTCATTTAAAGATTGTCAGTGTAGAGAGAGTCTCAAAAGTACTTACCCTCTTTCCTGTTTACCAGTAAACTTTGGCTTCCTTTTAATTTTTAAAATGGGAGAAATTCATACGAGGTTTATAGATTTCAAAAAGAGATTTTAAGAATATTTAACACCAAAAGTGCAGCATCTTGGTTAGTTTTGGAATTCAGGAAACCTCCCAAGTCTTTTATTAAGTTATATTAAATGGAAGTGAAACATTTATTTCAAGACAAGCCTAATAGATCCAACTCAGTGTTAGCTTTTTTCAAGTGTGGTTTTGTATTGCTTACTGGACTAAAATCCTTCTCTTTGAGCAGGGAGTGAGTATCTGTTTCAAAAGCAGACATAGGAATGTCTAAGCCTTTGGAAAGGAGCTTCGTATTCAGAGTTGAAAAAGTTGGCACATTACCCTGATTTGCTTAATAAATGGAATTTTTCCTAGATGAGTCTCTAACTTCACCTTTGTTTTAATGTGATTAAGGTCTTGGAAAGAAAAAAAAAAAAAGAGTAGCTTTCATCAAAGTGCCAAGTAAAAGTACAAAGAAAGCTGAGAAAAGAACCAGTGTGTGCTCAGGTTGCCTTCGGAGAGCTGGGAGGGAGCTTAACGAACTGTGTATTACCATTCATAATAACGTGGAGGTATCTGAATTCTTAGATTATTAATGCTCTACAGGGAGACTGTAAGGACCGTATACTATTATAAATCTATAAATAGACTGTATACTATTATAAATCAAGTTAATGTGTACCATGAACAGCGAGGGAGGTGTACAGTGCCAGAAGTGAGGCTATAAAGTAGTGATGTGTTTTATAAAGAATGGTGATATGCTAGTTCACTTTTATTTACGGTGAGCGGCATTGGTATCTAGAGAACGCTGCAGGTTTCGTTTGATACCAGTCACTTGATGTCAAGCTGTAGAACTGTTATCTCCTAGATTTTGCTTACACTTCTCTGAAATGTAATCTTAAAGCTTCTTCTGTATCGTTCTTTCTTGGTCTTCGTTAGGACTCTGTTAATGCAGAGCATTGCATACGCATTGATGGCATCTCCTATCACACTTTGCATGGAAATCTGGTAAAATTGTTACTTATTGGAACAATAAAATGAGAGTAATGGGGTGAAAGATGAGTGAGGAGTGGCTTGACCAATAATGTTTTTGACCAAATTCACCTTCAGGTTGACATATACTTACTGGAAATACTCATATTTCAGATATTTTTGTTTAGAATTACAGCCTAAATAAACTCTTTTTTTAATAATTTGAGTAACCAAACATGGAGTTTCTGAAAGCTGTGCGAGCCTTTGTTAATGTCTCATTCAGTTGGATTTAAGTCCTCTTCTCAACGAGCTCATTCACACAGGAAGTTAATGAGATTTAGCTAATGTGCTTTAAATCAACGGAAGGTTTGAGCTCGGCGTAACTTTCCTGTGCATCTTTGTGCAGGCATGCCCTAATAACGTCGGTCAGTTGTTAAGACATACTATTCTGGACTGCAGTCAAAATACCAGCTATTTAAAAATTCATTAGTGCCTACAAAGAAAGAATATGTTTGTGCTTTGAAGACCTACTTTGAAGTGAAGTGAGAAACTAACTCGGGACCGAAACTTCTTAAAGAGCCCAGCAACTCTTTGGTTTTTTAAACCCTAAATGCTAAGAAGTTTGGGCATATTTAAAATAGCACTGCTTTGTCTGCTTTACTGCAAGTAAAGGGAAATGATGTCTTTTTGTGAATTGTTGCATTAGGAATTTGAAGTACACTTTTTTCTTTAAGTGTGGATGTAGTTTGCTCTTGATTGGCGGGGGGGAGAATCTTCTCTGTAGCATTTAAGGACGTAGTAGCATTTCGGTGCCGTTTAATTTCGTGGGAAGGAACTCTGGGTGCAAGAGGCGCCTGGTAAAGACAAATCACGAGTGTTTTTTCAGACCAAAGAGGCTCAGTTTCAAAAATAGCCTGAGGAAAAGCTCTACTTAAGACAAAAGTGGGAAGAAGGTTTTTACATGTAGCAACAGAAGATTAAGCGGGGGTGCTACGCGGCTTTTTTCACATCTTTAAGATGGTCAAAATCCCCTGGAAGGTTGAAAAAATGCCCTTGGGGGGGCACACCTATGTATCTGGAATGGTGTGTGGGGTAGAGGAGATGATAGGTGCCGTATCCAAGTGCCAGTCTGGAGATGGAACGCTGGTGGCCAGCACCGAGGTGATTGAACTTGTGGTTGTGGGTCTGCAGACAGCGCTTTGATTGCATCATGTGAAGTACTCGCTGGGCTTTATTAGCCTCGCTGATGAATCCTTTGAAATGGGGAGAACCTATTTGCTTTGTAGGAAAACATCAAGCAACTTTTTGGACAACTTTGAGTAGCAAAGTTACCGCTCTTTTGATTGCTTGTAATTCGGTCATGAACGTTTTTAAAACCCCCTTGATAATGGATTGTTTCGTTTTTAACAATTTCTCAGAAACAGTTTTTCAGGATTACTGTATTTATGCTGATAAATAGCACACGTGAAGAGCGGTGGCAGGCAGGCTGGAGAGGGAAAGGGGGGAATCTTGTTCTAAGGTTCTCCTAGTCTTAAAAATAGAATAACTTAGGAGTTACGAAAGTGAGGACACGTAAAAATAACAAACCACAGTGCCTGTGCTCCCATCCAATGCACAGAAGACAAGATATGTCTAATAACAGGAAGAGGAATCTTAGATTTATTTTTTTTTTTTATACCTTAATGGCACAAAATCAGTAGAGAAATTTTGTGCAACATGTTTAACTAGAGCCAATAGCAATCTGGAGAAAGCTGCTGTTCCATAATCAACTGGGAATTGTCTGGCCAGGGGTACCTGAACCCTATAAGTCAACTTGTCTAATTGGAGCCTCCACAAAATTCCTTAATTGTCTGCATCGCCGGTCTTGACAGCACAGGAGCACTGCTGTTTCCCTGATCACTTTGGTACAGTGTTTCCATGAAGGAGTTTCTTCTGAAAGTTCCCTGATCTCTTGGCATTCGTCCTGCTGCCTCCTGCAGCCATCTGCATCTCCCAGAGACTCTCGTGCCGATCCAAGCCTGTCCCCCTCCTCCGTGGCTCCTGGTGAACGTCAGCTGGCAACCAAACTGTAAGCAGCTCTCTCCCACAGCATGTGGTTTCGTTAGTGTGTCCCCAGTGCTGTAGAGTAGCATTGGCTGCTTGGCCTAAATGCACTTTCTTAAACTAAACAAACTAAATGTGGTGTATTTGTTCCCGGCTTAAACTCTTTATAGCTCTCCGACGCTACAGGAACTGAGAATTTATCTTTAGTCGCCGTCTGCAGCGTGCCCTTTCCAGCAGCAGCTCTGCAGGGCTCACAGCGCTGGGTACGAGTGGGTGAAATGGATTTTAAAAGTAACTGATTTTATCTTCTGCTCAGACTTGGTACGTTTTAACAATAAATCATCCTGCTGTGCAGGCAGCCCAAGTCCCTTTCCACATCTCTGTTGTGTGTCTGTTGCCAAAAATATAATCTCAGACATAGGGGATGCCTTGATTTGTGTTTAAACACATTGGGTGCTTGAATTTCAGAGGTGCCAAACACTTGAAACTGCCGTTAGAGGTGGTGGAACTCCAGATGTACGGCTGCAATTCAGGTTATTCGCCTCAAGTGTTTTGAATTTATTTAAAATTTAGGTGAAGCTAACCTTGGCTGATGGAAGGTTGGACAACTTCTAGCTGAGCGTCATCTCTGCTTGCAGGAGAAAGTTGCTGTTATTCACATGAGTCTGACAGCTAATTACAAATAATAAATTGAAGATTGTAATTAAGCTGTCACCTTAATTTGATTCTAATCTCCTTAGTGTATGCACTAAGAGCTCTCTTGGCTCTTCAGCCATCTGTAAAAGCCAGAAAGGTCCTGGGCTGGATCTGACACCGCTCCTTCCTCGGGGCGGTGCGACATGTGCTTTCCAGGTGCCGTACCTACATACCTCCATTAGTGCTCCCGGGAGCTTTTCCATCAGTATGTGCTAAAGAATGTGTTGTTTCATTGCCAGCTTGTTCTCTAACCACGCCTGTTGTGCTTCCTTTAGGAACATTTGCAGTGTAGGGCCACCGAATGTAGGTCAGTTCCCAAGTCAAGGAGGAGAGGACAGGACCACAGGTACTGATTAACTAATTAATTCTGTTTGACACTTCTACTATGCTAAGAGATAAGAGGGAATAAATTTACCTTTCAGACCAGCCACGATGTACTCATCTCAAATACTGTGTCCAGTTTTGGGCCCCTCACTCCAAGAGGGATATTGAGGGGCTGGAGCGGGTCCAGAGAAGGGCAACGGAGCTGGTGAGGGGTCTGGAGCACAAGTCTTGTGAGGGGCG
>JAOXNO010000016.1:898587-912114 GCA_028565335.1 Limnodromus scolopaceus
TTCCCCCCCCCCCCCCCCCCCGCAACTATTTTTGCACCACCTTTATCTCTATCTCTTTTTTATTTTTTTCACCCTTACATGTAGTTTTTCTGTGCTTTTTTTTTTTCTTTTTTGTGTTGTCCCACCTTTGGCCAATTAAAAATTAAAAAGAATTAGTCTCTGATCGGTATCTCATTCGAGAAGGTGGAGTTCATTCCCGGCAGTGCCCTGCAGCGGTCCGTGGCACACTTGGCACACACCAGCACACAGTCAGTGCATTAAAACCAGCAGGCACACGCTCCAGGTACGAAAGGGCCGGTGACTACCCAGTGACTTACCAGCAGGGTAGCCAGACCTCGCCCTGCTCCTTCAACTCTTTGTTCAGTCTTGGTCTCTTGTGTGTCAGTTCCCTTTAGCCATTATCTGCTAAAGCTTTGAAGGTGAAAGTTTCCTCTTCCAAAGAAGACAAAGTCTGGCTTTTGGAAGAGGTGAGGGTTATCATGGATTTATATTTTGTTTTTTAACTGCTGGAGAGGGTGCAGCAAAGAGCCACAAAGATGATGAGGGGCCTGGAGCATCTGTCTTGCAAGGAAAGGCTGAGGGACTTGGGTCTTTTTAGTCTTGAAAAGAGAAGACTTGGGGGGGATCTAATCAATGCATACAAATACTTAGGGGTGGGTGTCAGGAGGATGGGGCCAGTCTTTTTTCAGTGACGCCCAGTGACAGGACAGGAGGAAATAGGCACAAACTTGAATATAAGAAGTTCCACCTAAACATGAGGTGTAACTTCTTTCCTGTTAGAGTGGTAGAGCCCTGGAAGAGGCTGTCCAGAGAGGTGGTGGAGTCTCCTTCTCTGGAGACATTCAAAACCCCCCTGGACACGTTCCTGTGGGACCTGCTCTGGATGGACCCACTTTGGCAGGGGGTTGGACGAGATGATCTTCAGAGGTCCCTTCCAACCCCTGTAGGACAGACATGTGCTATATATGTTTTCTGGTACTACTGTTGCTCCTTGTCTTTGAGATCCTCCATGTGCTCCATGATGGAGCTTCATGGGATGGGGGGAAGAGCAAGGACCATCGCTGGTCCCGTGGTGATGTAGCAAGAGGAGACTTGAGTTTTGAACCCCTTGTTTGCATTTTCTCAACGGTGATTTGTATTTCCTCTTACTCTTTCGATAACCGCATCCTTGAGGCCTGGCTGGATCTCCAGAGGTCCCTTCCAACCCTGTATGATTCTATGATTTTGTTTTATCCAACCACTTTGCTGTGTAGGACAGACATTGCTATGACAATTATGCCTTAAAGTTCGAATTTCTTCTGAAAAGGAGAGCTGAACTTGGTTAGAAGTTAACAATCTGTGCCCAGATCTGAGCTTTCTACAGGCTATGGACGAGTTGACTTGTTCTGGGCCTGGTGCCTCCCAATCTTTTTGTTCTTTGCAGACAAGTGTAGGTTTAAATGTAATAAAAGGCTCTGAAAGAACTAATAAACTTGCTGCATGTGCCATGGTCTTCCTGGTAGGAACAGCTCATCATTTCTGATTGTTGCTGCCCAAAGAAGATGGGGAATAGATATAGCGTAATGTAATAAATGGGCAGGTGGAAAAGTTAAGGAATGTACTTGATGCAGCCTCATCGGGGCTATGAAGAAAAATCAGTGTTTGGCAGTGAGTGGAACATTTAGGTAGCTACTGGATATTGTTCTGGCAAAGTCAGAAAAGCTAGAAAAGAGGCCAAAAGATGGGTTTTCAAAAGGAAGAGGCCAAAACAGAGCCACCAATCTGCACAAATCCTATACTGGATTTTTAGAGAACCTGGTATCCTGCATGGGAACATCATGGGCTTTGAAAATCCCATTTCTGTCCCCCCCCCTTGGGAGGAGTAATGTGGGTTGCTCACTGCAGGGTCATGGGTGGTTTATCTCTTCACACCACAGTCAGGTGAGGAACTATCCCCAGTTTGTGCCCCTAAATCTGTGCTGCTCTTTGGGTGACTCAACAAGCTAACGTTGATGTGGTTCATGAAGCAAACAGTTAATTTCTCCTGATGCTTCTCTGTTCCTACCTCATGGGCAGATGTTGTAACCACTCTTACTCTTCCTTCATGACCTCTGCCTCCCTAAGTGTGTGATGACCTCTTCGGCAAAATGTTGAACAAACAGGCAGTATCACTGGTGAGCAAAGTTCTCAGGTGAAGCCTACGTTGCAGTGAAATCGAGGGGAGGTGAGGTGAGGCAATCATACACACGCTTTTTAACGAATTACTTATGTGTGTGTGTGTATAGTCTCTGGGGAAAGGTTAACAAAACTGCTTTATAAGAACAGGAAATACCACAGGAGCTTCTCTGGGTGAATCTTTGTTTTCCTGAGCAAGTTCTTCGAAGAAGCCTCTAGTGATGATCAGCGTCCTGATGTTTGTCCATGACTATGTTGGCTGTTGAGTCCTCCTCCCTCTGCCTGTCTTTGGCTCAACAACTTTGAGCTCTGCCTTGGATCTACACATCATTGACGTGAGGATGTACATGGTTTTTATAAGTTCCAGTTAGAGACAGGACATAGACACATTTGCTGCTGGTCAGTGCTCTCCCTCCAGCACAAGGTGAAGCTCTAGAACTCAAGTTCCTAAATTTTTTTTATTTGTTGCTTTTGAGAGAATCGGGTCAGGGGAGTGGTCTTTCATTTTTCAGTCAATGAAAAAATGACATTAGTGCTGCAAATTGGCAAGATGAGTTGTGCAGTGAAGAATTTCCCTTATTCCTCTGGTTAGGACCTAGACCTTATTTAAACTAATCC
The DNA here is from genome assembly GCA_028565335.1 of Limnodromus scolopaceus. Taxonomy (NCBI): domain Eukaryota; kingdom Metazoa; phylum Chordata; class Aves; order Charadriiformes; family Scolopacidae; genus Limnodromus; species Limnodromus scolopaceus. The sequence continues at coordinate 901,360 of JAOXNO010000016.1, forward strand.
TGGTGAACAGATTGCTCGGTGCTTAACATCATTTAAAAGAGCCTTCTGAAATTAGCATTTCTATATTTTGCTTTCCTATTGTAGCACCCTCGACCTTCCCATAGCAGTGTGCTTATTTACACCCCCTGAATTTGAATTAACCCAGTGGCATTTGTTTTCCCAACAGATAGCAGAGGTAAGAGGGGGCAGTACCACGGGACAGTCTGGCTTCCCTGACCTTGTAGACGATAAACCAAATTGAGATTATCTAAGCGGAATCTGTGGATGTGTTGTGATTTTTTTTGAAGAAGTAAAGACCATTCGAGGCGATGTCACGAGTCTGGCAAAGTTCCCGGTCTTTGTGTAAGGCTCCTTCACATGAGTTTGTTGTGTTCTAGTGTGGATTAGGTCAGAACAGTAGTTATATAAGGTATTTTTTGGATAATTGAGCTGAAATGATAAAATCTGATACTTCCTCCTGCTTTTGTTGTTGGCATTTGGGCTTTGGAGCATTGTGTTTTTGTTCTCAGGAATTTTAAAACCAGAGCGTTTGAATGAAACAATCCCACTTAGTTGTAAAGAAGAAATGATTGAGCTGAATCTTGTTTTACTGGAAAATCTGCAGGGGTTTTGATGTGTGTGTTTGTGTGGTCAGTTGTCTCTTAGGGCACATGGTCGGCCAGAATGTGGTCTCGCTAAAATTCCGGCAGGTTTGGAGGAAGTCCGGTTGACTAATAGACATTGGCCGGGGATGTATTCAGTTATAATGTTTGGTGGTGTTCTTGACTGCTTGCATGTGGGGTGGAAGGAAAAATAATAAAGCTTGTGGCTAAAAAAAGTTAACCAGGATTGAAATTGAGTAAGAATTAAGCGGGGAAGCAATTAGCATAATAAGGAACTCTCTTAGCTGTGATTTTGGTCTCTTATGCAAGGACAGCCATTCTGCTGGGAAAATACCCATTCTTGACTTTTCTGTGTAGTTCCGATTCTTCCTTTCTTATTTTTTTTTTTTATGAACAGTTCTGTTGTGATAATCCCTTTTTTGGGCACCTTTTGGCTGCTGGATCAGTTATATCATAAACAAGCAATTGTTGTGTTAGTATAAACCATTCCCTGCTCATTTATAGAAGTGAATGTGTTTGGGTCCAAGTTCGGTGGCTCCAGCCTGAGACGAGCTCATTATTGGAGGTAAAAGGCTTAAAAAATGTAACATATCAGCATCGCTTGGGAGTATTATCCCAGCCTTGGAGTATCTGGGAATCTCCTGATAGCTGGAATTCAGTTTGTTCATAACAGTAACCTACTCTTGTCCTTTGTGTCCTCCTCCACTTTTTCCCCTTCCCCACCTCTCTGCCCTCCCTGTCCACGCAGAGCTCTCTGGCAGAGACACTGGACAGCAGCGGCAGTTTGGACGCACAGAGAACTGATATGATTTACACTATCGAAGACGTTCCTCCTTGGTATCTCTGCATATTTTTGGGGTTACAGGTATGTTTTCAAAACAGCGATAATATTTTTCTCTGTGGTTCATTGCACTTGTGTATGTGATAATTTTATTCTTCCCACGCTCTCACATGTTTGAAGAAAGTGTTAAGATAGTTTCTTCTTAAGTTGATCACAAAGATCCCTGTGTTGATAATGATCTATATTATTGTTTGCTGGCTTAGGCATTTGTGAGAGTGACTTCAATATTTGCTCTCCTAAGCAGCTGTTAATAAAAAAGTGAGCAAGTGCTAAGTGGTGAGCTTCAGAAAGTGACATTTGGCACCTCTGGAATTCAAGACAGAGAGAGAGGGTGGTTTAGTCCTGAAATCAAAATCTTGAATATTAAAGCTGCTGCTGTAGCCATTTCAATTCTGCAAGCTTGATAGCATCATCCTGGACCTGTGGGCTTGCCAGTAAGGGGTGGGAAAATTCTCCTCTCCTTGGAGCGAGAGCACGTGGTTGCTGCCATGGGTAGAACTGTAGTGATGAGCTGGACCCTGGTGCCAGTGCAGCCACTCGCTTGTGTGAAGCAGAACAGCTCGTTTCTTCTCCTTTCTTTCCCGAATGGTAATAATATCTGTCCCACAGGAATGCTGAGAATTTGCTAATATCTGTAAAGTATGTTGAGATCTCCAAACAAATACATTCCAGAGCATCCTTTTTATATTTCTGCCTTTCCTCAAGGACAGGCAGTTCTGTAGGGATTATATTTTTACTTGCATTGTTGAATATGGTGACTCTTGTTTGTTTGCTTAACGTATTTGAATTGAAAAAGAATTAATGAGAACCCTAGTTTCTGGTACTTGTGAGCTTATTTGGAGCCCAGTTTGTGTGTGCTCTAAGTTCATTTGTGCTAATGGTTTTTCACATGGTTGAAAGTGAATGGAGTTATTTATCTGCTTTTCTGAGTTGGAAGCTGTTTCCAGCACAGTTACCTAGATACCTCCTCATGGAGAACAGCAGCCATGCAGCTATGTAAATAACCTAGTTTACCCCACAGAAATAGCCATCATTAGCAACAGGCTAGTGGTAGCTTGACATGGAAGGAAAATACTCAAAGAAATGCTTAGAACTAGGAAGTGAGAGCTTTGGTGGATAAGTCAAACGCAAAAAAATACCCAATGAAAAAAGATTGACATAGATTTATTTACTTACTAGTATTGGTTGCAGTACTAACAAACCATTTTTCTCTTCACAGCATTACTTAACGTGTTTCAGTGGAACTATAGCAGTGCCCTTTTTGCTAGCTGATGCCATGTGTGTTGGATTTGACCAGTGGGCTACCAGCCAGTTGATTGGGACCATTTTCTTCTGCGTGGGCATCACTACATTGTTACAAACAACTTTTGGGTGCAGGTGAGATGTGGGACTTACTTCTAGTTCTTGAGATGATGATAAGCCTAGACATTTGTTGGGATGCCCGGGATGTGGTCCAAGGTAGTCTGTTTTCAAAGGACAAACATGAAACACAGGATAGTAGGTCACATACAGGGCAGTTTGGGAAAGCTTTTGGAACGCTGCTCCCAAAAAAAGGTGGATCTGAAATCAGAGAAGGCATTCCAAGGGTAAGAATACAGCAGGGGCAGGGAGAGGGAAGAGAGAGGAAATCCATGAGGACAGAGAAGTTGGAAGTGTGTCTGGGGGAACGGAAAAATTCACACACCTTGCTCAAGAGGAATTGCTTTTCATTTTTTTATTAGTTTATTGAATGATACTATTATTCTTGCCAAGGTTTAGGTGGTTGTGATTAGTCCTACAGCAGATTTTCCGGGCACAAGCACGCAGTGCTCGTCAAATTAAAAAGGTAGGGAAAACCCATGAGGGTAATTTTTTATTCTCTGAAATGTCTCTGTTGTCTTCCAGTACAAATAAATAATTTGGTTTTATTTGTTAGTTGCTCTCAGCTGCAGAGAAGGATCCTTCCTTGAGTTGGGAAGAAGCACACGTGTTAGTGTAGCCTTTTGTCTGCTCTCCTTAGGAGGAGGCAAGAGACCAATTCAGGTGTTAGCAAATACTTGTAAAAACCTGGTGTTGGTAAGGACAGGATGTTGTAAGTTTTAATAACACGAAGATAAATCTTTTTTTTTTTTTTAAATGTGTGTTCTACAGTAAACACTGCAGAGACGTGTTTGACATATTTACTTAAACTTTTGTTGACTCTGCCTGTGAGAACCAGGAATAGCTAAAACCTGCAGAGTTGTTTCTGCATCCTCTTGAATAAACCAAGGGTGATAAGTAAAACCAGAAGAAAAGTGCATATTTTAAGAATATGCCCTCATATGGTTACTTGAATGATTCATGGGTCATTTAGTTCAATTTAAGAACAATATGAGCTGAAATCTTGCATTCCAACAGAAAGTGGACAAACACCCCCCGACATTTTTAAAGATTTATCTAAGAAACAGAATCTTCGGGTGGAAAAATTATCCCGATAGGGTGCAGAAGGCAAGCCCGTAGTGGATCACTTGCAGTTGTAGGTCAGCTTTTCATCTAAAAATTTCCCAAATATTTTAGGTTTTCCAATGTAATCTTTAGTTGCTATTAAAATAGCTTTCCTGTCTTTTTTCCTTTTGAAAAAGCCTTCCCTTTATTTTTTTTTATTATGCCTTATTAAACTTATAAAATCACTCCCCTGTTTTGTATGAAAAGTTCATTCTTATGACAAAACAGCGTAATGAGAATTGTTGAAAGAGAAAATTTTCTTTCCCCGATGTATTTTCTTTTAGTCAAGACTACCTGCAGTTAATAATCATATTTTCTGCCTCATTGGCTCTCTGTGCTCGTAGGGGAACTTGCCTTAGCTGTAATCATCAATTTTCATGTACGGTGGTGAAAGGAGGCAGAGGAGCAGAGTTGTGCTCTCTTTTAATGGGAGTCATGTATTTTTTCCCCATCTTCTGTTTGTGGGCTTTATGTAGGGAGTCCAGGGATTGTTGACCTAGGCAGAAACTGGAAGATAATGTCTTTTATTGTTCAACTTCCAGTGTCTCCTCCCTGCACTTACTGCAGTTTTTAAAAATCTTCCAATTTTGTAAAAGTGCAGAGTTGGGGATGGAAAGGAACTCAAACAGGAGCTTGGTTTTCCTGTGCTTCTACCAGCTTTCTTCTGCCTCAAACTTAGCAGAAAACCCTTTGGTTTCATGCGTCCTGAGTCTTGTCTCTCTTCACAGAACTAACGTTTCTCATTGTGTTTTGGTTTTTTCCCTAAATAATTTTGGGCTCTCTCTCTTTATTACTTACTACAGAGTGATCTGGGGCTCTGACAGAAACCAGTGTGGTCCCGCCAGTGTGAAATGCTCGGTTCCTTCTCTATAATCCCACCTCTGCCCTCTGTGATGGCTTTTTTTTCCCCTCCTTTTCAGTGGTTTCCGCTTGCCACATGTTTTTTATATTGAAGAGGCAATTCTCTGGGGGTCTTAAAATAAGCAAACCTGTATTTAAGGAGAAAATTTCAACGGTTGAGTGTTTTATAACTATTTAACATGTGATTCTGGTTTTATATAAGGGTGGGAGAGGGATATAGCAGGGATGTTCTCTAAATGAGATTTTAAAGTATTTATTGGCAAGTCTGTCAACTGCAAAGTATTTCAGCAAATAAAACCACCACGGTTTCAAAAGGTCAAATTCCATGGTTTAAAGGTCCTTAAAGATGGATTTAGCTCAATTATGAGGCGGAGTTGTGGTCAATTTGGTACCCATACTAATTTTAGGAATTCAAGCTATTTATTAGATTATGTAATAAGCCAAAAGATTTGGCAAGGATTCAGAGTAATTACTGTGACTGAGACAATCAAATACCACTTTAATAAACCTAAACATTTTAGATTTGTTGCTGTGCCCATCATTGCATTGGCTGAGCATTCTTACGTCTGGGTGAAACATTAAGATAATGAAGACATTTCCAGATGACTTTAACTGCATAAAAAGCTCTGTCTACACAAGGGCTGGTGCCAAAATCGAGCAAATTCCCAATTTAGACCTCAAATTAAAATGATAGCCCCATCGTAAGCTGATGGTACTTTTTCCAGCTGAATGTCTGGCTTAGCAACGGGAAAAGCGTTTCCTAAGTCATGTTCCAAACTGCAGCCCTCTCTTCAGAAAGAGACTGCTCACAGTTAGCTGATTTTGAGTAATAAGGTGGGTTTTTTAAAAAAAAAAGACTTTTTCTTTCTGCTTAGAAAAAAAAAAGGCAATATTTTGAGCCTGCTGGCTGTTTTGGTAGATATTCCAGGTTAAGTGTCTCATTTAAAGGTTAAGTGGATAGCTAAGTGAGCCGTGCTAAGACCGTATTACTGGATACGTGTGCAGGGTATTTGATGGGCTACAAAACCCAGAGTCTGGACCCAAGTCTCAGTACAACTGACGTCACCACTGGAGAATGTTTTTGCAATGTATATTTACAAAAACACTGGTGGGGGGGGGGGGGGACGGACAGAGTGTAGGTGGGATAGAGGAGTAACAGCTTGTTACAGGTATTGCATATTTTGCCCTGGGCACCAGCTTGCTCACTTTGCTTAATGAACCTTGAAAAATAAGGTGAATCATTCACTCGTACCCACCAACCGTTTCTTCACCAAAGATAAAGCATTGATTTTTTTTTTTGCTTGAAGAAACTTAGAAGGGAAATGCCTGCCGGTCGGCTGTGCTCCGACGGCTCGGGTATTGTGTGAAGTTTGACTTTCTAGTGCAGTTTCCAGTGTTTGCAGTAGGTGGGTCAGGATTTTGGAGATTGCTCATGGCCCAAACTCCTTTCCAGTGGAAGTTCAGCTGTTCTGACTGCCAGCCTGTCAACTTTACAACTGCTGTTACTAATGTGCTTCTGGCTTCATCTTTTTTGTGTTAAGCACGTATTGGATTTCCCCCCCCCCCCTTCTTTGTGCCTTTTCTGATCTTTATCTGAATCTGCTGCAGATTCAGATAGTTAGTTCTTTTTCCTTTACTGGTGCTTGCCCTGGCATTGAGGCACTTCACTGTGGCTGTAAAACAGCCATAAACACGGTGCGGTAACTAGAGCCGCATGAGCAATTAAAGTGTTCCACATGTTACAGTTTGAGATCTGCTATTAAAGAGACTCTTATTACAGTCCATTAATGATGGTATTTATAGAGGAGTTCAAAGTGCATGTTCTCCGTAGTTAAGTAACATCTGGATATTTGTGGTGTTATACAAGCTACGGTTGATTCAATAAATACGTAGTTGTTGGTGGTAGATGCTCTTTAGATTTTAAACCTTTTGGGAAGTGTAAACACCAATGCTAAGAATGTCATCTTGAAATTCTTGCAGTGTTTGTGTTTATTGTTGGTAGCCACCCGGAACATCTAATCAGCTCTTATCAACCTAATAGTTATTTACACATACACTCAAAGATGAATGTATAAGTGACTGTACCGCGAGTCATGCGGAGGGAAGGTACTGAGTATGCAGACTGCGTACGGCTCTCAAAGAGCTTTTTTAATGCGGCGGGACAGTAAAAGCTGCGTGTTCAGCAGTCTGGCTGCTCCTTGCATCAGGACGTGCATCTGTATCCTTGTGCTGCTGAGTCAAACCCTTAAACCAGTGTCTGGTACCTGCCTGCTGGTATCCGGTAATTACCTGTTATAGGCCCTATGTAGTGTCTTCTGTTAGATCTTTGGTTTGTGAAGTCTTAGTATTTCTATGGCTGTTCTTTTTAATAAGAAATTCTCCTGTTTCACATTATTAAAAATCCCAATAAAGGATGGTTTCGAGGGCGAGTAACCACCTAACTGTGATTGATATCCTGGCACAGGACCGTAACGCCGAGACGTGTCAGCATCTCTTCTTTCCCTTTCCACCAGGTTACCCTTGTTTCAAGCGAGTGCTTTTGCCTTCTTAGCGCCTGCTAGAGCAATACTCTCCCTGGAGAAGTGGAAATGTAATAATACAGGTAATTGCCGTTTACGCTTGTTCAGGTTTAAGTGACAAATGACCCAGATCACATTTAGTGCAACTGCTGAACCTTTTGATATGGAAACGGGAAACAATGAGCAGGAAATATGAAAAATGTTCTCATTTTAAGATGTTAAAACTTTGTGCCTTGGAAAAAGATTCCTAAAAATGCCCATCTGGAATTCTGTTTCTGGTTTTTTGATTTTATTTTTTTTTAATATTAAAAACATTGACAAAAGAAATCTAGCAGTAGCATTAAAAAACTCTTTTGTTAACAATGTAGAGAAAGGCAGAAGGATTCTGCAAATGTTCCTTTTCGGTATTTGGAAATAGTGAGTCCAATTGAATCATTTTAAGCTGAGTAGTAGGAAGTTTGAGCAACGTTCAGCATCACCTCAGGACCAATATTTTTACCTGTTTAACTCATTCCTGACAGAGCAAGCTTTGACAATATTTGCATCTTCATTTGAACTTTTTCTTTGCTAACGTCGTCATCCTGAAAGGTTTTGAATTTAGTCAGAGTGAAAATGTGCAGTAAAGCTGGTTGGGCCAGGGGGGCTTCTGTTTTAACTTTGAGAAAACTGGAGTGGAAACAGCTCTGGCAGTTTGCTTTTGAGCGGGGGGTGGTTGTTCAGCAGTAAGGCTGTGGGCAATGCAAGGCAGCAGTACAGAGGAGCAGGCCACTTGCTTCTAAAGTTCTTCCCAGGGGTCCTTTTGATTCTCTAATAATTTATATTTATGTTATTTATATGTTTATGCACTTGCGACCACCTGCTTATTTTTCCTGATGTTTTTTCTATAGAAAAGTTAGCTTTGAGCATTCACGTTTTCTCACTAAGGGAGTCAGACGTAGCTCCTGGGAAATAGCACGTGGGTTTTGGTGCCCAAGAGGAAAAGGCAAACTCCAGTGTGATTGAGTAACCCCGGCTGGGTTGGATATTTCCATGTGCCAAAACATGCCGGTATCTAATACACACCTTGGTGAACAAAAACACTGTCTGATACCCTTTGGTGACCAAGTAATTTTTTCCACTACTTCAGCTTTTCAAAAAGAGCTTTTGCTGCATCTTGCTCTTGAACCTTTTAACCTTCAAAAGGTGTCAGATGGGGTTGTTACCACGGGTCAGTTCATTGTTCACTGAGTGACCTAAATTGGTGACAACAAACACCGGAGTACTTGATTCCTAGTGTGCAGTTGAGTAATTCTCCATTCATCCGTTTATTGGAGTGGGAAAAAAATCCCTATTTGAGCTTTCTTTCTGAAAGTTATGATTTTTTTTCCACTTTGGTACAGTGGGTAAAATTAGTGGTTAGCTCTTGGGGAATGTGAGCATGTTATTACTTGATTTGTAGCATTGCAGAACTTTTATTCTGTGTAAATCAAGGGTCATTTGTCAGACACAGCTTAAGGAGAGATTTATTGTGTATTACATGATGGGAAAGTGGCAGAGAAATAAATATATGTGTGTTTTCTTCTTTTTGTAAGATATAACAGTTACAAATGGAACAACAGAACTGCTTCACACCGAGCACATCTGGTATCCCAGAATACGAGAGGTAATGTAGGAGTAGCCTTTAGCTGTTGATCTGTCCGATTCCAATTAAGTTTCTCGCCTGACCATCTGTGTGTTCTCGTCTTTAAGTTTGGCAGTTCCTTCTTCCACTGCGATTTTTTTTTTCATTTGAATATATCCCTTTCCTCATTTCATGGAAGTCTTCATCCTTTCAGCTTGTTCATTGCTGGACAGCAAATGCAAGGAGTTAGTTGCCACATTCCAAAAGCCGCGCAGTAAAACGCACAAGCGAGAGGAATCCTCTTCTTGTGACACCTTGCCATTTGTACTCCCTGGCAGCAGTTCAGCTGCTCCCAGACCACTCGCCTGCTGTCCCTCTGTTCAGTAGGCTGCCCCCTGGAAGGTAATGAGCAGTTAGCAAAGCTGGGTCGTCCCCAGGCGTCTTAAGTTGGAGGCTATTCTGATGAGATGTTGATTCTCCCAAGAGACTTGCTGAAATAGATGCAACTCCTTCTCCACTCGCAGCACTGCAGTCTGAACTTCCTCATGCTCTGCAGCGCCCAGGATGAGGGTTGTGCCCAGGCATCACACCAGAGTGGTAGATAGCGTAGTCCAAATTAAAGCGTGTGTCATGGAATTTATCTCCCATCCCGTTGCTTTGGGCTGCAAACTTTTTCTTAATTAAAAACAACCCCTCTCTCTTCCCCATGTTCAAACCATAGCTACATCCTGCCAAGAGCCCTGCAGCCAAGAGGGCTGACAGTCTCCTGAGACCACAACGCTGCTCTATACCAGCTTCTAAGGAGCACTTGTGAACAATGCAGCACACACTCTGCCCCTAGGAGCTAGGAGCATCACCTCCGTGGCGCCACCAACCCTTGCCGGTTCGATCTGAGAGCTTAAAGGTTAGCCTGGAACCCAGGTCTCCTGTCTGACAGTGTGATGTGCTATCCACACAACTACCAGACTGGCCCACTGGTCTGTTGTGTAATAGTTTTGTGGAGAAAACCATAAGTGTTATGCTTAAGCAATAAGTCACTTAAACATAATGAGCTGTTTTATGACGAAAAAATTGCTGAGTTCTTCTGTGTCACTGAATTCTTTTAACTGCAGTTTGTAATCCAGAGCAGAAAAAGAAATGTTTTGGGTTTGCTTGTGAGATCTGACAGAACCGTTCTCTTTGCCGTTCTTGTCTGTTCAGATCCAAGGTGCTATTATCATGTCCTCCTTGATCGAAGTGGTGATCGGTTTGCTCGGCCTCCCCGGCGCCCTGCTGCGATACATTGGACCTCTGACCATCACGCCAACTGTTGCTCTCATCGGCCTCTCCGGTTTCCAGGCTGCTGGAGAAAGAGCAGGGAAACACTGGGGTATCGCTATGTTGTAAGTACCCCTGGGTGTTCTTGGCTTGGGCCGGGGGCCCCAGTTGGTAAGTCGTCACTCAGGAATTCTGGAATGTCAGGGAAAAGCCAATCTGCTCGACCAAGGGCAGCGTTGCAGCGTTCCTGGCAGGGAGAGATACCGTGTGTGGGAATGGGAGTGGGTCGGGATAGGGGCAGCTGGGAATGTGAGAATAAGAACAGCAGCAACTTGAAGAAGAGGAGGAAGGAAAGGACAAGGCTTTGAGAGAGCTGGGGTTGTTCAACCTGGAGAAGAGAAGGCCCCGGGGAGACCTTATAACAGCCTATCAATATCTGAAGGGAGCTACAGGAGAGCCGGAGAGGGACTCTTTATGAGGAAGTGCAGTGACAGGACAAGGGATAATGGTTTAAATTGGAAGAGGGGAGATTTAAATTAGACACCAGAAAGAAATTCTTTACAGTGAGGGTGGTGAGGCACTGGAACAGGTTGCCCAGAGAAGCTGTGGCTG
>JAOXNO010000016.1:915279-930156 GCA_028565335.1 Limnodromus scolopaceus
CCCCCAGCTCCCTCAGCCGCCCCTCACAAGACTTGTGCTCCAGACCCCTCACCAGCTCCGTTGCCCTTCTCTGGACCTGCTTCAGCCCCTCAAGGCCCTTCTTGGAGTGAGGGGCCCAAAACTGGACACAGTACTCAAGGTGGGGTCTCCCCAGTGCCCAGTCCAGGGGGACGATCACCTCCTGAGTCCTCCTCACTGTTCCTGACACAGGCCAGGATGCTGTTGGCCTCTTTGGCCACCTGGGCACACTGCTGGCTCCTGTTCAGCCGACAGTCGAGCAACAGCCCAAGGTCCTTTGCCACCAGGCAGCTCCAGCCACTCTGCCCCCAGCCTGTAGCGCTGCAGGGGGTTGGTGTGACCCAACACTCCACGAGTTGAAGCGGAACAGAAGCAAACAGTGCAGCATAGCTCCTGCTCATGGCTGCTCAGCTCCAAAGAGCTTCCTTTAGTCCCATTCATTTTCCTGGTTTCACTTACCTGTTTGCTGCTGGCTATTTTTGCAGCACTTCAGAATACAAATAGTGTTGTTTTGGCTTTCGTGGAATAATAATTTATTTAAAATACATTCCCTTAGGATGCCTTGTCTTGTGCTAAATGTGAAATGTACATTTATATTTTGTCTGAAGAGCCTGGAGAGGTTTGTGCTGGGAAGGATTTTTCATATCCTGGTGCTAATGACATGTCTCTCTTGTCCCTCCCTTTTCCTCCTTTTTTCCTCAGGACTATTTTCCTAGTGTTGTTGTTTTCTCAATATGCCAGAAATGTCAAATTTCCCTTACCCATTTACAAATCTAAGAAAGGATGGACAGCATACAGGCTGCAGCTTTTCAAGATGTTCCCTGTGAGTACCTGAACTTGTTCTTCAGTTGGCAAAAATCACCCTAATTCGTGTTTTGGGGTTTGTTTTTTTTCTTGGTTTTGATATTTGTTAATAATACAACAAATCAAAAGGTGAGATAAAAGCTTAAATAGGCTTATGGGAAACTTAACTGTCTCACCTGCCAGAGGAAATAGTCTCATATCATAGCCTTGCCAGACCCCATTCTGGTATCCCTCTCTGTTGAGGAGTTGTTGGGGTGATGGAAATCATGGAGGGGAGGGAAGGGGTTAGAAGGGATGTTTATGCATGCAGTGAAAGCCTAAACTGAGCCTTCCAAAAAGGGATGGCGAGATCGTTATCTTCTGGTTCCATGAAAGCAATACTCCATTCCCCATGTGAAAGACTTCCCTTTATTTCTCTGATGAAGTTGAGACTAATTCACTAGTTTGTTGAATTGCCCATTTGGAGACTTTCCCGTTTGTTAGGGGAGAGAAGAGGCTTGTTCTAATTCCAGAGCTTTTGTAACAGCATCTTCGTTAGGGGCTGGGGGGAGGACGACGGGAAACACCTCACTGATCTATTACAGGATTTACTGCTTGTTCAGACTTAAAATATCACTTAAGATCACACTCAGATACGTGTGTAATAGATATTCTGTGCAGGAGCTGTTTGCTCTTGATGAATATTGCTACTGATAATTTATTTTTAAACAACTCCTTTTCTCCTCTTTCGCAGATTATTTTAGCTATTTTGGTGTCATGGTTGCTTTGCTTCATCTTCACTGTGACAGACGTCTTTCCCCCTGACAGTTCGAAGTACGGCTTCTACGCTCGCACAGACGCCCGACGAGGAGTGCTCTTGGTAGCTCCGTGGTTCAAGGTTCCTTATCCTTGTAAGTATGTCTGCTTTTAAGGGCTGGTTTTATCATAATGTGCCTGTGAGTGTCATTTCTGTTGTTTTCAGAAGTGTTGCTGTTTTTCTCTCAGTACCATGTTCTGATGCACTTACATGCACTGACCTAAAGACATCGTAGATAGGGATGATGGGGCTTTTTTTCTTCTTGTTTTTCTCTTCAATTTGATACCTTCAGGTCTCACCCAAGAAGTCTCTGAAACTTGAATTTGTAGAGGGAAATTGCAGGGTTTATCTAAGTAACTCTTGACTTCTAATAAGAATGGTAGCATGACTGTGTCTGTAACGGTGTCGACACTGTAGTCAGGTGCTGTTAATGTTATACAATAATAAGGATGGATTACTATAACTCCTGTAGAGCTTCTGAAGTCATTGATTCTCGTTTTCCAAAGGATCAGCAGTGTGCAGAGTTTTTTCCAGCTTCATGCTCTTCCCTGCCCCAAAACACACACGTTCTTGAATTAGCACAACTGTTACCAACTACAGGAAAATGTCCTGACTTGCAGACGCGGCTTTGGAATCGGGCTGATGGGCAAGTCAGAGGATGCCAGTCCACCCTTAACAAAAGACAAAAAAATATTTACAAGAGAACACAGAACACTTTACATGATACCTTGGGTGTTTGTATTCTGTTGCTGAACACCTTGAAGGTTAAAGCTGTTGAAGGCTGTTTCTAAAGGCATGAGATAGTGACAGAACTGGTTCACCCTTGTGCTGCTCAGAAATTAAAGGGGTAATAATAGAGTAATAGTCTGCTGGAATAGAATAATAAAAATTGTTAGGAATAGCATTGTAATGAGGCAGCTCCATTGTGGTTTTCCATCTGCTTTGGTTCTGATTAGTTCTTAAAAAAAAAACCAAAAAAAAAACCAGACTTCTAAAGCAGGACTTGCAAGATGTAAAATAGGAGCTTTTGGGAAAGAGGAGGAGGAAAACTTTTCCACCCTGATTAGACCTTTCTCATCTGTGAAGCCTTGTTATTCACGTTTGTGTGACTTCAAGTTCCTTTTGTTGCGAGAGGCTCATCTATTTCAAAGAGATAAAAGCATCGAGGCAATTGCTGTGGAAAACCTGCCAAGCTTTTCTATAGGCTTAAATTAATCTTATTTTCTCTTCTACAAAAATTTGGAGTTGGGAGGTGTTTGTGCAATGATCATGGCTGGTTGTTGAGCATTCTCTTCGGTAGACTAAACTCGTAACCTAAGAGTTTTCAGCACAATAATAATTAAGTGGCATTCGCCTCACTGATCAGAATTGTTTTTTCACAAGCAGTAGTTCAAATTCCTTCCTTCTGAACGGGAGGAATTGTTTTGGTGGGGTTTAGGGCTCTTTGGGTTTTTTCCAAGCATGATCAAAGCAGTTGGTTGGGCGGTTTTCCCTTTGCTCCTTTCATCTACTTGAACTTGCCAGACTCTGTTACTGTGAAGGGAGTTTGTTGATTCCATTAAAGATGAATAAATTGCTGTGTGTTTTGATATCTGAATTGTTTTCTGCGGCACGAGAGATTTCAGTTTTCTTTTCTTCACAGTTCAGTGGGGACTGCCAACAATTTCAGCCGCTGGAGTGATAGGAATGCTCAGCGCTGTTGTCGCAAGCATTATTGAATCAATAGGAGATTACTACGCCTGTGCCAGGTTGTCCTGCGCTCCTCCTCCACCTATTCATGCAATAAACAGGTATGTCAAAAAAAAAATATATATATTTTTCAGTGTCTTAAGCTACTGGGGTTTTTACCATATTTTTTTTTCCTTGGGATAAGACAGGAATTTGTTCTGAGATTAAATGTTACAATTTGGTCAAACACAAGGGCCAAGGATCTGAAATATAAGATGCAACTGTCACGTTGAGTTATTTTGTTGCAAATGTAGCATTGGAAACCCAGTCCTGTTCTTGCCTGTAGAAGTTAATAGTGCAGTTCCAGTAAGGACAGAAGTCTAAATGGGTTCTGGAATTGGGGTAGCTTTTCAAATTCACCTGAAATGCAGTTTTATCAATAAGGAGGAGCTCTTAAGTTTGGCTTGAATTATTTTATCAGTTCCTCAGTTTAAGGATGTAGGTATGTAAGACATAGAAAACAACTCAAGTTGGTTTTCGGGTGTGTTGGAGCTCAAAACGTGAATTATAGCAATTCATGTAGGACAGATGCTTTAAAAGGCACCAGTGTGAGATGTGGTCTAAAAGCCCCACCTGGAGCGAGTCTGCACTAATAGGAGTTTGACTCTTTTTCTGTTTGTGATTTTACAGAGGGATTTTTATCGAGGGTCTCTCCTGTGTTCTGGATGGAGTATTCGGGACAGGGAATGGATCCACTTCTTCCAGCCCTAACATTGGTGTCTTGGGCATCACGAAGGTACATGCTTTACCTTGATTCCTCCATGACCAGGGTGTTTTGTCTCTGCTGGGGGATGGCTTGTCCCATTTTCATGTTTCACAGCACAATCTGTAGTACTCTTAGTACTACTTTGTGCTGACAAACTTTACCCAGTGTTCTGAATTTACACAGCTTGTCCGTACCAGCCATCGTCTAATGGAAACGCATTCTAGATAAAACCTCAAAAATCCTAGTTTTATTTGGAAGGGAAGTTCGAAAACCTTCATGAAGCAGGTGATGCTAAATAAGCTATCCCTTTGAAAACCAAGAAGGTGTTCCAGGGCTCTAGGGTGTTTTGAGATGAGGCATAAAAGCTGTAAACTACATAGAAGTTGATACTCTTGGAAGCCTCGGCTCTGAAAGCATCGCTAAAGACCTGACTATTTTTAATGTCTCGCTTGAACACACAATGAAATGCAACTTGAGGTCCTTGGGTTTTATCTACGTCTGTACAGGGACGTTACGCTGACACAGCTAGAAAAGGAGCTGCAGTCAAGGTAACTTCAAAGTTAAATGCACCTTAAATAGTTGTTTTCTTCACGGTAGGCTTTTAAAGCACTGAGCACGCTTAGGGGTTGACATATTTTTTTGGGGTGTTACTCAACAAAATACTTAAACCCTTGGGAATTCCTTTGTTCCTATGCAGAACTGGATGCGTGCTTGAATGCCTCGCTCAACTGGGAGACCTTGGGCTGCAGATAGATTTGCTTGATGTTGTTAATTTAACCTTGTTAAGAAATATCAACAAAATTGGTAAAGAGTAATTTATGTTGTAAATACGTACATCTTGTTGCCTTGGAAGCTATAAATCTGCTTCATGGGTACAAGGTAGAAAATGTTTGCTCTCCACTTCCAATAACTCATCCCTCTGACTTCATCCAATGTAGATGATGAATTTATCTTCAGCCATTTTTTTTTTCTGCACAAAGGATGGTTCTGTTCAGGTTTAGGGTGGAATATAAATACTAATAGCACCATCTGCTGTCTGTGTAAGTCTTCCATTCTGTTGCGGATGGAAATTTCCTAGAAGAAATGTTGGTTAGAAAAATCCTTAAAGAAAGGTTTATTCTGCTCTTTGTTTCTGTTGTTACTTCGTAGGAGTTGGTATGAATTAACAGCACTCTTTTTATTTATAGTCCACAGAAATAAGTGTACGTTTTGCTTTGGAACAGTGAAAAATGAATGTTAAACTGGCAGCTGTAACAGAATTAACTACAGTTGGGTCTGTTCAGAGCGCGGATGGGAGAGTGGATGTGCCTTACCCGGAGCGGCACAGCTGGATGGCTGCGCTCCAGGGCTTTCTCTTGTTTCCCTGTCTGCATACTCATTCCTAAAAACCTAATAGTTTTTCAACTTCAAATTATATCTAAATAGATTTTTGACTGTTGATTTGGGAGAGGGAATCCTTAGTGCTCCCGAGTAAGGACCACGTAGTCCTGGTGATGCTGTTATACCAGTGCAGGATTTGAAAAGGCATTTCCCTCCCTTGAAATTGGTGCATGTTTACTCTTAAAATTTCAATTTGAGGCTTCAACTGGATCTAAATACTGCAAAGTCTGTGAGCGAGTTTTATTTGTTGAGAGGAAAATCAATTAAATCTGATTAGTTGGGGCAAAAGTACAGGCAGCTTATGCCATGAGGATGAAATGGATACTCCAGTAAGGTACTGGGTACCACATTGCACACTCCAAAACAATCACAAAAAGTGGGTATACAAGCATCTGGGAATAAATGTGTATTTTGAGCTAATTGCTGCCCAGGATGGTTTCAGTAGCTTTCAAAAGGAGCTTAATTGTTTTGCCTTGAAGTGATTGAGTATTTGTGTAAATAAATGTCGCTATCATCCAGATATTTTTTAAAGAATGTTCCTGTTTCATGCAGGAAGATAATTCTTGAGCAAGATACTGATGGTCCTAAAAAAATTAATATCTTTATAAAAAACAGAGAAAGGTGCAAGCTGACTTCTGTTGTTGTTCTAGTGAACCCCCCAATTTCCTGGTCTAGCTGCTGTTTTAGGGGAACACCTCTCACCTAACAGTTAAGCAGTGAAGAATATGGGGGAAAGAAGTACTTTGGCCCTGAAGGTGCCTACAGTATCAATTTTTCTCATGCCACTCATTTAGCTCAGTCACACATGATTACCAAATTAATATCTATTTCTCTTTGAAGCTTAGTACTCTGTAACAGGAGACCTGCACAGGGCTCTGCTAAAAACCACTGTGGCAGAGTAACAGGGTTGGGTTTTTCCCCTGGTGCACCTCTTATGCAAGTATAACACGATTGAAATGTGGATCATTCAGGTTTATCAACTGCCACTACAACGTAGTGCCAGAGAAGCGACTGCCCCAAGTTGGGATGTTTAAAATAAGACAGGGAAGGAAGTGCAGGCACTTGGGTTCCCAGCATTAGCACAACCGGGATTTGCTTACGGAGTGAATTCAGCTCTGAGCTCAGAGGGATGTTACAAACCACTTGATAATCTCTTTCTAGAACACCTGCACCTCCTTCAAGTGAACTGCGTGGTGGGTAACCAATACCCCTATTCTTGTGTAAAAGGGCAGCAGCACGTGGATTTTAATTTTATTTTTTTTTCCATTTGCATTACAATTGATCCAGTTGCCCTCTCTCCTAGATCTGGTCTGTTTGTTTTCTTTATTGTAGATGGGACTGCGCCACATTTCACGGTTATTGTGGCTGTAGCAGTTACAGATGGTTTTAAAGATGACTTAGTGTTAACAAAAACAAAATCAGACGAGGTTATGTTAGAATTGGAGTGCGGCCATGCTACGGCTGAGCCCTCCCAGACATTGGTAAAGGCTCCACAGCCTGTGTTTTGACACCAAAAAAAAATCTGAATGGAAGCTTGAAAAGAAGTTTTAAATGCGAAAGAGAACGATAAAATAAAGTGCAAGGTGTGAAGTTGGATTAAGTGTGTCCTTTCCTTTTCCTCCGCAGGTGGGAAGCCGCAGGGTCATTCAGTACGGGGCCGCCTTCATGCTCCTGCTTGGGATGGTTGGCAAGTTCAGCGCGCTCTTTGCCTCCCTGCCTGACCCCGTGCTCGGGGCCCTCTTCTGCACCCTCTTTGGTAATGGATGGGTTTTTGTTCTTCTTTGTGTACTGTGTGGTTATATCTTTTTACTCCAGTGCTGTGTTTATGTGTATGGTGCTGTCTTTTTTTAAAGAAAAAGACTATATAAAAGCTGAGACTTGTTTTATTTTTATTTAGGGATGATTACAGCTGTGGGGCTGTCTAACCTCCAGTTCATAGATTTAAATTCCTCTCGGAACCTGTTTGTACTTGGATTTTCCATTTTCTTTGGACTTGTCCTTCCAAGCTATCTCAAACAAAATCCACTGGTCACAGGTATGTGTTTCTGCTCGTTTGCACGAAGCCTACTTTTAACTTATAGGCAAAGTACATCCAAGTACAAAGTGATGTAAAGAGTAACTAAGAGAATAAACAGTATTACAGCGACAATAAAAGCTACAGATAAGGAAGCAGGTGTGTTCAGAGGAGAATTAATTGAGATGTTGAAACCTGGATGGCATGTTTCAGTGGGATACATGTGAAGTTGTGCTTCCTCTGGGTATGATGGTAGAGTAATGGAAGGAGGTGCTTGCCAGTTGGACTGGAAAGAAGACTAAAAGGGCTGAATCTGAGTTGTAAATGATGTTAAAAGAACAAGATGATTCAATCGGAGTTAGGTGGTGATATATTAATACAATGTTCTTCTGTGAATTGGTGCTCTGAAGTCTAGCCCTTTTAAAAAGTAAAGGTTTATAAAAGGAATCGTTTTGGTCCACATGATTCTACATCATGAATGTTTTTCCTTTTCCATTTTGTAGTTTTCTACTTAGTTGAAATTAAGCAGTTGTGTCTGCAGTAGAAACTAAACTGGCATTTCATGACATTTTTATAAGCAACTGGAAGTTACGTTTTGGGAGAGAAGGGGTCCCCACAGTGAACCACATTAGCTGAAAGTTCTGCATCTATTCCCACGTGATTTTACTAGTCCTTTTTGAGCAAATTCCTCAGTGAATTCAGTAGAACATTTTCCCAGTTGACCTGCCTGTAAATCAGTAGGATGTGAATATGTATGCTAAAAATTCAAATTCTAAACATTTGGTTTGCTTTTTCTTGTAGGAATAGCGGGCATTGATCAAGTATTAAACGTTCTTCTCACTACAGCCATGTTTGTCGGAGGCTGCGTTGCGTTTATTTTGGATAATACCATTCCAGGTCAGCACGTGAGCTTGTTGTTTTATCTGAAATAATGACTTGCCTTTCTGAATGAAGACTGCACAGCATTTCCTGGAGAAGGAGAGTCCTGCTGTTGTTGTTGACTTCTTTAACGCCTACAGCAGGCTCCTTTTCCTCCCTTTCCTTGAGAAAGCGTTGAATCTTTTCCAGGTTAAGGTCCCCATCCTATTAAATGTACAAAATAGCTGACAAAAATCAAACCAGAATAGTCTTTTTCAGAAAACAGAGTAAAAGTAGTTTAAGATCCAAACCTGCTTGCATTCATTTGAGAGCAAAAATTTGCCTTGACTTTCAGTTATAAAATAAAACAGAAAATAGCCATTTCCAGTAAGCATTTTTTTCCCCCCTCTTCCTGTCTCTTTGAGGGATTTAGAAGATCTTTCCAGCGCTTTGCTGTCTGAGACTTGGGGTTTTCTTTCTTCTGTTCACTTCTACTATAAATGTGTGTGTTCACATAAAGATATTCACGTATGTATTTTTTTTTTTTCCTTATACTTTGACTTCCAGGCAGCCCTGAAGAGAGGGGAATACGGAAATGGAAGAAAGGGGTTGGTAAAGGAAGCAAATCACTGGATGGTATGGAAACATACGATTTGCCTTTTGGCATGAACTTTATTAAAAAATACAGATGTTTCAGCTTCCTGCCCATCAGCCCTACCTTCATGGGCTACACGTGGAAAGGCTTCAGGAAAAGCAGTAACTGCAGGAATTCAGATGAAGACTCAGAAGCTACAGTATAGCCTTAGTTGAAATTATATTATCTAGTTGTAGTAAGAGATGTATTTGCAGTTTCTTGCTGATTAAGAAGCATTAAAATATATGTTTTGTATATCTGCATTTAAATTCTGGACTGAGACTAATTTAAAAAAAAAAAAAAAAAACCAACAAAAAAAAAAAAAAAGCTTTCCTGTTGTGGGTGGTGGTTGCCAGATCTAGTGTCTCTGGGTCAAACTTGCAAATCCTCCTCTGTTTGATTTTTCAAAAGCTATAGATGCCTGTGCATCTAAGTTTGGTTATTTTAAATGGGGCTTAGGTTCCGGAAGTGTGTAGGTGCTATTGAAAAAATGTTACTTCTTAGGGTGATTTTATTTAAGTTGTTGATGCTGGCATTTTTGGCGCGTTCATTGCTGGCAATGTTAGTTACGCCAGAAAATTTGAATTCTGTAAGAAGAAAGGGGGAAAAAAAGAAAAAAAATAATTACTCCTAGTCGTGTCAAACCCCATATATATTGTTTCCTACGCACTGATTTGCACATTCCGGTTTTTCAGCCCCCTGGAAACCAGCCGCAGTTGATACTGGCAAATCATGAGAGTATTTTTTTGAATTCCCGATGGGTCAGTCAGATGTCCAGTGCTAAGACAGAAAGTTTCTGCAATAACTTTGCCGATTGAAAAAAATTATGACCGACTTCTGATAGCTGAGTGCTGTAGAAGGAACCGCTCGTTTCATGTCAGTTCACGTTTGTGAATGTTTGCTGCCTGGTGTTTCACCACCTAATTCATAGTGTCCAGGTGCAGGTTTTCTTTCGAGGGACACATGTTGCTCGAGTTTTATGGAGACGGGGAAACTTTTCACTTCCAGACGGGACCCAAGAACAGTTTTTACAGTGCAATGCCTCTGTCCTGAAAAAAGACCCAAAACGCTAATTTGTTGAGCAGTTCAAAGCAATTAAGGTATGTATCCACGCAGCTTCCCCTGCAGGGATGGCCGTGTGGTCACCGTGCCGCCGGCGTTGGCTGGTTTGGGTCTGTGTGGAATTTTCCTGATGGGATATCGAGCGGTGATGCCGCCCGCCAGCAGCTCGTGTTGCGTTGCCTCCTCTCCTCTCTCTTGGTGGGGCTTCTACGGAAGCTCCTTCCCGCGGAGGAGAGGATCCCGAAGGGCAGAGACACTCCATCTGACCTCCTCACCCACTGGCTGGTTTAACGGGTACTGGGTCCAATCTGGGCACCATTCAGATCTTTTTTTTTTTTTTTTTTTTCCTGGAATAGTCTCAGCTCTGATGTTATGTGGGTGTTCATGCTCATCATGCATTCATGATTAAAAGTTTTATTCATGTTTAATGTTCTTACTATTGCAAGTTAGTTTTAGACTTCAGTGTGGCCCCAAAAGCGTTTTTAAGCTGTGGAGATCATCAGGGAAATGTAGTGTAATGTAATTTCAAGGCCAGTATGCTCTACGGTGCTTGCGTTTTGTATTCCTGGAAAAACCCTAACAGCAGATCCTGTAATCCGCTAATCTATTTATGAAAGTTTGACTACTGGAACTCTGTTTTCTCTGAGTCTACTTCCAGGTGAATTTGTTGTTGGTTTTTGAAGCATGGAAGGGTTGGGGTGGGGAGGGCGAGGAAAGAGCTTAACGGATCAGTACTGATTAGTGTAGAGTCGGAATGATTCCATTGCTGTCGTTCTCAGCATGCCATGGCTGTTTCCAGAAACTATTTTATACCGCTTTTTCCATAACAAAGCATGTGTTTGTTCCTGCTTCAGGGAACTTTCAGTAGTTTGCAGTCTTGGTGTCAATTGGGCTATCTCGAAAGCTGGTCGGAAGAGTTATTGTGTAGTAGACAAGGTTAGTTTGCCTGTGAAACAAAGTCATTTTTATCACTTTTAAATTATTTCCTCTTGGGGTAGTGAGGAGTTAGATTTCCACGTCCACTTGCAGGTAGTTTGAGTGCGGAGACCTCTTATCAGTGGCACGAAGCTTCCAAATTTCCCAACTTAATGTGCAACCAAAGATGTGGGGAGTCATGGGGCAGTTAAATATATATATATATATATATATATATATGAGAAAGGAAAAAAAAATAAAAGCCACCTATGTGCGGTGGTTATAATTATGTAAAATGCCAAAGGTGGTGATCTTGTGAATGCTGAGAAAGGGAGGCAAAAGGTTTTTTTATTTAAAGCAGTGCCAGCTTGGAAATATAGACAGGTGAAGTCCAGTGATGCTGCTGAGCACGGCAGGGACCTGTGTCCCGAGGCTTTTCCAACTTCTCCCCCCAAATATTCTCTCGGTGACTTTAATGCTTACACAGACAAAAGACGAGGCGATGAGACATGACATTTGTCTTCTCTCACCTTTGGCTGAGGTGAAGCTGTGTGTGTTCTGCGTTGCCTTCCCGTCAGAGTTCCCACGGCAAGTTACAGGGCAACCAATCCAGGGATATTTTTTCCTTCTCCCCGGAGCAGAACACCACCCCTTTCCTGCAGCCTGGGAAGGACTATCCAAATAGGTGAAGTCCAATTACTCCGTTAAACTGTTGGATTTAATTATTTTCGTGAGTTTGGGTCCTACCTTGCCAATCCTGTTGGCTGGCTGAGAGGAGGACAGGAACATTTCACCACGTGTTTGCTTTTCCAGCCACTTACCTTGGTGACGCTAAAACAAGTCACTGTAGTTAAGCTGTCGTTTCTGTGATCAAATTTATATACATAGCGACTCTCTCCATCTTATTATGAGCATGAATGGTTAGAGATGAGCCTCGGTTTTGCAGAGAGGACCCCATGATGAACAGCCAGGGGTCTGGGGTGGTGGCGGAACCTCGAGGGCAGAGGAGGTGAGCAAAGGAGGGAGCTGATGCTCCCCTTTCTCTCTCCAATGCACCTGAAACCATCCCTGAGCTGCCAGTGGAGGAAGGTGCCTTGCTTTTCTTGGTGAGGGGAAAAAACTCCAAATTGCCCCCAGTTTGGGGCAGTTGTGGACCTTAAAATACTTTTCCCACGTCGGCTTTTCTACCCCAGTGTTTAGTGGGTGCTGGGGAGTGCCCCGGCCTGGGGGAGCACGGTGCCCAGCCCGAGCTGCTGGTGGACGTGTTGCAGAGAATTAATTTGTAGTTTGGAAAAAACATTGAAATGCTTCGTGTTTGCTGGTTACAAAGTCCCGGCTTTGAGGCGTAAGAGCGGCTGGATGGAGAAATCTGACTGTAAATGCAATACTGTATTTTTCCTATCACTGTTGTAGCCTGCCTTTCAGACAGCTCAACTAAACAAAACCACGGAGGGAAGGCGACACCCGAGAGAGGAGTGAAGAGGCGAGGAGATGTTTAACCAAACTTTTAAGACGGAAGGGCAAATATTCATGGTAGAACTATCATTTTGTCATATCAAAGATGGTATGCGAAACAAAAGAACTTGGGACTTTTGTAATTGATATTCTATTGTATTTTTTTTTCTAGGTTAAATTAAGAATTCTTGCTAACACGTTGAAACACGTTTTCTAAAGTGAATACTTGCAAATTATACCTATAGAAATTGAGGTTTCGTAGCTAACAGCTATGACTGATTAACGTTGTCATATTAGAGTGCGTTGGTGGAAGAGCTTACCCAGGTACCTCGCTCAGAAAGTTCAAACTTTAAACCCAGAATTTGCTTTATGCCTTTTAATACTGACTTTCAATATGGCAACTTGGTTTGTACATGAATATTGCAGTATTTTCTTTCCATATATTAAAAAAAATAACATTTCCACTCAGGATAACGACCGCCGGTTTCCTGGGAGGGAGTGGTATGATTGTCATGACAATGTCATGTGATGGTAGAATTTCTTCATTGACGAATCGATAGTAGTTGTGTATACTTTATTTACCCATGTTTGTGTTCCTACCAAAAAACTAAAGGGTTTCTTTATTATTCATCTCCCTACTGAGATCTCGGTACTCCCCATGCAGAATTGGCGCTTGCAGATGGAAATCCTCAGTACTGTTTATACCACAAGGAGCATCAGTGAGTGCCTAGCATTCTCTTCTAGCTATGGTCACTTCTAGCATTGCATCCTTTAACAAAAATGGTTGAAAATCGCATCATTTGTGGTATAAACAGCGCTCCAGGGTCACGGGGTTTAAAATAGCCAATTTCTAATGGTTTGAGTGGGCCATTGGACGCTTACACGCAATCTAAACCAACCTGTGCTTAACATAACTCCTGTAGCCATGTAGAAAACGCATGTGTGACAGACCAGCACGACCTGCGGGCTTTCTTTTACGTGGCCTTCTTCAACCAAAAGCAACTTTTTTCTTTTTTTTTTTCCTTTTAATTTGGGGGGCGGGGGGGGAAGGGGGTAGCGATGGGTCACTCATTTTTTTCGCAGAAAACGTCCCACTCGGTGCATGTTTCTTAGCATTTCTTGCGGCTGATGGCCTTGGTGGCCGTGGGGTGACAGGTCCTCTGTGCTCTCGCGCCTGTGGAGCTGCAATGGGCTGTTGCGAGACGGGGAGGAGGCCACGAGATCCCAGTGTTTGGCTTCTGGCCGTGAGTCCGGGCAGAGCTCGGCGCTCCCGTCGGTCGGGGATCTGTCTTCTGGGCCACCCCAGGTTCTCCCGTCTGGTTCCAATTTGCCTGTGACTGTGCATCCTCATCCGTACATATTGACATGAGAGGTAGATTTTAGAATTGCCTTGTGTACTCTCTGGCATTTACTGCATCTTTCCAGGTAAATCATCTTGCTGCCAGTCCAAATTATTGTACTTTGTCTGTTTCTAACAACCTTTGGCGTAACAAACTATTGACTGTTCTTAGGCAGTGGGGATAATTTTTTTTTCCCATGACTTTTTGTGACTGACTTTGGCTGTAAAACTTTTTTGTTCAACAGCAAGAGGTTTTTTTGTTTTCTTTTTTCGTTTTGTTTTGTTCCGAGATGTGTAATTCTTTTATGGAGGTTTTTTTTTTAATTTCATATTTTTTTTTCTAACATTGCTTCATTAAACAATTAAATATTTAAAAATGTAATATTTGGACCAGATGTTGTGAATAATAGTAGATAAAGCTATTTTATTCTGTATTTTTAAAGCTGTTCAGTATAAATAAACGCGGGCATAGATGCAACCTGGCAGCGTGGTGTTACACTTCCTTTGGAGCATCCCCTTCGGAGGAGCACGGATGGTTTGGGAATCCGGGTGATGTGAAGACCAAGCATCTGTCTGTAGCAAGTGCCACCCAAAAATACAACCCCCAGCCGCCTTCCCGACCCTTCCGGCTCTCGGCCCCCGGCTCGGATCGCACAGACACGTGCAATTCCCGTGGTTTATTGGGAAGAGGCAGAGCTTTGCAGATCCCTGTGGCTCCTGCGCTCTCTGTCCCTGCCCTCGGCTGAGGCAGCTCCCAACCTCTGGGGCAGCCACGGGGCAGCAAAACGCCCGGTAAAAGCAATTGCATGGGCAGCACCGATGTGTTTCCACGCAGCAAAACTTAAGTGACTAATTCCCTAATTTAAAAACCAACCTTCAAGTTCTCTTCCTGCACTGAGCAGGGGCTTTGAGTTACTCGGTGCAGTTAAGAATGTGAGCAGCAAGAGTTACCAGCAGAGAAATAACCTCAGGTTTGGGGTAAAATCATAGGATCATAGAATGATTTGGGTTGGAAGAGACCTTAAAGCCCCCCCAGTGCCACCCCCTGCCCTGGGCAGGGACACCTCCCACCACACCACGTTGCTCCAAGTCCCCTCCAACCTGCCCTTGAACCCCTCCAGGGATGGGGCAGCCACAGCTTCTCGGGGCAACCTGGGCCAGGCTCTCA